>JACVVK020000167.1:110000-145000 GCA_018292915.2 Batillaria attramentaria
AACAAGATTTTACTCCCAACAGCCGCGCTACGACTATAGTAGTAACAAGATTTTACTCCCAACAGCCGCGCTACGACTATAGTAGTAACAAGATTTTACTCCCAACAGCCGCGCTACGACTATAGTAGTAACAAGATTTTACTCCCAACAGCCGCGCTACGACTATAGTAGTAACAAGATTTTACTCCAACAGCCGCGCTACGACTATAGTAGTAACAAGATTTTACTCCCAACAGCCGCGCTACGACTATAGTCGTAACAAGATTTTACTCCCAACAGCCGCGCTACGACTATAGTAGTAACAAGATTTTACTCCCAACAGCCGCGCTACGACTATAGTCGTAACAAGATTTTACTCCCAACATCCGCGCTACGACTATAGTAGTAACAAGATTTTACTCCCAACAGCCGCGCTACGACTATAGTCGTAACAAGATTTTACTCCCAACAGCCGCGCTACGACTATAGTAGTAACAAGATTTTACTCCCAACAGCCGTGCTAGTCGTAACAGTCAGTCTACGTTGTGTTCCATCTTTGCTAGCCCTAACCAGAAGAAGAATGGCTAAAAGACGATGGCTTGGTGTCACTGCGAGCAACTAGCGACAGACATAATTATGATGGTAGCGTCACAGTGTAGAAAGGGGCAGGCCTGCTCTTAACTGGGCACAGAGCGAAACACACATGCGCCACATCACAATCGTTGCGCTCGGTGTGTATACTAACTACAAAACTGAACAAAGGCGGCGGCAGGTGTGCACGGTGACGTACGATCACGATGCGATACCATCCGACGCCCATAGCGTCCGCCATGGCAAGCAGAGCTCGGAGGCAAGCCGTCCGGCCTCTGCAGTGCTTATCCGTGACGTCCCAAAATTAATACGTTGTTTGTGTCCTTCGATAAGGTCTGTAAACACTGATGTCTGTTCAGGCGACAGTGCAATTGAGGATGCTGACACCGTCCGCCATGTCTGCGCTCGAGTGACGTATGCAGCCAATCAGAATCTGTTGTGGAACCCACAGTCACAGCTGGGGCTGTTTGAAACCCCAGTAGCTGTGATGACGCCACAGCAGCGGACACCCCCGAAATCACAACTGTGTCACATGTGCGCACAACACTGTGGCGCTCCGCAGTGCCCAGTTAAGAGCCGGCTTGGTTAAAGACAAACTCACTCCGAAGCAAAACTCTAGTATGACAGACGTACCCCCTCTGCTCTGAAGTAAAACTGAGAGAAGTTCTAATTTTAAACGCAGTAAATGAAATATCCAGATGAACGGCTAACACGTTATTGTTGTAAATAAATATCGAACCAATTCCCCCTCCCTCGTCCTTTCTTTCGCCTCCCTCTCTCTTCTTCTCACTTAGTATTTGATACCTATATCCTTTTGTATGTCGTGTCTGCAGTGTGAGCGGACGTCAGTAGTAGATAGATAGATAGAGAGAGAGAGAGAGAGAGAGAGAGAGAGAGAGAGAGAGAGTGCGTGCGTGCGTGTGTGTGTGTGTGTGTGTGTGTGTGTGTGTGTGTGTGTGTGTGTAGCATTAGCAACGGCAAGAATGAAAACTGGACCACTGGACCAATGTCTTTTACCGTTGACAAATAAAGTTTCATTTCATTTCATTTCACTTTCCCTTCTTCGTACTCTCCCTCTCCCCCCCTCTCCCCCCTCTCCCTCCCCCTCCCTCCCTCTCCCTCTCCCTCCCTCTCCCTCTCCCTCTCCCCCCCTCTCCCCCCTCTCCCTCCCTCTCCTGTCTTTTCATTGTCATTGTTATTATTATGCTGCCGGTATGCTGTGACAGTATTCGCCGTACTAGGTTGTGAATGTTCACAGGCGGAGGCTATATATATAGGCTTCTAGCCTCCTGCCACCGCCTGAATACTTGTTTGTGCAAACTGAACCGCGAAATAAAATCATCTTTAAATCAAATATCAAGTTTGATGTACGGTCGTATCACCGTGTGCATTTTATCAAATAATTTTGCAGATGAAAGAGAAACAAAGGGAGGTAAATCGCGCTTACGAGTTTCTTCCCTTCAAACAATTCCATCTATTCTTAGCTATTCTAAGCCAGCTTAGGTCTTGGAACAGTTTGAGTGCTCCGTACGCTCGAAATACTCTACACTGATGATTAGTACAGCTCTTAATGCGACACAACGTCGTTTACACTTTGCGCGAGCGGTCAGTCGAACATTCAAATTCTATAAACGTTGTCATACTGCTGGAGCGCTCAGTGCGGTCGCCAAATCCGCCGCGTCAACAAGTACGCTTCTGTTGGCTCAGTGCCAGCATTTCAGACGCTGTCACTGTCCAGGTGTCGAAGCGGTGTGATGATAGATACCACGAAAACAACTCAGAACGATCTGTGGGCATGAAAATGGCAGCAATAGTCGCTTTGAATTCTCACCTGCATTTGCCTTCAGCTGCCGTAATATGAGACCGAACCCGAAAGCGGTCCTGAACATTTACTGGCTCCAGCGATGCGCGCTGTGCATGACGGGACGTCCTCCTCTGCTACCTGATACATAATGGTACTGGCACTGCACGCGTTTCTTAGCAACCAGACGGATGCGGTTACACCCGTGTATCACGTGCCTTTGTTTACTGAAAGCCGAGTATGCTTCTGTTGTTTTTTTTTTTTTTTTTTTTTTCCCTTTCTATACAATTCTGAAATGGCTCTGTCTGCGAAGAGAAAAATGGCAAATAAAATGTCGCTTGCATGGAAAGACTGTACATCTAGAACCAACTTGCAAGAAGGTGCAACTTGATTTTTTTTTTTGAAAGGGCATAAGCTCAAAGGAATCGATAGGCGCTTGAGTCCTTTTTCCAGATTGACGGTAACATACTATAGCTGTCTTCATATCATACGTTTTCTTCAGTTCGTCTTTTAGTTTCTTGGAGTTTATGTCTCAGTTCAACACACACACACACACACACACACACACACACACACACACACACACACACACACACACACACACACACACACACACTCACACACGCACACACATAAAGAGATGCAGATGAACTGACAAAAGCGACACTGCCGCCAGCGAACGTACTGAATTAAAAAATGATTGACATCTCGAAGCTTCTTTGTAGCCCGAGGGAGGGAGAGAAAGAGAGAGAGGGGTGGGGGGGGGGTGTTTTGGGGTTTAACATCCTTTTCCACCACATACGGGTGATATCAAATACGGAGCAACGATGAAAAAGCCAGCGCAAATATTTGGCCCCAGCCGGGATACGAACTCACGACCCGAGCATTAGAAGTCCAACACTCTACCATTCGGCCACCCCGGCTCCCAGAGAGAGAGAGAGAGAGAGAGAGAGAGAGAGAGAGAGAGAGATGAAATGATATCTTCCAAGGACAAAAGATTAGGTTCCACGACCTTTTTTAACAATCTTGTCCTTGCTAAAGTACTCCCTGAATCTTCGTGCAGACTATGTTGAAACAAAGCCTTTTACACGGTTACCATCAGCGGACGAAACATCCAGGCTCATGCCCTCAGCAATGCGACTGCATCATCTACCGGTCCACGTAGTGTAGTGGTTAGCACTTCGGACTATGGACCGGGAGACGCGGGTTCGTGTCTCAGCCGAGGTAAGAGGGATTTTTCCTACCTAGGTCGACTCCTACCCAGAGCGGGCGTGCTATGGGCCCAGTGGGGAGGCTGTTGCCACACAGCTCAGATTCACCCGCTTCACGGGTGCGACTTAAAGGGTGCTTCCCTTGCTATGACACATCTCATGATGTGGATGATTACACGGCCGGCACGGCAGTTGCCGTAGTTCCCGGGCCTAGAGAACGCCGGGGATATTTACGACAGGGAGCGCGGAATGCTGTCACACAGTCTCAAACCACATGGACCTCCATAGCATTATCCTCATCTTCATCATCACGCCAAATACAAATTGCCCCAGTTTCTGAACCCACCGCGGATTCCACCCACAACCTGGGAGGAACACCACTGGAGCTGGCAAAGAGCTGGGCCGGGGAAAAAAATGCATCTGATTTGGGGATTAGAGATGTGAAAAGGTAGGCCATATATATAGAGGAAGTAAGTAAAGCTGAGAGCGCTCCCTAGATGTAGGAGATGTGTGCTTTGTATACCATTGGACAAGTCCGCCTTGCCCTCTATTGGCTACAAGCCACAGTGGAAGGGGGGGGGGGAGATCTACCCTCCTACCACTGAAACGTCTAACAGATCTAAGGGTATCATTCATAGGGCCCCCATTCCTCTCCCACCGGGAGGAAAATGATCGGTACAACCTAGGTCATATGAATTGGTGATTTTAGCCGATCACGACCATGGTTTCGGGTCAATGGGACCCTCATCAGGTGAGCATGCGGCGATACCCACGAAGGATGCAGCGTCCAACCAGCACTAAAAGGCTGCCCCAGAATAATCTGGTGCGTCTCCAGTACTACTACTAGCAGACGTCGCTACCCTAAAGCTCTGCAAGAGGTTTCAGCGGGAAAAGACTAAACAATTTAGAAGGAGCAACTGCCTAGGTGTAATGTCGTGTATTTACATTAATATAGAATAGGAACAAAGGCGTCGCTAAAGCCGAAAACATGCGCTCAATCAGGTCAATTTGAAAGTAGGGGAAAGTTATATATATATATATAAAGAACGGAACCATGGGGCACACCATGCTTAATGAATCAGTCACTGGAACGCTGCCCTTAACAAAGATATACAGATATACAGAGATCTGTCAGAGAGAGAGAGAGAGAGAGAGAGAGAGAGAGAGAGAGAGCACACATACCACATCTGTGTTCTCAAGATCGACTAGATAGCAATGCAAATGAGAGTTTTAAAAAACCCAGGAGCAATTAAAAAAAAAAAACACACACAACCATAACACTGGTATTCATAGATGTGTCAGAATTGTGCTAGTTCAGTATAAAAGAACTTTACCTTCGACCCCCGAGGCTCTACTTTGTGAACATGAATACGACCTGGAAGACACAGAAAGGTATTTTCTGTCTCCACTCTGGAGCCCTTTGTTTTCTTAATTCTACCGTCGGCGACTCTGTGTGTGTGTGTGTGTGTGTGTGTGTGTGTGTGTGTGTGTGTGTGTGTGTGTGTGTGTGTACACAAGACCTGCACGTACCTTCACATCAGCAATACAACACACACATCAACATATCCTACACACACTTCAGCATTTTCAATGCAACTATTACTGTAGCAGAGAGAGAGAGAGAGAGAGAGAGAGAGAGAGAGAGTGGGTGGGTGGGTGTTTGGGGGAGTTTAACGTCCTTTTCCACCACATGCGCGTGATATCAAAGACGGGGCAACGACGAGAAAGCCAGCACAAATAATTATTTGGCCTCAGCCGGGATACGAACTCACGACCCGAGCATTAGAAGTCCAACAGTCAACACTCTACCATTCGGCCACCCCGGCTCCCCCAGAGAGAACGAACGAACGAAACTTTATTTTACAAGGATAAAAGATTAGGTACGCAGACCTGTCTTACATCTTGTCCTTGCTAGGCTACTGATATATATACAAAGTAAGCAAAGTAAGCTCTAACTAGGTACAGCATACACAATGATACACACACACACACACACACACACACACACACACACACACACACACACACACACACACACACATACACACGACCATGCTATTACATACATAAATCAAGCAATACTAAAAAAAAAAAAAAAAAAAAAAAGGGGGGGGGGGGGGAACAAAGGATGTGATAGGTGAGCAATGCAAACAAATCTTGAGGCGATGTTTTTACAGTTTTACAAAAAAAAAAAACACAAAAAAAACACAAAAAACAAACCACGCGTGATGTGAATAAGTATTGGGATTTTCTTTGCCCGAAATACAAAATCCTACAGTACATGTATAGTCAAGCCCATTACGAGCTGTCCACCAAATGTTTTATTAGTTTGGCCTTGAATAATCCAAGCGAGGGTGCTGATTTGATGTCTTTTGGAAGTGTATTCCATGCGTGTGCCCCTGAGTAAGAGAGGGAGGTTTTGAAAATATCTATACGAGGCTTCGGCACCACGAAATCGTTTCTCAGTGTTCGGTACGGCACTTGAGAGTGCTTGAATAGACTAGCGAGAGAGAGAGAGAGAGAGAGAGTGTGTGTGTGTGTGTGTGTGTGTGTGTGTGTGTGTGTGTGTGTGTGTGTGTGTGTGTGTGTGTGTGTGTGTGTGTGTGTGTGTGTGTGGACAAGGCCTGTGCGTGCATTAAGACCAGCAATACTACACTCACATCAGCATATCCGTCAGCAATACTACACCGGTATTACCGGCTGGGGCCAAGAATTTGTTCTGGCTTTTTTTTTTCCTCGTTGCCCTGTCTTTGACATCACCCACACGTGGTGGAAAAAGACGTTAAACTCCTAAACACCCACCCACCACCGCCACCATTATCATCATTTTGCAAAATTGTAAAAAATAAAAAATAAAAAAAAATATATATATATATAGGATAGATATTGGGTGGCGCTGCACCGCGGCGACGCGCTTCCCCCGGGGAAAGGGCACCCTAATTTCCCGAAAGGGATGATAAAGTAGTAAAAAAAAAATCATTATTAGTATTATAGTGTACGACCGACCGTATCGTCAATGCTATACGAGACACCATTTTCATTAATAATAATCAATAATAATAACAATGAATAAATAAATAAATAAATAATAATAATAATAATAATCGTCATCATCTAACGATAAAAACACAACAACAATGACCATTGTAGTAATGAAAAAAATGATACTACTCCACCATCACCACCGCTACTACTATTACTACTACTAATGATGATGATGGCGATAATGATGACTGAACCATAGGCCATCGGGCCGTATATTACTGATTTATGAGCGGGAGAACTAGCCATAAATCCAGCAGAAATATATTGTTTCCAAACGGGGCAAAATAAGAAAAAGAAGAAGAAGAAAAAAAAAGCAAATATACACCGTGCACGTGCAGAATTAATAATGGCGTACATGCGCTGATTTACGGCAAAACTACGTTCGTTTTTACATGTTGCCTATTTTTAGTTTTTCTCCTTTCTCTGCTGGCCGGTAATCTCGCATTGTTCAGCGCTGGTTCACGGAGGTCTTTTTTTTTTAATTTTTTTTTCCTCAACCAGCTTGTGGTCATTAGTTGCACCAAATAGCCACATGATATGAATCTGTCTACGGCCTTGCACCAGTAGGGGGACAGGTAAGTACGAGATGTGTTAACTCATTTCCTGCTAGGTAAGTTTGGGGTTGTGCACCGGTGCTCCCCCCCCTCCTCCCCCCCCCAAATCCTATTTAATCCTGTGAGCGGAAGAACCGTAAAATTCGAGCCTTTCACGGAGACTGAGGCAAGTCTGCAACTTTTTCTGACGTAATAAGCCTGGGACTACAATCTAGCATGGATTCAAATTTGGCTCAGTCGGGGGTGTTGCGCTTTGATTATACCCGTGTTTACTGCAACAGAAGTCGTCGCACGGACCTCCATAGCATCATCCTACCATCATCCTCATCTCCATCATCATGCATAATAAAAATTGTCCCAGCTTCCGAGCCCTCCATGGATTCTACCCATTATCTGGGAGGAACACCACTGAAGCTGGCAAAAGAGCTGGGGCATAAAAAAAAAAACAACAAAAAAAAAAAACACCTTGCTCAGGCTATCGAGCTCTCCACCCATGACCTGGGAGGAATACCACTGAAACCGGCGGAGCGTTACGGCCGGAAAACAACAACAAAAACAACAACATCCCCAAAACAACCCAGTAACGCGAATTGTTGAGAAACTCAAAAAAAGAATTGAACAAAATTAATGTAGCTAGCGACAGAATTGGTAGAAAGGAGACGCTTGCTATATATATAGTATGGTATGGTTCTCATTGGCGCACGGATCCGTCTCTTCTGAGACGCTCAAGGCGCCACAGGGCTGGAGGTCGAAGCAGTGAAAGCCTGCTGTTGCTAAAAGCGCTACTTTTTGTGCAAACCTCCACTCTCACCCTAATGCCAGCGACAGTATTTCTGGTTTTGTTGTTGTTGTTGTTGTTGTTTTTCACGCTACCGCCCGACAGCCTACTCTTCTTCGGGGGTGGGGTGTATGGGAGTTTAACGTCCTTTTCCACCACGTATGGGTGATATCAAAGACGGGGCAACGAGAACAGGCCAGCGCAAATATTTGGCCCCAGCCGGGATTCAAACTCACGACCCAAGCATTGAAAGTCCAACGCTCTACCATTCGGCTATCCCTGGCTCCCCACTCTTCTTCGAAAGATGCACGTGGGAATTTTTTTTTTTGCGTGCCCACTTGATATTTGTGCGTGAGTGTGTACACGAGGCGTTCAGACATCCAATGAAACTGAAATAAATAATAAAACTCACGCTTATCTCGCTGTGCAAAGCCAGGCGTCCAGTCTTCCAAGAGTTCACTGCCGACGTCTGCGGCACTAAAACAACTCACCTTTCGTGAATATCCTCCACGCTGCACCGTCCACAAAACTGTGAGTAATGTAATGTAAACTGCGTGTTGTGTCGGTAGCAAATTCACTGTCAGCGTCTATTGATCTTCAGAAGCCTCTCTGTGACGCTCGGCCTTTCGGGCCGAAAAGCCTGCTCTTAACTGGGCACAGCGCGCGAAACACACATGTGCACATCACAGTCGTTGCGCTCGGTGTGTCTGCTAACTACAAAACTGACCGGCACAGCTGTGCTCGGTGACAAACCGATTGAAGATGCACTGTCCGCCATGTTTGCGCGCCGAGTGACGTAGTACGGCCAATCAGAATCTGTTGTTGAAACCACAGTCACAGTTGTGGCTGTTTGAAATCCAGGTTGCTGTGATGACGCCACAGCGGCGGAAACCCCCCAAAATCACAACTGTGTCACAACTGTGGACAGCACTGTGGCGCTCCGCAGTGCCCTGTTAAGAGCCGGCTTTACGCAGAGCATAGCCTCTTCCTTCGATGTCAGAATTATCGAGGGAGGATGCTTCAATACGCCGCAGTGGTTCAGTGGTCCTGATCTATGGCACGTGGGCATTGTTGGTGTCACGGGATCGAACACGGCTTGTTTGGAAGCAGTATTTAAAGTAAGTAGATGGGAGATGACCGGGCAGGGGGGGGGGGGGGGGAGGGGAGGTGCGGCATGGGGGTGGGTTGGTGTGTGTGTGTGTGAAATGTTAAGCTTACAAACTGAAACTTAAAACATACATGCAATTCTAAAATTCAGAAAATGACTTAAATTGCTGAGCTGGCCCTTCGCACTACGTGATTGTAATGTGTTCAGTGTCCAGTGTGTGAGAGAATGCGTGTGATTCACGTGAGCGTGCGTGTTGGGTTTAGCTGGGGGCGCTTTGAGCCGTATATTTGGGATAAAGCGCCTGTATTAATGCCATTATATTATTATATTATTATCATTATTTACCTAGCTAAATTAATTTAAGCGAAGACATTTCCCGTTAGAAATTTGCGATCGTTTTTTGAGTAAACACTCAGTGAAAGACGGAATCAGGCTCTCAGTAACTTAGGCCTACTTTATTTGGCTTGCGGCCTCAGGCACTTAGCTATAAATAGAACAAGCGTACGTGCCTACACAGCAAATGATAGGCCCGCTCTGACCTGTGACGTTAAAACTCGAGACTTTGAACACTTTCAAGACACTGAGTGGTAGGTTTGCTGTTGTGTGTGTGTGTGTGTGTGTGTGTGTGTGTGCGCGCGTGCGTGCGGCATGCGCCCTAAACATCAACACCACTCCACACCTTCTAACACAGGTCTGAAAGTCTTCGCACCAGTTACCTTATTCTGTATCCCGGCTGGGGCCAAATATTTGTGCTGGTTTTTCATCGATGCCCCCCGTCTTTGATAACACCCGTATGTGGTGAGAAAGGACGTTAAAACCCCAAACACCCACCCACCCACCCGGCCATCCCACCCTACTTTATTCTGCTTTCCCGTCATAATACAGACCCACACGCTTAAGTCGAACTTCGGATACGTCGAAGCAAAAAGTTTTTCCCGGCAAAACTTGCTCTTTGTATGACTAAATTTTCCACGGATAAGTCGAACGAGTACTCAAAAACGGATAAGTCAAAACTCGGTTATGTCAAACGGAATCTGCAATTTTAGCCTCGGATAAGTCGTACCAGTCGCTGGCACGGGAATTTCTTTTTGTCCTTCTGATGCATCAGCGTCAAAACACGGCTTGCACAGAGATTTAACATTTTCCGTGCAAGTACAGGTTGACAGTGTTATGTGTCCTGCGGGCCTTAGGGCTGGTTATCTTGGGTGGTAGAACACGAAATTGGCGAGAAACACGTGCAAGAACAGATCTGAGAGATGTGTGAGATCTGACCCTGTGCCCCTGATCTGTGAGGTTTTCTGTCGCCAGTGTTAAGAAGGTTATTTGCCGTCGGTTTCGGAGGGTAAGCATTGAGTTATTCCTGGTGTGTGAAATGTGTGTGTGTGTGTGTGTGTGTGAGAGAGAGAGAGAGAGAGAGAGAAAGAGAGAGTTTGCCGGTTGGTGCCGTTAGAGTTGTATCTTGCTGCTATTTGACTGCAGGGGCGCCGGAACCGGGGGGGGGGGGGCGGGGGGGGGGGCAGCTGCCCCCCTGTACCCAAGCAAGGGGGGGCAAGAGTATCTTTTTGCCCCCCCCCCCTGGAAAATCAGGTGACTATGGCCAGAGGGGGGGCAAAGCCATGGTCTTGCCCCCCCCTCCCTTCCCCCCCCCCTCCCCCTCTTCCTGCTCTCTCCCTCATCCCACCCAACAGAGAACTCAGTTTAGCCCTTGCATGAAATATCAAAACGACTTCGCAGAAAGGCGTCTGATAATCACTCCCCCCCCCCCCCCCCCCCGCTTTTCACTTTCTCCGGGCAACGTCCTTCCTTTCACTGGCTCTGGCGGTACCCCCCTCTGAGATTCTGCCCCCCCTCCCCCCAACATCTTCCGGCGCCCCTGGACTGCGTGTGTTTATAATTATGACGTTGCACTAGAATTTATTGAGCACATGCGAACGCGCGCGCGCACACACACACACACACACACACACACACACACACACACACAGATGACGCTGCTGATCTTACAAGCAGAATAAGAGTCAGTGAAACTAGAAAAGAAGAAGAAAACATAAGCTGGAAACTTATCACCGTTTAGTGCCAGACAGCCTTCATGTCAGAACGAAACAGCCATCAGAAGAACTTGGCTTTCTAATTCCTCTGCATTGCATGTGTGACTATGGTAAGACCAAGCCAATACTCTGAACTGAAAGTGAACTCAAAGTGAACAAAATAGCTACGGAGATTCGATGACATGGCAGCTTACACGAGCGTATTGAATATAACAAATCCTAGCAGTAAGGCTCAGTATAGTTCGCACCCCTGGGCCGTACTGGGCAAACTATTCAAACGCATCCACACTCGTTTAGTAGAGTTCGCCTGCTTATATCGATTTAGGGTTAGATTTAGGGTTGGGGTTACCTTGTGGTAACTGATGGTGCAATCGCTATGTTGTTCAGACGGTCGCAGTGCATTTACAGCAGGTGCAAGTGAGTGAGTGAGTATTTTAAGGCTTAACGCCGCGTCAGCGACAAAGACTAATTCGCGGCAGCCACAAGTTTGAAGGCCCCTTCGTTAAAAGGTAAAAAGCTGGATTAAAACAACTAGTAAATATAGGCTAAAAATTTATAGGTTAAATGAGATTCTACCAGTCTTGGGTTACCACAAGTTCAAAACGTCAAGCATGGGTCTTGTACATGAATAAGTACAAACACAATGTTCAGATTTTATGAAGTTTATTTAGTTATTTAATCAGATTTTATGAAACAAATTGACTTCCCGAAGGAAGCCAAAAATCTTGTCTAGAGGGACATTTCGGCCGGAACAAGAGCTCCATTGATTCGGCAGTGAAATACTTAGGTCGAACCTCCGTGAGGTCTGCACAAGAAATCAAAATATGTTTAATGGTATCTGGCTCATCGCAGCCAAAACAGAAAGGACTCTCTTCACCTTTCAGCAAGTGCGAGGGGGTATAATATGCGTGCCCAATATGGAGACGGGCCAGGACCACCTCTTCCCGACGGTTAGTCTTACACCGGGGAATGATTTCCCGAAGTTTGGGAACTATACTGTGGAGTTTATTGTTATCAAGAGTATCCCACTGGGCTTGCCATTGATCTACTATGTACTTATTTATTAAGGGTTTAAAATCAGTAAAAACACTACTCTTGCTAGCCACAGGACCATACAGCAGGTGCAAATGACACAAGGGGACGAACTATACCAACGCAGCAGCAGTAAGTTCATGTTGACCAGGGAAAGTAAATTTCAGTTTCCAAATCGAATCAAGGGGTGAAAAGGTGCAACTCGCTTAACTCGAAGCTAGAGTCGAAATTCGACCTTATCCGTCGTCACGGATAAGTCAAACTTCGGATACGTCGAACAAAAATCCATTTCCCCTGCGAATTCGACTTAAGCGTGTTCGACTGTATAACGCCCGCTTTATTCTCTCCCAGTAAAAGTGACAGTATCATTCCTGAATCGAACCGCGCTGTCCTTGCGGGCATCCGTTTGAACCGCGAAACAGACAACACACTCTTGTACAGTGGTCAAAGGCAACATGATAAATCCATTGCTGCCGCAGGGTATGCATGTCAGCCCAGCAGTTAATGGAAACGAGCCTGTTGCTCTTGGTTACGGGCGGTGTATATAGCCACCCCGGAGAGTATTCTTCCAGGTTGTAATGGAAATCAGTTCACCCCCACCCAGTCCGCTCCGTTGACAAGGGCATGGCATGTTCAACTTGTGGGTCGAAAGAGGAGCCCGGATGGGTGGGATGGTGTGTGTGTGTGTGTGTGTGTGTGGATACTTGGCGCAGCCGGTAAAGCGTTGGACTTTCAATACTCGGGTCTTGAGTTTTTAACCGTACACATCAGTTTCGCCTTCGTGTACACACGCACGCTTACATATCAAGTGCGCACGCTAAAAATCCCACGTTCATCTTTCGAAGAAGAGTAGGCTGTGGCCGGTGGGCGTGGTAAAACAGAAATACTGTCGCACGCACCAGAGTGAATAGCAGGGTGGAGGTTTGCACATAAAGTAGCGCTTAGCGGCAGCAGGCTTTCACTGCTTCGTCCTCCAGCCCTGCGGCGCCATGAACATTTCAGTAGAGATGGATATGTGCGCCGAGGAGAAGTCTACCATACCATACATTTCGTAGATCAGTTTCGACTTTAAATTTTTGTCCATGTACACTCGTGTCACTTGACAAACCGAAGAAAGCGAAATAAATCTTGCCAAGGTCATTAGAAACAGAACAAAATCGTATAAATTGTCCGCTAAAGTCGTAATGTAATGTTGTGGTCTAGTGGTTAAGAGACTTGTCACCAATGCGAGAGGTCAGGGGTTCGAGCCCCACTCGGGGCAAAGAATTTTTCCTTCTCGTATGTGGCACCGTTCATTCGGGCCGATCGTCGGGGGTTCTCTCCGGGTACTCCGGCTTCCTCCCCCTCTGCTTTGGAAATGTTCAGCCCACCAAGTTTGAAAAATAAATGCATATCTTAATTCCGAAATTTAAATAGCTGAGCTGACCCTTCGCACCACGTGATTGTAATACGTTTATGTCCTGTGTGTGAGAGAATGCGTGTGATTCACGTGAGCGTGCGTGTTGGGTTTAGCTCGCGGCGCTTTGAGCCAAAATATTTGGGATAAAGCGCCTATATTAATGCGATCATTATTATTATTATTATTATTGTTATATGTGTATGTACCTTGGTTTGAAATTGTTGTGCCGTTCGGCTTTGTCAATAATAATAATGATAATGAGTATTGTATAGGCGCTTTACCCAATTTCACGAATCGGCTCAAAGCGCCGCCAACTGAACCCAACACGCACGCTGACGTGAATCACACGCATTCTCTCACACACTGGACGTAAACACATTACAGTCACGTGGTGTGAAGGGTCAGCTCAGCTATTTAAATTTCGGAATTTAGAATTGCATTTATTTTTCAAATTTCGTGGGCTGAACATTTCCAAAGCTGAGGAGGAGGAAGCCGGAGTACCCGGAGAGAACCCCCCGACGATCGGCCCGAGTGAACGGTGCCACATACGAGAAGGAAAAATTCTTTGCCCCGAGTGGGACTCGAACCCCTGACCTCTCGCATTGGTGACAAGTCTCTTAACCACTAGACCACCGACCGCTCCGGTTGTAATGTCCCTCGTTGTATTTTGCTGTCAGGTCGGTTTAAACATTTTTAATTTATACAAAGATCGCCACCAAACAGTAAATAGCATTGTAACTGAGCACAACAAGTAAAAACTTACACGCGTGCTCATCTGAGTCAATTAACATAAATAAATGGCGGAGAAGTTGACGTGAAAACTTAAATGAGACGAATCGACGTAGGGAAAAGAGGAGGGGGTGTGTTTGGGGGTTTAACGCCCTTTTCCACCACATAGGGTGATATCAAAGACGGGGCAACGATGAAAAAGCCAGCACAATATTTGGCCCCAGCCGGGATCGAACTCACGACCCGAGCATCAGAAGTCCAACGCTCTACCATTCGACCACCCCGGCTCCCCGGGAAAAGAGGAGGGCAGGATTAAGAGAAGAAAGGAGAAGAGAACACACCAGGGCTCGTATGTAGAACTCGAGGTTAATTTAACCCACGGGTACGGGCCTAACCCAGACTAGGACAAAAGAAACCAAAAACAAAATTAAATTTAAAAAAGGAAGCGAAGAAAGAAAGACAAACATCCGTCTATGACGCGCATAGGCACCTTGCTTGAATGGACCCGCTTCCTGATTTAAAACAAAACAAAAAAACAACAGAAAATTTAACCCTAGAGCTAGTTTAGTTCGACGTTAGACTCTAACCCGGAGCTAAACCCCCTAACCCCGACTTTTACATGCGGAGCCAGGTCCATTGTCTTGTGGCTATTCCTCCGTACCCCAAACGGAGTTATGGCCCCCAGCTGGGATTCGAACTCACGACCCCAGCAATGAAAATGAAAGCCTCCACCACCTGTTTTATCCAATCCGCATACAAACACATTTAGATGGATACAATCGGCCACATAAAACCTGTTACATCCTGTGAGAAATATGTGTATTACAGTGGGAACATTGAATCGCTTCCTGTATGAATAAGTAATACGTAGATTTTGTTCATGGCACAGACCCTTTAAACTGCAATATCGCAGACGTCAGTAATGTATATGTGAAATAATGTGGTATGCTATGCAATATTGTGAACAGCTGCTTGCTTCTTAAAGGCGCAACACCCAAACGTAGACCTTCAGGGAAGGGTGGTAACTCTGGGTTAGTTAGTTAGTTAGTTAGTTATTTAGGGCTTTACGCCGCGCAAGCAACAAAGACTATTTCGCGGCTAAGCGAGGCCCCTTTCTGCCAGGTCTTTTAAAAAAAATAAAAGGCATACAATACAACAGGATGTAAATATATATTAAAAATCTACTGGGTTTAAATGAGAAGTTGCTTACAAGACCTAAAAATCGAACAGACGGAGGTCAATGAAAGACTATGAATTTTGATTTAAATTTTATAAAACAGGTTTGCCTCCTTCAAGAAATTGAAGATGTTGTCAGGGGAGAAATCCCTGAACAACACCTTCAATGAATCCAATGGAGGTAACTCTGGGAATTTTCAACTTCTCAATACATGAGAAAGAAGGAACTACCAAGCACACTGACTGGCTGTAATATTTACAAAAAGTAGAGGTTTGGTAGATGCAATAATTATACAAGAGTGAGTGAGTGAGTTTTTAGGGCTTAAAGCCGCGCAAGCCACAAAGACTACTTCGCGGCTGAGTGTGCCTGCACTACATGAAAAAAACAACAAACAAAAAACTGTAACGTTGGACAAAGGACTGGGATTATACAAGAGAAAGTGACAGTTTTCACAGCTATATTAACTAAAAAGAGGAGATGACTGTCTCCCTTCACCCTGTGCTTGTACCTTCGATTGTAAAGACAATATTTTCTACACAACAAACCGTTTACTGCCTTCAAGTACTGGCCATACGCAAGATAGTGACCAGTTGGTCGGCAAGTGACGTATTGATCAAACTACGTCACAACTTGAAAAGGAAACGGTAATGACTGCGAAGTGGTTACAAGTTAAGCAAATAAAAGCGACATAAAAGGGACAGAAACCACTTAACTTTCACAAAGGACGGCACAGGTCAACGTTTCGGCTTTCGCCTTCTTCAGGACATAAACAAATGGGACATAACTTCAACAAACAAACAAAAGGTAACTCTGCGGACGTACTGACATACACGGCGCGGGGAAAAAAAAAACCGGTGGGCGAGAAAAGGACCAGAAAAAATAGTAAAAATATCACAACACCCATCCTTCGGTGACAAAAGACCATGGACTGTGTGTGGAAAAAAAATGTGGGGCAGAAAAGAACAAAAAAGAATAGTGAAAATTAGCAATCACAACACCCATCCTTTGGTGACACAAGACCATGGACTGTGTGTGAAAAAAGTTCAGAGGGTTATGTTATGGCTTTTCGTTCAAACCACCCGGGGCCTGACTTCCCAGGCGCTGAATAATGTGCGACTCCATGTCGCGTCTGTCTGTGGCGTCGCCGTGCATAAGCCACAGGCCAGTTACTGTCATATTTAAAATGGAGTGGCCTGCAGAATTGAAATGCACGGCAACGGGTTTTATTCTATTGTGTCTGGTGTCGGCGATATGTTCAGCAAAGCGTGTTGCCAGGCTACGTCCAGTTTCCCCAACATACAGTTTGTGACATAGCCTGGCAACACGCATCACAAATAGTTTGCCTGATATCGACTTTTGCTATTCTACCCTAAACCACACCAAGCTCGATCCCTGAATAGACTTCACTCGGAAGCCCCGAGGCTAAAACCCCATCCAATACCGGCTGGGGCCAAATATTTGTGCTGGCTTTTAATAATAATAATAATAAATGGTATTTGTAGGGCGATTTCTTTAAACAAAACTCAATGCGCTTATCACTCACTCACACTGACGCACATTATACAACGATGAACGGACACACACTGGTGAAACTGACTAGTTGGACAGAAAATTACTGGTGTTAGTTATATGTGGCCTCACGCCGCTCAAGCAACAAAGACCAGCACACGGCTGAGGGAATTACTGGAAGGCTTTGCGAAAAAGGAACGTTTTCAGACTGCTCTTAAAAAACAGACAGCGTGGGCGCATTTCTCAGATCTGCAGGCATAGAGTTCCAAAAGGCTGGAGCGACAAAACTGAAAGAGCGCTCGCCAAAAGACTTCAGGTTGCGCTTTGGGATTTTGAGAAGCCTCTCGGACGACGACCGGAGGGTTCGCGAGGGTATATATATAGGTGACAAGTGAAGCTGAAAGGTATGATGGGAGAGTGCCATCATCGTTACCCCGTCTTTGATATCACCCGTATGTGGTGGAAAAGGATGTTAAACACCCACCCACCCTAAAGTTCTCTCCGGGTACTCCGGCTTCCTCCCCCTCTGCTTTGGAAATGTTCAGCCCACAAAATTTGAAAAATAAAATGCAATTCTAAATTCCGAAATTTAAATAGCTGAGCTGGCCCTTCGCACCACGTGATTGTACTATGTGTATGTTCAGTGTGTGAGAGAATGCGTGTGATTCACGTGAGCGTGCGTGTTGGGTTCAGTTCGCGGCGCTTTGAGCTGATTCAGGAAATTGGGTAAAGCGCCTATACAATACTCATTATCATCATTATCATCATCATCTTTACTCTGCCGTGTCTTGGCCAAACAGGGGTAAGAACACAAACTGATCGTGGGGTCATGTTTGGTGTTTATTTAAAGTACATGTACCCTGTTTGGCGAGTGTGCTAGTGTGTAGTGATTATTGTTGTTATGAACATGCGTGATTTTCGTGATTTTTTGTGTTATGTAGGGCACGGTGCATGCCAGGCGGTCGCAAAAAGAGGCAAGCTGCCAGCGAAGCTGGGACTTTTGCACAGAGGCCGAGCACAAGTGAGGCAAGCGGATTTGTGTGAACTGCCTCCATCTCTGGCCTAATGAGAAAGTAGACGTGCATTACTCCAGTGAGGCCTGCAATGAAATGAAATGGAACTTTATTTGTCAACGGTATAAGACATTGGTCCAGTGGTCCAGTTTTCATTCTTGCCGTTGCTAATGCTACACACACACACACACACACACACACACACACACACACACACACACACACACACACACACACAAAGAGAAAGAACGGAGAGTGCGTGCAATTTGGCGGACTGTGAGGGAGATGAAAAAGGTAGGGTGGTAAGAGTTCTTTCAAAAAAGCGAAATTCCAGTATATAGTGAGCGCGCAAGTTTAAGGGTGTGATAAGGTCGGATATTTTCTTTTTCAGGTCACACTGTTTTTGCACACGTTAGAGATTGTGTATCATTTATTCTGTTCTGCATTTAGACCAACCACCACCGAATTTTAAAAAAAATCCAGCCGTGATGTGACAAAAGCTCTGTGTGGCACACGTTGGCTCACACCTTAGCAACACCAGCCCGGGCAAGGCTCTAATTTTACACACATCTTCGTGATATCACCAAAGATCTTTGATATCACGCTTTGTCATCGCTCTCATCCTCAGCCCATGTCGATCTGTGAACGTATGGCACTTAACCCGCGTCCCATCTAAAACCTCCTACACATGGATCGAAGGTGCACGCAGTGGTTTTAATGGTACAGTTTCCGACTCAGCAAAGACATCACAAGCTGCATTGTTCTCTTTTCCTTTCTTCTCTTCTTCCTATCCCTTTTTTTCTGTTACTTTTTGTTCTTCTCTGCAGCATCAGTTCTTCACGAGCAGTTTGAATTCCCCCCCCCCCCCACCCACACACACCCCACGTCCCCGTTGACTTCAGCTCGCATCGAAAAGTCTAGTTACTTTAAATCCTCAATTAATTTCTGTTATAATTACATGCCGCAAAGTTCTCAACACGATTACACTGTGCAAATGAGACATTTTTTTTTTCAATCCCAAACACTGTTAGAGCTTCAGATGGGCACTCCTCCTACCCACCCTCACACCCCTAAACCCCAACACACCCTTCCAGCCTGTCTCTTGAGCGTGTCTTCAAAACAATAGATTTTCCTTCACTCCGGCGACCCGCTATACATTCGCTCTTTTGTTGTCTCCAAGAGAGGGTGGGTGGGGTGGGTTTGGGGAGTTTAACGTCCTTTTCCACCACATAGGGTGATATCAAAGACGAGGCAACGATGCGCGCGGCGACGTCACTTTTCCGGCACCGCGGTGCGTCTATCTCTACACGTCTGTGGTCCCCGTACCAGAAAAAGTAAATGTCGCAGAGAATGTATGCTACTAGAGATAAGAGTGTGGGTGGGTGGGTTGTTAGGTGTTTAACGTCCTTTTCCACCACGTGTGGCTGATATCAAAGACGGGGCAACGAGAAGAAGGCCTGCACAAATATTTGGCCCCCACCGGGATTCGGACTCACGACCCGAGCATTGAGAGTCCGATAAGAGTCTGAATGCTCGTGGTATAAACAGCTTAAATGATTAGATCTCGTCGTTTACCACGAGAACTAATCGTGTAAGCTCTATAATTATAAACTAGGGACAAATGGACACGAGAAAGATAGAAACCATTACGTCAGCAAGTGACCAAACTACCACATTGATCAAACTACGTCACAACTTTGTCTTATCGATCATTGCTACCCAGAATACGTGATTCCAGCCTACACCACACGAAGACCAAACATTGAACTGTAATTTACACTACGGGGTATTCGGCACGAGGAAGATTGAGACCTCCCGATCAGCAAGTGACGTATTGGTCACGCTACGTCATAACATATTTACCATAATTCTTAACAAGATGGCCACCAGCCCAATATGTTGTTTCCATTCAATGACCTGCTGTAGTCACAGTCGTAGTCGTTGTGTCATGTATGCAGCCCGCGCGCACACGAACGCAAGCTCTCTGACATCAAGCATGCTGACATAAAGAAAGTACTGGAAACCCTTTCCGTGCCTCTATGCACTTGCAAAAACCCCGAACACATGAGGTCGTGTGAGCTCGCCTAGCTGGTTGACGTCACATACTTTTTGGCGTATGCGAGGTTCTACATGGGTGAATGAATCCTTGTAATAAAGTCGTTCCCCTTTGACAGAGTTACTTCCCGCAGACCTGACTGACAGATGATTGCTTACTGGTATCGGATAAGAGACCCCCCCTCTCTCTCTCTCTCTCCTTAGACGCGCGCGCGCGCGCGCACACACACACACACACACACACACACACACACACACACACACACACACACACACACACACACACACACATTCATTATGCTTCTGAGTGTGAGTCAGTGGCAAAAACGAAACCCACTGAAATTCCCGCTTTCCACATGTTGTAGAGATCGCGAAAAGATACAGCATTTCGATGCAAAATAATTTCTAGACATCCCAGAACATGCTGGTGCAGTAACGTCAGTAGATTACGTCACCTTGGAAAGATTTGGAACCTTCCGATAAGTTGAGGAATGTTCTAGATCTGACCTGTTCAGTACGTAAGCAGCCCTGATATGAAGGACAGGAGGCAGTGATGCAGTTATAGCATATAGTGGCCACTTTATACTGAATTCTTGCTCTGACAGGAAGCAAGTGCAGTTCTCTGAGGAGGGGTGTGACACGCTCGGATCTCCTCACTCTAAACACAAGCCTTGCCGCAGAGTTTTGGACTTTTTGTAGTTTGTCTAGCAGATATTACCGTCGTGACTCTCTGTAGCACAAAATAATGATAACATACACATGGCTTTTCTTCTTCCACTACGACATTTCTTTTTGGAACACTCTTTTCATGTATCCTTCCAATTCACAGCCACAGAAGAATACGCACACATGTAGAATACCCTAATCTTGCTGCCGTTCATGCCTTTGCCCCCATCTTTTTTTCCCCGTTGATTCCCCACCCAATCAGATCTTCTGCGTCTATGGATACTTTTCAAACGCTGTCATCAATGAGAAAGACAGGAAAGTTACAAAATTCGTTCTCGGTGTACACGTGGTATCAGACTAGCGTTACTTGAAGGGGCCCAAAGTATCTGGTGTAGAACGTAAGCTTGATAACAATTCTCCTGTTTATGTTCCTATCTTCACACTAAGTAATTCTAGTTTTACAAATATCTCTTTAATAATTTGAGAGTGTCTAGCGAGGAGAATGAAACTCAAATCCAATTCAGAACTTTCAAAGAAATAGAAATAAATTTCAGTAACACTTTGAACGGTGGCTTTTGCTTGGACCCTGTCCTCACAATATAACGTCCAACATAACTGATTGCTTACAATATACAGTAAATTATATTTCAACTCGCATTTCCAGCACCCCGAAGCACAAGTAGAGAAGGGTGTTGGAAAGACCACTTCTCTCCAGTTGTTCACTCATAAATATTCAGACATCTTATTTTAAGTGCGTATCCCTCACTTACCTGTTTTCGAAGCTACAAAACTATTGCAAATTTATTACACAAAACATATATTTCACGTGCGTATTCCACTTATCTGGTGATAGAGGCTTTCAAGTTCAGTACTGATAAACATCAAAAATATATTGTCATAGTGTGCTGCACTTGCGTTTGACGCTTTCTGCCCAGCTGTGCGACAGATGCATGCATTGTGATGGTAATGTTTTCCTCCCCTCTCTCTGAATAGTTGTGATGCGTTGAATCGACTGTCTGTCTGCTGTGGTATGTAAGGTCGCTCGACGGACACTCACAAATAATTACACATCCTACAGGGGATTCATCTGACCTGTGTGTGTGTGTGTGTGTGTGTGTGTGTGTGTGTGTGTGTGTGTAGTATTTATTTAAGCGTCATCGGATCTGCCCTCGCATAAGCTTTCGACTTACTCATTTTTGTCAGAAAGGAAAAAAACAAAACAAGGAGGAACGGCCCCGTCCTACAAAGTTGTTTCTCCAAACTTCATTTTATTTTGTCTGTTTTGTTGTTATTGTTGCCGGTTCTCCCCTCTACAAGTTCTTCCAATGACACTAGATCCTCTACGACCTCGACTGATCAGCCACGTGACTGGGGGTGGGGCCGGGTGGGGGAAGAAAGGAGAGAGAGAGAGAGAGGCAGAGAGAGAGGGTGGGTGTTTAGGAGTTTAACGTCCTTTTCCCCCACATAAGGGTGATATCAAAGACGGGGCAACGAGAAAAAGGCCAGCACAAATATTTGGCCCCATGTATGCAGCCCGCGCGCACACGAACGCAAGCTCTCTGACATCAAGCAAGCTGACATAAAGAAAGTACTGAAAACCCTTATCGTGCCTCTATGCACTTGCAAAAACCCCAAACACATGAGGTCGTGTGAGTTCGCCTAGCTGGTTGACGTCACAAACTTTTTGGCGTATGCGAGGTTCTACATGGGTGAATGAATTCTTGTAATAAAGTCGTTCCCCTTTGACAGAGTTACTTCAGACCTGACTGACAGACGATTGCTTACTGGTATCGGAGAAGAGACCCTCAGTCTCTCTCTTGCCTTAGACGTGCGCTTGCACGCGCGCGCGCACACACACACACACACACACACACACACACACACACACACACACACACACACACACACACACACACACACACACACACACACACATTATGCTTCTGAGTGTGAGTCAGTGGCAAAAACGAAACCCACTGAAATTCCCGCTTTCCACATGTCAAGCTGTAGAGATCGCGAAAAGATACTGCATTTCGATGCAAAATAATTTCTAGACCATCCCAGAACATGCTGGTGCAGTAACGTCAGTAGATTACGTCACCTTGGAAAGATTTGGAACCTTCCAGTAAGTTGAGGAATGTTCTAGATCTGACCTGTTCAGTACGTAAGCAGCCCTGCACAGCGTTCTGGATTCTTCTTCTTTCATGAATTTGTTGTCCGCGCATATTCTGTTCATAAAGTATTGGAGTTGTATTCTGTTGTATCCCGTGTCTTCTCTGCGATTGCACAAAGATGGCGACATAGCAGAAGTAAAATACACCACGTCTCCAAACAGAGGAATTCGGAAAGAAAGTGGCGAGACACCCCCAAGAAAAAACAGCATCACGTCAATCAGACATGACGCACTTACTTTACGTCAGTGCGCGTGCGTCTCTTCTTCGATGTTTGTGAGGCGTGTGGCTTGCAGAGGAAATGTGCTGTGAGTACAAATTTTCGAGTCAACTGACGATAACGGCTGCAGTGAATTTTTCTAATTTTTTTGTATATTTTTTATGGCACCCCAGGCTCATTATCTATGTATAGTAGGAGCGATTTTGAGATCTAAAGTGTGTTCACCAGCACTTTCATCAGGTACGGCTTACGCCAAAAGTATAAAAGCGACAACCTCCAAAATTCACTCAGTTGCGAGTCCGTATTCATGCTATCTATGTCCAAAAAATGGAGTGGTTTAGGTAAATATTACGCCTTTAAACGCCAGAAAGCCAGGGCAATAACTCGCAAATCATGTGTGCAATCGTACCTGGATCAGGCCTTCTATTCAACAATCTTGATTCATTTAGAAACCCCAAATTTGAAATCGATCGGTTCAGTATTTTCGGAGATACAGGCATCTGAACCGGGTTCACATGCAATGTCAACTCAGGCTCGGTTTACATGAAAACTATAAGAGCGACCATTTTCTAGTAGTGACTCTGTTCAGAGTCCGTATTCAAGCTATCTACTGCCAAAAAAATTGAGTGATTTAAATAAATATTACGCCTGTACACGAAAGACAACCAACTTGTCTCAAAAGGGCGATAACTCCCAAATCACTTAAGCAATCATCACACGCTTGGTTCCTCTAATGTAACATTTTGATATATTTGGATACCCCAAATTTGAAGCCATTCGGTTGAGTATTCTCGAAGAAACGGGCCTGGACACAATTCACACACACACAGCCGCACGCACGCACACACATACGCACAGACGGCACTCACTGAGGAGGAGAAGCGCGTTCGGTGCACCGTACATGTCAGCATCGATGACGCACGTTTTCTTACGTCATTGTCAGAGTTACACTTGCAAAATCGTCTCTGCGGGAGATCGGCAGTGACGTGCGTTTGTACCACAGATGCTTGCCCATGAACGTGGAAAATTTAGCCCGTCCTATTATGTTGTTTCCATTACTATGGAAACAACATAAAAACCCATGCTAAAACGCAACTTTACTTGAAATCTTCAGGGCCCGTATGTAAAAGGCGAGGTTAATTTAACCCACGGCTACGGGCCTAACCCAGACGAGGACAAAAGAAACCCCAAAACAAAATTAAATAATAAAAAAAGGAAGCGAAGAAAGAAAGACAAAAATCCCTCTGTAACGGCTTAGGCACCTTGCTGGAATGGACCCGCTTCCTGATTAAAACAAAAACAACAGAAAATTTAACTCTAGAGCTAGTTTAGTTCGAGGTTAGATTCTAACCCGGGGCTAAACTCCTTAACTCCGACTTTTACATACCGGCCCAGAGCAGTAGGAGCCACTTCAAGCCACTATTATGCAATCTGCAGCGGTCTCGGGCCTAGCGGAGAAGGCCCACGCACTGCATAATAGTGGCTCGAAGTGGTTCCTACTGGTGTGCAGTGGCTTGTTCTTTTTAGCCAGTCTTATCATATAGTGAGCAGGGGGTGGGCGGACGTGGGCTCTTAGGAGTTATCGACCACAGCCGCCTGGAACACGAGCTCGCAGCCTGAACCACACGGCTCAAAATTAATATTAACTCGACCGTGGTCCCAGATACAAAGAGCAGGACGACCAAACACTGGATTGTAATGGAGACTATGAACGGCCGTTTGTATTTCCTGTGTGATCCAGCGTGCGAGTTTGGGTTTGTATTTTAACGACAACAACGGGGGGGGGGGGGGGGGGGGGAATTGCTATGCGTCAACCTTTCCCGAACCCCCTCTTCTCCCCCCCCCCACCTCCCCCGCCCCTCACCTTTCACCTAGTAACGGTTGTTAACTCGTAAAAGTTCATGCAAAAATCGCATTTTTCTTGAAATTTTACGATCATTTGAAGCCACTGGAAGCCACTATTACGCGATGTGCAGCGGTCCAAAACCTAGCGAGAATGCCCACGCCTTGCGTAATAGTGGCTTGAAGTGGCTGTTACTGGTGTGCAGTGGCTTAAATTACTTTGGTTAAATCACTTCCGTTGAAAGGGGAGCCGGGGTGGCCGAATGGTAGAGCGTTGACTTCTGATGCTCGGGTCGTGAGTTCGTATCCTCGCTGGGGCAAAATATCTGTGCTGGCTTTTTCATCGTTGCCCCGTCTTTGATATCACCCGTACGTGGTGGAAAAGGACGTTAAATCCCCAAACACCAGCCCACCCGCCCTTCCGTTGAAAAATCAAGCTCTCTCTCTCTCTCGGAGGAGCCGGGGTGGCCGAATGGTAGAGCGCTGGACTTCTAATGCTCGGGTCGTGAGTTCGTATCCCGGCTGGGGCCAAATATTTGTGCTGGCTTTTTCATGGTTGCCCCGTCTTTGATATCACCCGTACGTGGTGGAAAAGGACGTTAAATCCCCAAACACCCACCCACTTGCCCTTCCGTTGAAAAATCAAGTTCTCTCTCTCTCTCACACACACACACACACACACACACACACATCAACAGGACCGTATTCTCTTATTCTTCACACAATACTATGCAACAGAGAACGTCACTTCAGTTCGGACATAATCAGGTTACCATGGCGCCTCGGCTAACAATCAAAGCATACAATCAATCAAAACATAATTAGCAGTTATTCCCCATCAAGCTGTGGGATACCGACGAGTATTTTGATCCAAGACGCAAATCAACCCTGAGCTTTAGCGAAGGGTTGATTGCGTCTTGGATCAAAATACGAGTCGGTATCCCACAGCTTGATGGGGTGTAAATGCTTTATCATCCTTTTTTGGGCCAATTTATGGTATATTTTGAACGTTTATCCTAGTAAAAACTGACAGTCGACAGCGGCTGCACATAGCAGACGAACGAGTTTGTGCGTCGGCAGAGCACTACGCCGACAGAATAAAGTGCGCCTTTTTATGCTGTCAAGACGGTGTCAATTCACTCATGAACTCAAATCCAAACAAAACCACAAGTTTTAAACTTCCACTAAAGACGCAAACAAACATGCTGACGCTTTCAAGGAAATGTAAATTTGGGAGGTGAATGCGAAACCGATCAAAACTGAACAGCTCTGTTCACGCTTTGTACGATTAGGGCGCGTTCAAGCGGGGTTCTTCCTGTTGCGATTTTCACGAAATCTGAATCTTTGTGAGTGTTTATTCTAATATTTGTAGTACATATACACCGATTAAAGTGACCTTCCCCCCAGCAGCTACATTTTATAACTGCATGCATGACTCAAACGATTCAAGAAGCTTCTGTTCAATCGGAGATGTATTAGATCACGAATCCGCTGCCATTCTCTGCGCCGATAGCACACGGCCAAATCAGTAAACAGCATACATGCCGGCGAGACGCCAGCCTCGATTGAACTTTTTGAGAATGAATTTTGATAAGTGTTGGTTAAAACTGTCCGAAATTTGAGTAAGGATTGCTTGCTAGGTACAGGCTACTGTTGTTTTGTACTTGTACAACGAGTTTATGAAGTTGGAAACACCGATATGCCGAGTCAAAATGTTTCATCGTCGATGGTGTTGACATCGGGAGCGAGTTCTCCCTGAGGAGTAGTAATACATGTACTTGCTCATCGATGACGACGGGTTTTTTTGCCAAAAAGGTTGTATCTCTGTTCTTTCTTTCTGAAAAGAAAGAACCTTTTTGCAGGGAAGCATGCCTGATTGTCATGTGATGTCGTGCTCTGTGTCACATGATTTCTCAAGTACTAGTACAATACGGACACTTATTACACAGGAGAGATCAAAGAAAAAGATGCCGCCATGGATGATAAATCAGCATATTATCATGTTGTGTCTAAGTTAAAGTTACGCCGGTCAAGTTTAGGTGTGTTTGCATCTTTGTTTCCAGTTTATTTTGAATCCGATCGTGGGACTGCCTGAACAGTATTTAGCTATGGCTTTAGGTCGCTTAAAGGGCACACGCACACACACACGCGCGCGCGCGCGCGCACACACACACACACACACACACACACACACACACACACACACACACACACACACACACACACACACACACACACACACACACACACACACAAATACACACATCTGTTGTTTTCGGTGGCGTTAAAACAACTGGATACAGTTTGGGTAACACGATGAACGGAACGTTGCGCCCTTTGATGTCAACGGGAGCTGCATTTATGACATAAAATCATGTGTCACGGTTCGAGGTTTCAGAGCACGAAAAAACGAAAGGCAGCCTTTTAGGAGTGGTTTCATGTTCTCTCTCTCTCTCTCTCTCTCTCTCTCTCTCTCTCTCTCTCTCTCTCTCTCACACACACACACACACACACACACACACACACACACACACACACACACACACACACACACACACACACACACACACACACACACACACACACACACTCAAATACACACATCTGTTGTTCTAGGTGGCGTTAAAAACAACTGGATACAGTTTGGGTAACACGATGAACGCAACATTGCGCCCTTTCATTTCAACAGGAGATACATATATGAAATAAGATCATTCGTCACGGTTTGAGGTTTCATAGCACGAGCGGGGAGCCGGGGTGGCCGAATGGTAGAGCGTTGGACTTCTAATGCTCGGGTCGTGAGTTCGCGGTATCCCGGCTGGGGCCAAATATTTGTGCTGGCTTTTTCATCGTTGCCCCGTCTTTGTTATCACCCGTATGTGGTGGAAAAGGACGTTAAACCCCCAAACACCCATCCACACTTCACAGCACAAACAAAGAAAGGAGGTTGAAGTGGTTTCATTCTCTCTCTCTCTCTCTCTCTCTCTCTCTCTCTCTCTCTCTCACACACACACACACACACACACACACACACGCGCGCGCGCGCGCGCCAGCTGTCACACCGTTTCATTGGATTTATACGTTTACATGATGCAGCTTTTCGCAACAGTATCACGATGAAAGAAATACTATACCACTGTCGCAGGAACCGGGGAGAGGGTGGGGGGGGGGAGCTGCATGGCGGATGCTCGAGATCCCCACCCCCTCCCACTCCCTGTCTTAAGGAGGGGAGGGAGGGGGGAGGGGAGGGAGGGTGAGTGAGAGTACTTGTCCGAATGTTCGATTTTTAAGCCTGACACCAAGTCAAGATAATACTGTTTTGAAACAACAGAAGTCACGGACAATGAATGTGCCACCAAAGGAAGTTATACAAGCAACCTTTCCCAAGCAACATCACACTGAATAATCGATTCGCAAGACTGGCGTCCGGCGTAAATAATAATCATGCTTTGAAACAACACAAAAGGGGACAGTTTTACGTAGCTAAGCCCGTTTTGAAAAGACACACACTCTGTTGCATCTGCTGGTAAAAATAAATATTGATTCTTTCGTGTCCCATTCTTCCTTATGGTCTCTTGGACACGGGGAGCCGAGACAGCCGAATGGTAGAGTGTTGGACTTTCAATGCTCGGGTCGTGAGTTCGAATCCCGGCTGGGGCCAAATATTTGTGCTGGCCTTTTTCTCGTTGCCCCGTCTTTGATATCACCCGTGCATGGTGGAAAAGGACGTTAAACTCCCCAAACCCACCCCACCCACCATCTCTTGGAGACAACAAAAGAGCGAATGTGTAACGGGTCGCCGGAGTAAAGAAAAATCTATTGTTTTGAAGACACGCTCAAGAGACAGACTGGAAGGGTGTGTGTTGGGGGTGGTGGTGGGAGGTGGAGGGGGGTGGTGGGGGTGGGGGGGGAGGTTGTAGGAAGGAGGAGTGCCCACCTGAATCTCTAACAGTGTTTGCGAATGAAAAGACGTCTCATTTGCACGGTGTAATCATGTTGAGAACTTCGCGGCATGTAATTTAAAAAAAAAATTGAGGATTTAAAGTAACTAGACTTTTCGATGGGAGCTGAAGTCAAGAGGGACGTGGGGTGTGTGTGAGGGGGGAGGGGGGATGGTGGGAGAGGGGGGGGGAGTGAAAATCAAATTGCTCGTGAAGAACTGATGTTGCAGAGAAGAACAAAAAGCAACAGGATAAAAAAGGATAGGAAGAAGAGAAGAAAGGAAAAGAGAACAATGCTGCCTGCGATTTCTTTGCTGAGTCGGAAACTGTACCATTAAAACCACTGCGTGCACCTTCGATCCATGTGTAGGAGGTTTTAGATGGGACGCGTGTTAAGTGCCATACGTTCACAGATCGACATGGGCTGAGGCTGAGAGCGATGACAAAGCGTGATATCAAAGATCTTTGGTGATATCACGAAGATGTGTGTAAAATTAGAGCCTTGCCCGGGCTGGTGTTGCTAAGGTGTGAGCCAACGTGTACCTCACAGAGCCTTTGTCACATCACGGCTGGATTTTTTTTTTTTTTTTTTAGATTTGGTGGTGATTGGTCTAAATGCAGAACAGATAAACAATCTCTAACGTGTACAAAAGCAGTGTGACATGGCTGATTTTGAAAAAGAAAATATCCGACCGTATCACACCCTTAAGGCCGTTCTTAACCGGGCGAACCACCAGTCTGACGAACTTGTTCGGCGAACTGTGTATTGTATACGAACAGGGCAAGCGCGCACACATACCTAGTTCCAGAGGTTCGGCCGAACTAGTTCTCTTTCTTAACCGACCGTTAATGATATGCATACGTCATCGCCCGAACAAGCGCGGACTCGGAAGTTGAGACAATCGTAAACAACCAAAATGGCCGCCTTCGTAGATCGAGACGACCAGGCATTTGCGGTAGTTATCGTTTTGAGTGAACTCTTGGAAGCCGAGGAAGAGGAGAAAAGAGGAAAAGAGCGCAAAAGAGGGAAATGTGAAGTGAGTCGATAGCCGCCATGCCGTCCGCCATTTTCCTCAACTTTGTACATGCGCACAACAGCTCTCCCCGAGCAGCCAATCAGAGCGCAGGATCGCAAAAGGATCGCGAGGGTTCCCACAACACGCTATGCAGTCCTCGAACCTAGTTCGCCGATCCTTTCGAACCAGGGTTTGCGCACAAGTATTTGGTCGGTTAAGAAACAACTTGCGCGAACCTAGTTCGCCGTACTCTCCGAACCTAGTTCGCGAACCAAAAGTCTGCCCGGTTAAGAACGGCCTTTAAACTTGCGCGCTTACAACATACATAGACAGGGGATTTGGTCTAGTGGTTAAGGCATTCAACTTCGGATCCTGAGCTGCCTGGTTCGAGTCCCCGGTGGGCAGGAATATGGTAGGGATTTTTCCTTACCATATCGAGTCAAATCCATGTGCAGACTCGTTTACGGTGCCTGTCTCGCCTTCGTGTACACACGCACGCACATACATCAAGTGTGCACGCTAAAAATCCCACGTTCATCTTTTGAAGAAGAGTAGGCTGTGGCCGGTGGCGTGGTAAACAGAAATACTGTCGCACGCACCAGAGTGAATAGCAGGGTGGAGGTTTGCACATAAAGTAGCGGCAGCAGGCTTTCACTGCTTCAGTCCTCCAGCCCTGCGGCGCCGTGAGCATTTCAGCAGAGATGGATATGTGCGCCGAGGAGAAGTCTACCATACCATACCATACCCTACCATACCATACCATACCATACCATACCATACTGGAATTTCGCTTTTTGAAAGAACTCTTACTACCCTACCTTCATCAATCAATCAGTCAATACATCTTTATTATCCCAGAGGGAAATTTGGGTGTGGTAGACAAACAAAGACTTGTAGACGTAAGAAAACAGGCAAAAAAATACAGGAGACAAACAGACCACCACCGGTCGCTCACGCGTAGCGCCCCTTCTCTCTCTCTCTCTCTCTCTTTTTTTTTTTTTTTCAAACCTCCCTCACAGTCCACCAAAATTGCACGCACTCTTCGTTCTTCCTCTGTGTATGCGTGCGTGCGTGCGTGCGCGCGCGCGCGCGCGCGCGCGTGTGTGTGTGTGTGTGTGTGTGTGTGTGTGTGTGTGTGTGTGTGTGTGTGTGTGTGTGTGTGTGTGATATTTGTATGAGTATGAGAGCGCGCATTGAGTCTGTGAGAAATTGCGCTATTCGTATAAATACGGTTCATTATTATTGTTGTTATAAGACACTACTGGCCCCTGATGGATGTCTGTGGTTGGATGTGTGTGGCACGATACGCTATTGCAGTTTGCCGTAAAAAGTCACTTGGGCAACATTAAAGGTCCACAGAGCTCTGAATTACACCGTGGGAAGACCGTTGACCGAGTAACGGCAGCGTCTGTGCGAACAAAAGTGGGATCTGCTCATCGTAAAGAAGGCTTTAATTTCAAGGTTTCTAGGCCCAAAGATCTTTTGATTTTCGTAATTTTTGTTTTATGTAGGCCAGGGTGCATGCCAGGCGGTCTCAAAAAGAGACAAGCTCCACGTGAAGCCGGGACATTTTGTACAGAGGTCGGACACAAGTGACGCAAGCGGATTTGTGTGAACTGGGCTCTCTGGCCTAAACAGAGAGTAGACGCGCATTACTCCAGTGAGGCGTGAGCGGAGAGGAGACATTCACATTTTTTAAACCCCTGTCAGGTGCGTGCCTTTGAAAGGTCTGTTCATGGTAGTAATTGTTTCTAGATTGAAGCAGTTTTAGGGGTGACTATGATGCCTGAGGCTAATAGGGAATATAGGCATTTTGAAGCCCTGTGTATTTGTGTCCTTCGGCCACAACACTCGCCCTTGTAGCTCACTGAGTTCGAGCAGACGACAAGAAATATATGCCTGACGCCGTTTATAGGGATGGCTGAGTGATCTTCCATTGCGCGGCCATCAAACGTCACTGTGTTGCATTGCGAGCTCTACCAATCTCTAACATGGACTCTATTTCGAGCATACGGTGTTGGAAAAGGACGTGAAACTCCAAAACACCCACCCACCTACCTCTATTTCGAGCGCACAGGCGTGGTGACGAGAACTACCGTTCCCAAAAACAGAAGTCTCTCTGTATGAAAACCAGCAATGCCAGCAACAGCGCCTTCAATAATTTTATCAGCAACATTGTTTCCACAGACAGACCGATTTCTATAGAACCTTTTATCCTGACCAATAGCTGACGCACTGAAAAATTGTTTTGACTCAGGACTATGTACATAAATCGACGCTCTTGCCATCCTTGTCGCTATGGTGACAACACGAACAACCGGCTTTCTCGTTCAGTAACACCACGCAAAAGGCATGCATGATCTACAGAAGACAATGGTTACAGCAGAAACGGCACTTCCTGATGCAAATTTTTACTCTGTGTGCACGAATGTTAGGAGACAAAAAAAGGAATATATAGCTGATGGTGGGTGTTTGATAAACGTCCTGTGTCACGATTGATGGATAGTTTGAATCTTTCAACTGTGACGATCGATCGATTCAACGGAGGAGCTTTAGCTACGGCAACCATGACAGCAACGACGACAACAAAAAATGTTGACGATGATACCAGTAACGTTAATGCTATTATCATTATCAATATCACTATTCTATTCTTATTTGTATTCTTATTCCTATTCTTATGATGATGATGATGAAAAACTATAGCGAGAACACCACTACTACGGCAACGACGACGACGACAACAACAACGATAATAATAATAATAACAACAATAATAATATTAATAATGATAATAATAATATGAAAAACTATAGTGAGCGCACCACTACTACGGTAACGACGACGACGACGACGATGATGATGATGATGATGATGATGATGATGATGATGAAAAACTATAGTGAGAACGACCACTTTTAAAACAACCGCAACCAACAACAATGACTGAAAAAGCTCTTAATACAAGAAAGAAAACCAAAAACCAAACGACAAGAACAACAATCAAACACAAACTTAACAACCAGTTGGAAGAAACAACTTAACAACTACACCTAACAGAAAACATGAGGGGAAAAGGACACCTTGACATGAGTTACTCAACAACAACAACAACAACAACAACACACACACACACACACACACACACACACACACACACACACACACACACACACACACCACAGAGCGAGAGAGAGAGAGAGAGAGCGAGAGAGAGAGAGAGAGAGAGAGAGAGAGAGAGAGAGAAACACACTCCCGTCAACAACAAAACAACAACAACAACAACAGCAAAAACAAACAACATACCTACTTATGCTGTGGCCCAGTCAACACGTGTCCGAAAGTACCCGAACGTGACGGCTGCACAGCAGCACTCTAGCTATTTCTCGGGTCAAGTGGTTGAACTGTGTGGTTGCTGAAACCTTGTCAGCTATAGCTTTTTCTCTGCTTATTAGTATTTAGCATACAACTCCACATCACGGTAGAGAAAAGGACGCTGTGCCCTGGGCAAGAAATTGACATTAGCAAGTTCTACGCCAATCATGCATTGAGATCATGAGCTTGCATGAGTAACCAAGGGCGTGTAACGACCCAGCAAGTGTATATAATGCTAATTTGCATATAAAGCGTGTCTGCATCATTGAAGTGATTCTGCATCTGGACACTGGGGCTCTGATATGGAATCATAATTGTTATATTGATGAAAAACGTCTCAAAGCTCCACTGCGTAATATGAAAACTGCCGACGAACGCGCGTTCAGCTACCTAGCCCCGACAATCTGGAACTCCCTGCCTTCTGCCCTCCGTGATGTCCCCACACTGTCAGCCTTTAAATCACAACTTAAAACATACCTGTTCCGTCAGGCTTTCCATTGAAAACTGGGACCGTCTGTCCATGTTCATGTGTGGGTGTGTGCGTGCGTGTGTGTGTGTGTGTGTGTGGTGTGTGTGGGTTTGTGTCTGGGTGTGTGCGCTCTGAGTCTGTCCTTCAGAGACGGGCGCATTATTATTATTATTATTATTATTATAAGTTAAACGCTACCATAATCATCTTTCCCTCTATTGTAAATGTAACAATTGTTCTTTTGCTGTCATTGCCAACAATGAGCAAGTACGACAATAACCTACTTATGTATGTAAAGAAAGAAAAAAAAAACATGTTCATGAAGTAACTACTGTTTCGGAAGAAAAGGAGCCAATGAAGAGAGGATGCTCGACAAAACAAAACAAAGCAAAAACAAAACAAAACAAAACACCCCCCCCCCCAAAAAAAAAAAAAAAAAACAAAAAACCAAGTCTGAGACATCCTGCATGCAAATGAGGCTCACAAAAAATTTAACGCTTTGCTACTTTCCTTGGCCTGAAGTGGCCGTAACTCAGCTGGCTACACAATACAGATGCGGATTTCAAAATAAAATGCTGTGTATTCCTGTAAACATAACGCTGTGCGTGCACACGTCAGAAAAACTTTAACATTTACCATAAAAACATCACAAAAATCCTGGAGCCAAAGGACCCATGTGTAGATAAAATTTAAGCAAATTCTAATATTCCATTTTTTTTTTTGGGGGGGAGGGGGGGGGCAATGCTAGCAGCGATCACCAACCCCCCTCATTCCTCTGTCGTCTGCTAGCTCTTTTGTATCATCATCATTAGCTTGCAGCGATCACCAACCCCCTCATTCCTCTGTTGTCTGCTAGCCCTTGTGCATCATCATCATTAGCTTGCTTTACGTCCTACGCTTTTAGCCCTTAAGGACAAGTTGTTCCTGGCATGTGTCTTTGGGGGTGGAATAAGGGCTGTTTTGCTTTGCTTGGACAACTGCTCTTGTTCCAGCCGCGCATGAATACAAATAGTCCACCTGTCAGGTTCATTTTTCACTTTATTCGCTATTACCTGGCATGGAACTTATTCACAAAGCGAACAAACAACACCAGATTGCCATTTTCTACTGCACACAAACTGAAAAAGTGGCGAAAATATTCTCCACTATATTTAGCGGAATCGTTACTGCATTCCCCGGAAGCTGTTGCTATTGTGTAACCAGACAGAACAATCCTACGTGACTACAAGTAGAAAGTATTTTGACCCCTGCGGTGGGCAACTCCTAACACT
>JACVVK020000167.1:162500-167500 GCA_018292915.2 Batillaria attramentaria
GCTACCATTTGTACTCTCACAGTTCTGAGCTGTTTTCGTGGTATCTATCATCACGCCACCTGCACAGTGACAGCGTGTGTAATTCTGGCACTGAGCCAACAGATGCGTACTCGATAACGCGGCGACTACACTGAACGTTCCAGCAGTGTAACAACAGGCGTAGAATTTGAATGTCCGACCGCTCGCGCAAACTGTAAACAACATTGTGTCGCATTGAGAACTGTACTAATCATGAAGATAGAGTATTTCGAGCGTGCAAGCGCACTCACGTGAAAAACTGTCCTAAATCATAAGTCGGCTTAGCAAAGATCAACTTAGGCCCCTTAACTCTTTGTGCACACTTCAGCGAAATAAATAACATACGCGACGTTTTAACCGTACAGAGACGGAAACGGTAATGACTGCGAAGTGGTTACAAGTTAAACAAATAAAAGCGACATAAAATGGACAGAAATACGAGTGAAAGTGGTTTCTGTCCCCTTTATGTCGCTTTTATTCGTATAGAGCCGATAAGGCACCGCACACCAGTAGGAGCCACTTCAAGCCACTATCATCATGCAAGACGTGGGCCTTCCCGCTGCGCCGGAGACCCGCTACAGATTGCGTAATAGTGGTTTGAAGTGGCTTGTAGTGATCAGAAAATGTAAAGTTAAATTGCGATTTTTGCATGAGCTTCTGAGAGGTATGCCGCTTGAAAAAGAAAAAGAAAAAAAAAAGCCATTTTCTTTCCGATGGACCGTTTCTCCAGTGCAGCGTCTACAAAGTTCTGGGGAGGGGAGATAATCCTGTATAGCGGTTTGTCGACGACTTAGTTTGTCAGCCGCGATAGTTGCGTCCCCTTTATGGTCCTACCTAGGCGGTAGTGAAAACACTCCGACTCGGTCTCAGACTGCAATTGTTTTTTTTTTTTCATGAAACGGAGGGGGTTTCTCCATGTTGTGATGTCGTATGTTGATTCCAGAAGTTGTAACTGTAGTGGAAAGGCACAATTGTAAGGGCGATAAATGTCGCCTAATTATTATTATTTTTTTTTTAAAAGAAAAACTGAACGAGAAAAGGGGCCACCTATGCTGTCACAAGGGAGTGAATCAGGCAATTTGTGTGCACACTGTATTGGGTTTCTCTCCCCTGTTACAGTGGTTTCCTGAGTGGCAGCCGGGCAGGCGGTTCCCTGGCTACGATGGTGTGGTAAAAACGGTAACAGCATGCGCGCGGGCACACACACACACACACACACACACACACACACACACACACACACACACACGACACGACACGAACAACAATAAACGCCCCCCACCCCCCACCCCCCACCGCCCCCACCCTCCCAACAAAAAACACAAACAAACAAACAACAACGACAATCACAAAAACACAAATAACAGAAAAACACAACACAGAAACAAAAAACACAACAAACAAACAAACAAAACAAAACAAAACAAACAGACAACAACAACAACCAACCGACCAACCAACCAGAAATACAACCAAACAAACCTATCAACAAATATCAGACCCAAATGCTCTCCCAGCCCCCCCCCCCCCACCTCACCCCCCCCCCCAAGCACACACACACACACACACACACACACACACACACACACACACACACTTTTTTTTTCTTCTCTTCTATACCCACACTCTCTACACTCTTCTTCTATATCCCCCCCCCCCCCGTCCCATACCTCTTCCCTTTCTTTCTTCTATACCTACACCCCATTACGATAAAGATTAAAACTATCACTCCTCTATTCTCATCTTCACAGACATCACTGACGCGGCATTATAATCCTCTACTTTAGATACGCAGCCTTGACACAACAATGAAAGACACCAACTGCTTATCAGCGCCGGAGAGGTGAACTGAGTTCTTCTTTGAGCGAGAAACCTCATTTGCTTCACTGTAAACATGATAAGGCGAACGAACCCAAGGCAGAAGCTGCGGGGGTTAAGTGAAAAGGCGGGGAGATTTTCCGGGTGCTACTTAGATTCAAGTGTTTTCTCGGTCATTGCCCTCATCAAAGTCAAGATGGTGCGGGTTTTTTTTGTGCCGATACATTGATTCGCAATAATAATAATAATAACAATCGCATTAATATAGGAGTTTTATCCCAAATATTTGGCTCAAAGCGCCGCGAGCTAAACGCAACACGCATGCTCACGCGAATCACACGCATTCTCTCAAACACTGGACAGGAACACATTACAACCACATGGTGCGAAGGGCAAGCTCAACAATTTAAGTTTCGGAAGTTTAGAATTGCATTTATTTTTTAATTTTGTGGGCTGAACATTTCCAAAGCAGAGGGAGAGGAAGCCGGAGTATCCGGAGAGAACCCCCGACGGTCGGCCCGATTGAACCTCTCGCAGTGGTAACAAAGTCTTAACCACTAGACCACCGACAGCCCTAAATTTTTATGCAACGGTTGTCAGAACTATTGAATCGAAGTGACACCGGGGAAAACGAAGAACTTTTTCGCCATTTTGGATTTTGGATCGAAGTAACGCCTACAGATTTCGTCACATGGTATGGGCGTCGTGTTCTGTACTCTGCCGTCTCTGGCGGGAAGCAGCACCAGGAAAGCCCCCGCCATCTTCATTACACCCCTGTTAAAAGCGCGCTCGCCTCACTCTGTCTTCCATTATTTGTGTTCACGTCTGATCGGCGAGGACTGGCAGATCAGTTCATAGCAAGAGTGCGCCATGTAGAACTCAGCCATTTAGATTTTCTCCATATGGAGATACAGACATCTTTTTGAAGTTTTCTACATGTGAGGTAGTTTGGGTTTTTTTGTGTGCCAGTTATTTGTCCTTGAAATGGATCCTTGCTCTGTGACGTCGGATTACGCCTGATTCAGTGTGGAAGTCACGTGACTGGATACCTGACTATTCACCGAAAGTTCTCAGTCTAAACGTGAGTCAATATTATAGTTCGGATCGTGATAAGAAAAATTATTATTATTCACGTGCATTCAAACCTGGACTAACATAATTTCTTCTCACTGTGGTATTAGCCATTGTTAAAATCTCTGCGTTCGTAATAGGTTCTCATGGGAAAAACTATCGCTTGCAAAGCTCCAAGGCTGTTTCCAATATGTAGAGATGTTCCTTTTGCCGGGCCATCGCGACCGCTTTCAGGGGAGCCGGGGTGGCCGAATGGTAGAGCGTTGGACTTCTAATGCCCGGGTCGTGAGTTCGAATCCCGGCTGGGGTCAAATATTTGTGCTGGCTTTTTCATCGGTGCCCCGTCTTTGATATCACCCGCATGTGGTGGAAAAGGACTTTAAACTCCCAAACACCCACCCACCCACCCGCGACCGCTTTTGTGACCTTGCGGCTTTCAATAGTAGAGACATAATAATAATAATAATAATGAGTATTGTATAGGCGCTTTACCCAATTTCATGAATCGGCTCAAAGCGCCGCGAACTGAACCCAACACGCACGCTCACGTAAATCACACACATTCTCTCACACACCGGACATAAACACATTACAATCACGTGGTGCGAAGGGTCAGCTCAGCTATTTAAATTTCGGAATTTAGAATTGCATTTATTTTTCAAATTTGGTGGGCTGAACATTTCCAAAGCAGAGGGGGAGGAAGCCGGAGTACCCGGAGAGAACCCCCGACGATCGGCCCGAATGAACGGTGCCACATACGAGAAGGAAAAATTCTTTGCCCCGAGTGGGACTCGAACCCCTGACCTCTCGCATTGGTGACAGGTCTCTTAACCACTAGACCACCGACACGTGACTTTCTTTGGCCTAACGCTAAAAATAGACACCAATCAGCGCTGTCTGGCTCGTGTTCAGGGCCAGCATGTAAAAGTCGAGGTTAGCGATTTTAGCCCCGGGTTAAAGTCTAACATCGAACTAAACTAGCTCTTAAGATAGTTGACAGTATCAGGATTCGAGACAATGGTGACTGAATGCCTACGATCGCAAAATGCCCAGGTTTAGTAACTGGGCATTTCTGACTCACCACGTGACTCTCATACGACAGATGGGAATCTGAATGACTGTACATTCAGACAGCAGCTTGCAACTGAATGATGCCAAGTCAAACGGAAAACAAAAGCTGAACCCATCGTCTGGGTCACCTGACCAAATACGGCTTGCTGATTGGCTGTTTCTCCGATTGGTCGATACGGCAGAATTTCATGTAACTTTTGACCTTGTGTTACCATTAAGATGGTTGTTTGGGGGGGGGGGGGGGGGGGGAGGGGTGTTGGATATGGCGGAGGGATAAGAGGTAGGTAGGTAGGTGTTTGGGGATTTAACGTCCTTTTCCACCACATAAGGGTGATATCAAAGACGGGACAACGAGAAAAAGGCCAGCACAAATATTTGGCCCCAGCCGGCGGGATTCGAACTCACGACCCGAGCATTGAAAGTCAAACGCTCTACCACTCGGCCACCGCGGCTCCCCGCGGAGGGATAAGAGGGAGGGAGATCTTGTGCGCGTGTGTGTGTGTAGGGGGGGGGGGGGCGGAAGGAAGGTAACGTTCTTTTCCACCACGTAGGGATGAAGTAAAAAAAGAGAGCAGAGAAAGTAAAAAATCCTGCACGATCTTTCGGCTCCCAGCTGAAAATCGAACCTACGACCCTCCCACCAACAGTCCAGCTTTTAACCAGCTCAGCCGTGCCTACTTTTCTTTCATCAATGAGATGAGCGGCCCACATAAAAATCGTTAAAATACCATCCTATCAGATCAGGTGTGGTAGATATATAAATCAAAGGTAGATAATACCACAGGGCAAAACACATCTCTGACACAGATGCATCGGCAGCAGCCGAGAAGGTGTGTGTGCCTGTATATTTACAACCATGGGGAAAAACACGTGGGCTTGGTGACTTGTCACCCTCTCAGTCAATGGGCGCGCCCTACATTTTACGTATACTGGTCACAATAAGTCAAGGATCACCTAGCGATTCTGGGCTCTGATGCAGGGAGTGAGATTAGGACATAAGCCTTAGACCTGGCTTCGCATGT
>JACVVK020000167.1:172500-177500 GCA_018292915.2 Batillaria attramentaria
GATAGTCTTGCTGTCATTGGTCGGAGCTCCACTGCAGAGTTTAACAACGGTGACCTCTGTCAGTACTTGCAATGGTGACATGCAGATGGGGTTCAATTCATGCTTGCCACCATTTTTTTTCACCATCAATTACCGAACATAAAATTCTATGGTCATGCTGGGCCGGGGCTTTTGTCACCGCATGCATGGCTTGTTTTGTCCCATTACTATTGTAATAGGAATTATTGGACTTCTAATGCTCGGGTCGTGAGTTCGCTCCCGGCTGGAGCCAAATATTTGTGCTGGCTATTTCATCGTTGCCCCGTCTTTGATATCACCCTATGTGGTGGAAAAGGACGTTAAACCCCCAAAACACCCATCCCATACCACCCACCCACCCGACTGCCCCGCCCGCTCCCCTCGCTAGAGCTGTCTGTAACTAGTCTTATCTGCAGCGAAAACCTCCCGCAGTGCTCGGAAAACCTAGCTGTCATTTTCACCAGTAATTACCGATACCGCTAAGATTCTATGGCCAGGCCAGGGCTTATGTTACCACGTGCGTGGCCTCGTTTTGTCCTATTACTATCTTAAGGCGAATTAATCCGATTAATGCGACTATTATTATTATTATTTCGGACTGCCCCCCCCCCCCCCAAAAAAAGGGAGATTCTGATTGCATTTGTTTTCTCAGCGCCTTTTTTTCTGCACACTTTGCGTGTACTTGTGTTTCTCTCCTCTGCTCTCTCCAGATGGAATAGATCTTTGACATGTTCATTCGACTTTATGCGTGCGTGTGTGCGCGCGTGTTCTTTCGATCTTTGTAAAATTTCTAGACACATTCCCGCCCACCACTGAGGGAACTGGAACCCGGTACCTCACGATCCACAGGCGGACGTCTTATAACCGCTGTGGCAAAATTCACCTTTTCATCTTAGGCCCTCGACCAGATGCTCGCAACTCACAATTAGAACCTTCTAAGCTGACACTCGTGTGTTTACTCTGTACATGTTAATGCCAGTCACATAATTATGTGACCCAGTTTGCCTGGTGTAATGTTCCGCTTTCTGACAACTGTCGTCCACGTTAATCCATTTCTGTCTCTTCTGACAAAAGCTCCTTGTGTATACTGACTTGTCCCTTGACAGAACTGAGATACACAGTCACAGCAAAGAAACTCAGTGAGGGCAAAAATGACGGAAATGTCGGAAAATGTTGAGTATTGTATAGGCGCTTTACCCAATTTCACGAATCGGCTCAAAGCGCTGCAGACTGAACCCCGCACGAACGCTCACGTGAATCCCACGCATTCTCTCACACACTGGACATAGACACATTACAATCACGTGGTGCGAAGGGTCAGGTCAGCTATTTGAGTTTCGGAATTTAGAATTGTAGTTATTTTTTCAAATGTGGGCTGAACGTTTCCAAAGCAGAGGGGGAGGAAGCCGGAGTACCCGGAGAGAACCCCCGACGATCGGCCCGAATGTATCTGTCGAGAAAGAGATCACGAAGTGGATGGTTACTCGAAAACGGTTGCCCTATTCTTGCCTTCTGTAATGATGATGATAATTAGAACGGGCGCTTTACGCAACGCGCGTGAACTGAACCCAACATGCACGCTCACGTGAATCACATGCATTCAGTCACCGGCGCACCGGGCGTCAGCACATTACAGTTAGGAAGTGCAAAAGGTCAGGTCAGCTATTAAGTTTCGGAATTTAGAATTGCATTCATTACTTGAAATTTTGTGGGGTCCTTAACGTCCTTTTCCACCACACAAGTGTGATATAAAAGACGGGGCAGCGAGAAAAAGTCCAGCTCAAATATTTGGCCCCACCCGGGATTCAAACTCACGACCCGTCCAACGCTCTACCATTCGGCCACCCCGGCTCCCCAAAATTTTGTGGGCTGAATATGAATTTCCAAAGCAGAAGAGAGGAAGCCGGAGTACCCGGAGAGAATCCCTGACGTCTTGTCGGCCCGAATGAACCCAAGTGGGTGATTCAAACTTATTGCCCCTCAGTTGTTACTTTCTTGGGCTCAGTTCTATGATATTCGCACGTGTCATACCGCATTTAGCTTCGCTGCCCCGTCACTCTGGAACGCACTACCTGCCCGTCTGAGAGACATGACAGACATAGATTGTTTCAAGTCTGACTTGAAACCGTATCTGTTCCGTTTGCTTCCTCTTGGTTCCGCTGACGTACGTGTGTGTGTGTGTGTGTGTGTGTGTGTGTGTGTGTGTTGCGTCTTTGTTGGTATGAGTGCGGGAGTGCGCATTGAGTCAGTTTGTGTATAATTTCCGTTGTATGAATAAGATTCACTATTATTATTAACATTAATATTATTATTATTATTTGACCTCAGAACTGAGTAAGCCTGTGCACTGTCCCTAACCTGTGGTGTTCACCAAAAATCTCGTAATTTTTATAATAATAATGATAATAATAATAAATGGTATTTCTAGGGCGCATTTCTTTAAATAAAACTCAATGCGCCTATCACTCACTCACACTCACGCACATTACACAACGATGAGCAGACATACACTAGTGAAACTGACTAGTTAAAATAACTGGTGTTAGTAGTTTGTGGCCTCACGCCGCTCGAGCAACAAGGACCAGCATGCGGCTGAGGAAATTACTGACAGGCTTTGCGGAAGAGGAACGTTTTCAGACTGCTCTTTTTTTTTTTCGGCTTAGTCGTAAGGACGGACTTGTTCTTTGAGCTGGAGCTAACTGATTTCGCAACCAGTCAAAACACAAACCTTGGCGGAATCCAGAGGCAGACAGTACGAAAACAAAAACGGGCAAAGCAAGAAGAGACCGCCCGTCAAAGTGTTGAGCCCAAAATGGACGAGATCGAATGCCGTCTTTCCGTCTCGTTGCCAAACTTCCAGACTGATATTGTCCTTCTCGACGCCGCAGCTTTGTTACGCCAGTCCTGATTGGGTCAAAGGCATTCTAACGGTCTAGGATCTATGCTAGAGAGCCAGACAGAAGCATTGAGAAGGCATTACTTCTTCTCGAGATCAGAGTGGATGGTGTTTCAGACAATTTGGGGCAAAGAGGTTGAGATGTTCATGAATGATGTATTAGTTGTGTGTAGCGATTTCTTTCTTTCTCTGTTTTTATTTTTCTATCTTTCTTTTTTTGTTCCTTTTTTTCTACTTTATCAGTTTCTTCTTTCCTTCTTTTCTGCGTCCGTTGTTTCTTTCTTCCTTTCTTTTTATTTATCCTTTCCCCCCTTTTTTTTTTTTTCTTAGTTTCTTTATTCTTATCGTCATTAATGTTTTGGTTTTTCATGTGCTGTGCAACACGCCCTATCCCGTCATTCACCACCACCCCACCCCCTCCCTCCGCCCCTTAAGGCCGTTCTTAACCGGGCAGACTTTTGGTTCGCGAACTAGGTTCGGAGAGTACGGCGAACTAGGTTCGCGCACGTTGTTTCTTAACCGACCAAATACTTGTGCGGAAACCCTGGTTCGAAAGGTTCGGCGAACTAGGTTCGAGGACTGCATAGCGTGTCGTGGGAACCCTCGCGATCCTTTTGCCGATCCTGCGCTCTGATTGGTTGCTCGGGGAGAGCTGTTGTGCGCATGTACAAACTTGAGGAAAATGGCGGACGGCATCGCGGCTATCGACTCACTTCACATTTCCCTCTCTTGCGCTCTTTTCCTCTTATCTCCTCTTCCTCGGCTTCCAAGAGTTCACTCAAAACGATAACTACCGCAAATGCCTGGTCGTCTCGATCTACGAAGGCGGCCATTTTGGTTGTTTACGATTGTCTCAACTTCCGAGTCCGCCTTGTTCGGGCGATGACGTATGCATATCATTAACGGTCGGTTAAGAAAGAGAACTAGTCCGGCCGAACCTCTGGAACTATGTACGTGTGTGCGCTTGCCCTGTTCGTATACAATACACAGTTCGCCGAACAAGTTCGCCAGACTGGTGGTTCGCCCGGTTAAGAACGGCCTTTACCCTGCCCTTTGTCGGGGGGGGGGGGGGGTCATAGGTCTTTCCCCTTTTGTAACTTGCGATCATTGCAATAAATGATAATAAATAATAATAATGATTAATAATAATGAATACTGAGTATTGTATAAGCGCATTACCCATTTCTTGAATCGGCTCAAAGCGCCGCGAACTGAACCCAACACGCACGCTCACGTGAATTGCACGCATCCTCTCACGCATTGGACATGAACACGTTACAATCACGTGGTGCGAAGGGTCAGGTCAGCTATTTCAGTTTCGGGATTTAGAATTGCATTTATTTTCAAATGTTGTGGGTTGAAAGTTTCCCAAGCAATACCGATTTTAACCTTCTGTCCCCTCCCGTTTTCACATCTGTGACCCCCCCCCCCCCCCTCCGCCTCCGAGCTCTCTCTTCCTCTGTGTGTGTGTGTGTGTGTGTGTGTGTGTGTGTGTGTGTGTGTGTGAGAGAGAGAGAGAGAGAGAGAGAGAGAGAGAGAGAGAGAGAGAGATGATGATGATGATGAAACGTTTTTTATTCAGCATAGAGCATTTAGGCATTGCTGCCTGTCTTACATGCTGTCCCGAGAGAGAGAGAGAGAGAGAGAGGAAGCCAAAACCGACCATACTGGACATAATTTCCTCCCACTGAAAAAGTACGGTCCACTGAGTCCAAACACTAACAAGGAAAGGCAAAGGAGATCTACTATATACTAAACTCTCACTATAACTTTCAATGGATAATCCGTTGAATTTTACCAGCCATTGAACTCACATGACACCTGCCACGACCACAAGCAGAGATAATATGCTATTTAAGTTATTTCAGCCTTTCCTCGTGAATATAATTATTACACAATTTTCCCGCATGAGTGCACATACACAATTCATGGATCACCCACTCCTGCTTTCGTGTGCAGCACCGGCTGAGGAGATGTACCGTTACGGCTGAGTCACCCAGCCGTGACAGACAGCGCTCTGTGTGTGTGCGCGCGTGTGTGTGTGTGTGTGTGTCGTCCGACTGATGCAAGGCGGACACTGAAGATG
>JACVVK020000167.1:182500-185000 GCA_018292915.2 Batillaria attramentaria
AAAGCCGCGGAGGTGGAAGACTGCCGCTTCAGTTTGAAACTCTAATGCAGTTTACCAGACAGGAGGATGTTTTGTGTGGCCGCCATTGCGACCGTTTTCGTGACTCTGTGGTTTCTAATATTAGAGAAATACGACGTTGTTTGAGCCCACAGTCCATTCCTGAACAAACTGGGACTCGACAAAGCGTCTAAAAATAGCCACGGTGCCGCCTAGCTGGTCCTCAGTCCGCAACCAAATAACGTCGTCTGCTCAGTACGCGGTACACTTGTAGGACAACTTCCACAACAGCCAGAGACTTGTAGACGTGCATTACTCCAGTGAGAACTGAGCGGAAACAGACACTCTTTTTTGTTGTTGTTGTTGTTCCTGTCAGGTGCATGCTCTTGAATGGTCTGTGCTTGGTAATTTGTGTTTCTAGATTGAAACATTCAGTTTTAGGGGGTGACTCTGATGCCTGATGTCTATGCATGGTAATTTGTGTTTCTAGATTGAAACATTTTTAGGGGTGACTGTGATGCCTGATGTGTGTGCATGGTAATTTGTGTTTCTAGACTGAAACATTTTAGGGGTGGCGATATGAGGCCTGATGTGTGTGCATGGTAATTTGTGTTTCTAGATTGAAACATTTTTAGGGGTGAATATGATGCCTGATGTGTGTGCGTGGTAATTTGTGTTTCTAGACTGAAACATTTTTAGGGGTGGCGATATGATGCCTGAGGCTATTTGTATTTTTTTACCTAAAGCCACTGCTCGTTCATAGGTAGAGGCTAGTACAGAACATTGCCCATCCCTGGCAAACCGTGTTTACGACATACGCACTCACGGCAGGTCGTCAAGGGACTCAATATTGGCCAGCGTAATTATCACGCCATTACCGTGTACTACCCAGAATATTCCACGGCATCAAGGTACCCATTGTGTGTGTGTGTGTGTGTGTGTGTGTGTGTGTGTGTGTGTGTGTGTGTGTGTGTGTGTGTGTGTGTGTGAGAGAGAGAGAGAGAGAGAGAGAGAGAGAGAATGTAGTCATTGAGCGGACATTAATCAACAAACTCAGAGGCTGTGTGTTTGTGTGAATGACGACTGATGCGAACCACGAGGGACTCATTTTGGAAGTGCACAGCATCAGGGGGTATTCCGAAATAATACTCCGTTCTGCGCTGCAGAGACAGTAAGTTGAGTAACTACATTTACCAGATCCGCGATGGCTGTGCGGGTTTTCGACCCTAATCCGGAATACGGTATGCTCCGTGACCTCTCACTCCCGATGTTGATGCCCGCAGCGCTTAGACCACACCTTTTTTGCTCTCATCTGGAGCGTCTCAGACTTCTCTATGGAAATTCGACCCCATTAAAGCACATGCATGCTCCATGACCCCCCTCCCCCCTTTTTTTCCACCCCCCTCCCCAGATGTGATACCCGCAGCAATTAGACCACTCCTTCGATCCGCTAGAGTTGCCGTAACAGTGCTGCCTACCGTTTTAGGTTATGTTCTGTGTGCGTGTGAGTGATATTTGCATGCGCAACGAGTTTTTTTTTCAAGAATTGCGCCCTATAAATGTGATTTATTATTATTATTATTATTATTATTGATGTGCCTCTCGTAATAATAATAATAATAATAATAATGAATTGTACTTATATAGCGCAAAATTCTCACAGAGTGACTCAATGCGCGTACTCCCGCACTCATACCAACAAATACACACACACGCACACACACACACACACACACACACACACACACACACACACACACACACACACACACACACACACACACACACAGAGCAGCTGAATCAGGATGGGGTAAGTGGGCTCAGTCGAAAGCCAGTCCATTTCGTAGACGAAATGCATCGTAGTGGACCAGCATAACCCTCTGATTGGTCTACTGAGCTGGTAAACTTCGCTATGGGTCTCGCGCCGGACTTGGGTCGAATAGTCGTAGCCAGTTAACGGTGCAGTAGATAAGAGTATATTACGCAGAATGTGGCTATTCTGTTGGCGGTGATGTTGACACGTCATGCTTGCGTCACCTGGACCTGTTTATGCAGTCAGTCAGTGTTTGTGTGCGCAACTCACGTTTTAAATACCGTGGCGCAGTTTCAGGTGTTTTCGGGTCAGATTTAATTTATTTAAAACAATTCTGCGTGGATTTAAAAAAAAAAAAGGAAAAGAAATCTGATTTGTTTTAAATTGAGCTTTTGCTTCACTGGAAGCTTGCATCTTGTTGCGGTTCCCTGGCATGCACCTTTGGCTACAAAGTACAAAAATCACGAAAATCACGTTTTTTTATGACAACAAAAATAATTACAAACTAGGACACTTGCGAACAAGGTTCCCCAAATTGATACTGCACATGACCCCACGGTCAATTTGTGTCCTTACGCTTCCGATGAAAAAGCCAGCACAAATATTTGGCCCCAGCCGGGGTACGAACTCACGACCCGAGCATCAGAAGTCCAACGCTCTACCATTCGGCCACCCTGGCTCCCCAGAGAG
>JACVVK020000167.1:190000-222500 GCA_018292915.2 Batillaria attramentaria
TGTGTGTGTGTGTGTGTGTGTGTGTGTGTGTGTGTTTAGCTGTGTGAAAGCTTGTTTGGCCTTTTAACCTAATCGAAGTGTATACATGCTTTCTGATTGGCTAAAAATGCTCGCTCTGGGAAGTTCCCGATTGGAAGCTCGCCAACATGACGTCAGTTTTTGCTTTCAAACCTGTCACTGAAGATGCCTAGTGCTGCCGCGTGAGGTAACCAGGAAGTCTGTTCCACACGGTATGACCAGATTACCGGAACGAGCATTCATCAAAGCTTTGTGAGAGCTCTGCAGTGTGATCAGACAATGATACAAGACAGTGATTTGTTTCATGTTGAGCGAGGTATACACGAGAGAAACAGATTGTGTGTGACTCACTGTACGCCTGAAGGCAGGGAACGTTGTCTTGCGTTAGGTCGGTGTCACATTGTGAGTATGCAGCTTCACAGCTGTTACAGCGATCAGCTTTCGGTTATGTCAGAGATCCATACGACCCGCTTACGTGCCAAGTCTCTCTCTCTCTCTCTCTTTATTAGTGTAGCAAGGACAGATCGTAAGAGAGACCTGTGCGTCTATTATCTCATCCTTCGAAAATAAAGTTTCAGTCAGTCAGTCAGTCAGTCACACTCTCTCTCTCTCTCTCTCTCTCTCTCTCTCTCTCTCTCTCTCTGTGTGTTTTCTGTGTTTTCCTTCCTATTTTTTTTCGGGTTTTTTGTTGTTTTGTTTTGTTGAATATCAGGCTTCTTCCAAATGCCTGTGAGAGCGTAGCCACCTCTATTTGAACGGGTCGTTGGCCTGTCAAGTAAATTATTCTGAGTTCTGAACTCTCTCTCTCTCTCTCTCTCTCTCTCTCTGGTTTCCTTCCTATTTTCTCTGTTTTTTTGTTTTGTTGAGTATATTAATTCAGGCTGTTTCCATGTGCATGTTCTGAGTTCTCTCTCTCTCTCTCTCTCTGGTTCTCTCTGAAGGTTTTCATCATCATCATCATCGTCGTCGTCGTCGTCGTCGTCGTCATCATCATCATCACCATAAAAGAGAAAAAGCGACAGGTTCACACGCGTACGCAACATGACGCCGACCGTGACCTAGATTAAGACCTCTGGTGTTATAAATTGACACAACTGACTGGTTTGAGTGCACAGATCACACGAGTTCGAGGGTGGGTGGGTGTTTGGGAGTTTAACGTCCTTTTCCACCTCATACCATATGCGGGTGATATCAAAGACGGGGCAACGATGAAAAAGTCAGCACAAATATTTGGCCCCAGCCGGGATACGAACTCACGACCCGAGCATTGGAAGTCCAACGCTTTACCATTCGGCCACCGCGGCTCCCCGACAGAGAGAATTAAGCCGTAAATAACTAACAAACTAACCGAGAGAGAGAGAGAGAGAGAGAGAGAGAGAGAAAGAGAGAGAGGGGGGCGCATGCTCGCACAGGCAGATTACAACAACCAACAAAAACAAAACAAATCATAACAAAACCGACAGAACACCCCCCCCCCCCCACACACACACACACAAACAACAACAACAACAAACCAACAACAAACAAAACAGACAACAACAAAAAACAAAACACCCCCCCAAAACACACACACACACACACACACACACACACACACACACATAAAAAACCAAAACAAAACAAACAAAAACGCAATAACAAAACAAAACAAAACAAAAAAACCCACTCTCTTGAAGCGTGCGGTGCATTAGATATTACTGATACTGCGCCGGCAGCCGAGATATACGAAAACAAAATGGTTAAAAACCAAGCGCCAGGGGGAGATCTAATTTGCACGCCGGAGATAGCAAAGGCGATATTTGTGTTTTGAAAGAAAAAAAAAACGTGAATTGAAATTAAGGCCTTAGGGAAGTGAGATATACAAACATGTCAGTCAGTTACACCCCACCACATATGCCGCCCGGAATATTTCCTAAAAATACAAGCATGCACAGTAGTAGCCTTCTCTTGTAGTTCTGCTGATAAGAGCTGTGTAATGTTACGACCGAAAGCGTATGTATGCGGTAAGTATGTGTGGTGTTTCTGGTTGAGTTAAAGCTGTAGTAGACAGCTTTCAGTTCGCTTTGGTCAAAGAACACAAACGCACAAGGCCTCAAAATGCTATATAGTCCCTGTTAGCCTCAGGCGTCATGGTCACACCTGATGATGATGATGATGATGATGGTGTCTTGTAACGCGCTGAAAAACTCCATGCCCAGCATGCTCGTAGCGCGGGGGGGGGGGGATGACAAGTTTTAACAAAACAAAAAAAAGAGCTTCAAAAATGCTTCAATGTAGAAACAAAAATTACCATGCACAGCTTCAAAAATGCTTCAATGTAGAAACAAAAATTACCATGCACAGACCATTCAAGGGCAGGTACTAAAAAAAAAAGTCTCCTTTTCGCTCAGGCATCACTGGAGTAAAGCTAGTCTACTTTCTGTTTAGTCCAGAAAGCCACTTCGCCGAAATCCACTCGCGTCACCTTTGCCTCTTTCGTGCGCAAAAAGTCCCAGCTTCACTGGCAGCTTGTCTCATTTTCCAGTCTCCTGGCATGCACCTTGCCCTACAAGTAGTCATAAACGTGGTTTACTTGTGCGCGGTACGAAATGTGTTAAAGATAGCATCTCTGAACGAAAGAAAGAAAAACAACAACAACAACACACACACACACACACACACACACACACACACACACACACACACACACACACACACACACAAGCTCTTTCCATCCCATTTCCCAAAAATGTCACCCGAGATGTCTTTGAAACAGTTCCAACGCTTGCCAAAAAAAAAAAAAAAAAAAAAAGTTGAGTCAGTGCCGAGAGAAGCAAAATTTTGCACACGGCCTTCTGGGCATTTCGACCTCTGACATTTTCGCTTACAACTTGAGATCACTAGCAAAATCATAGACCCTACGAATGCAGCTTTAACCTGTGGACGTTTCACATGGTATTTTTAGTGGGAGCTGCCCAGGTGTCGCTGTGTGTAAACACGGCTTCACGTGTCTCGCGCACGTTACAGTCGGCTTGACATCAATAAGCAACAGTCTAGCTGTTATCAGCAAATCTTTCACCTCGGCTTGGCTGACGATCTTGCTGCCAGACAGCAGAAAGTTGGAAACTGGCAAGGCCGCGCAGGGGCGCGTCTTCTGTCAGTTTTTGAAAGTACAGTAGGTCAGTGACCGCCGGTTGGTCAGCAGGTAGTCACGTTACCGGAGTTTGCATATAATTATGTTGTGAAACTTGGAATGGAATGGAACATTGGAGCGGTCCATAGTTTTAACTTATAACACGGAACAGATTCTGGTTCGGATCGGATATTTTTACACGGATTCTGTCTTGATTAACGTTGTGGGATAGCTGAATGGTAGAGTCGGCGTTGGACCTTCAATGCTGGAATCGTGAGTTCGAATCCCGGCTGAAGCCAGATCATGTATTTGTGTTTACCGTTTTCTCGTTGCCCCGTCTTTGATATCACCCATGCGTGGTGGAAAAGGACGTTAAACTCCCAAACAAACGCTTAACCCACCATATTTTACGTGGAATTCCCTTTTCGACTGAAAATACCACATCACACCACAAAATCAGATTCTCAGTAAATCCATTGCCTAATAAGATTAGGGGAGCCGGGGTGGCCGAATGGTAGAGCGTTGGACTTTTAATGCTCGGGTCGTGACTCGTGAGTTCGTATTCCGGCTGAAGCCAGATATTTGTGCTGGCTTTTTCATCGTTGCCCCGTCTTTGATATCACCCGTATGTGGTGGAAAAGGACGTTAAACCCCCAAACATCCACCCACCCTAATAAGATTATGCTGCAAAAGCCGCGGACGAAATGTGCACAGCATCGACATTTCTTCGTTTCTATCGGGTTTTTTTTTTTTTTTTTGAGTGTAGTATGTTAATAATGCAAATATGAAAGAACTGATCCACATCTTTTGGGATATGGAACGCCGACTTGTGCCAAACATTGAAATGAGATTTAGCAGATATTGATATGTCTGCGGCAGTTGTGTCTTTGATAAGATCTGTGGGCCACACAACTCCTATAAAGTTTCGCTGAATATTTGCTGAAAGTCGGCAGAGGGTCTGCTTGTCTGGGATCCAGTCCTGATAAATCAGATTTGGTGATTCCAAACACTGTCTCTCCGTCTGTCTCTCCCTCTCTGTCTCTCTCGGTCCTTGGCCAAGGGACGGCACTCTGGGGACAAACCTAGTCTCCGATTCTCTCCCCTGTCGTGTCAATAGGAACGCCTACAACTTTCCGTGCCTCTGTATTCCGTTCTATATCACTGGTAATTTCCGTAGTCCGGAGTTGCCCTGGACAGTGATGCATTTGTACGATGCCGAACTTACACAGTGGTGGTGGTGTGTCGACCGATGTCACGCATACTTGATTCACTTGTCTGGCTAATTCACGCGGGTGCTGGTAGGCACGGAGGGGACAGTTTTTTTCCGGTGCTGGCACACTAGTCTACGTCGCCTACGGTATGGATGTACGTGGCCCGTAACACTACGGGTCATGGGGTCACCACTTTTGATCATAATAATGATATAACATCCTTGTATAGCGAGCGAGCGAGCGAGAGAGAGAGAGAGAGAGAGAGAGAGAGAGATTTAAAAAAAAATTTCACAGCGAAAAGGGTTTGGCAATACTATGGATTATCCAGTCTGCTATTGCTGCAAAAAAGGACGAGCGAGCGAGAGAGAGAGAGAGAGAGAGAGAGAGAGATAACTTTCTTGGAAAACGGTGGAAGTTTTGGTCTTGCAACCAATTTTCAAACTTGCCGTTTTGAAGAACACACAAATAAACAAAAAAGCCAAACGGTTGAACATAGTTAAACCTGGAACATGAAACTTCCAGAATGAGGTTCCGGAGAGAGAGAGAGAGAGAGAGCTGTAGATGGTTATTGTGGCCATTGCCCTACGGCTGTTTCATATCCGTCCATTATCCAGCCTGTCGCTTTATCTTCGGCATACATCATTCCCCGCTCGCCAGGCTGACTGTTGTGTGTGACTCCATGCTGACGTGCACGCAAGTAGACGCAGAAAGCTCAGCCATTTGGGTATGCACATGACTTCCTCTGTACTTCCGGTGGCCAGGTAAAGCTAGGCGGCTATACCCATTTGGAAAAGAGTCGAAGTGTGAAGGAACGTAATAGAAACGTTGTTGCCACCGAGAGAGAGAGAGAGAGAGAGAGAGAGAGAGAGTGTGTGTGTGTGTGTGTGTGTGTGTGTGTGTGTGTGTGTGTGTGTGTGTGTGTGTCAGTGTGTGTGTGTGTGTGTGTGTGAGAGAGGGAGAGAGAGAGAATGACAATGACAGTGACAATGACAATGACAATGACATTGACAAATGTTTTATTTTCTTTAGGCTTTTCGGCCCATAACTAAAAGGTATGTGTGTGTGTGTGGGGGGGGGGGGGACGGGGAGGGGAACACGTACCCAGCATGTCCCAAAGTTCGCTAAGCTATATGTTATACTACAACAACTGTCGGACATAACTGCCGCTGAAAATCGAAACAAAGATGGATGCCTTGTAAATGTACCAGGATTGTACTGTTGTCTCAAGGCACTGTATCTGGGACACACACAGAGAGAGAGAGAGAGAGAGAGAGAGGATGGGGGGTGTGGGGGTGTGGGGGGACAGTGACAGCGACAATTCAGTCAGGCTTTCGGCCCATGACTGAAAGGGGTGAGGGTAGGGGATGTCAGGGATCACAAGAATACAATGCCGTGCACTGCTACGATTTGTGGCTTTTGACGTTGTAACAGCAACAAGCAGCACTTAGCTCTTCACACACACACACACACACACACACATTGCACACTTTGTGGCTCACTATGAAGTACATGCACGTTCACGGACCGGGAGCATATTGACAAGACGATTGATCGCCCTGCCTCTCTTGTTTGATAAAAGAGGGTGGGGGAGGGGAAGGACGTGTCCTGGTTGTCAAGTGTCACGTGTCTGTCACGTGTTCGCATCCGCTGTCCTGTTTTGTGTCTACTCAGCATTTTCCGTTTCAAAGAAGTGATTACGTAAAAATGTTAGACATTACACGTGCTATTGTCCTGTTTAACAGGTTTCAGTGCCTTTGAGGTTGAAGCTTAAGTTTAAATTAAAGTTTCAAAATTAAAGTTTTGAAATCAATGTTTTCAACTCAAAGTTTTAAATGAAAGTTTTAAAATCAAACTTTTAATATCAGCGTTTTCAAATGAAAGTTTTCAAATCAGAGTTTTAAAATTCAAGTTCTTAAAATCAAAGTTTTAAAATTCAAGTGTGAAAATTCTAAATGAAGAACTTTAAACTGGTAAGCCTTCATAGGCATCAGCTTATGCTTTGGGGCAGTTTTTCTTTGTGAGTGCAGCTGTGCGCTCGTAATACGCTATCTTGATGGTTAGTAGAGCTCTAAATGCGACACTTCTTCTTCTTCTGTGTTCCCTGTTCTGGACTCCGCCTCAGATGACTAGGTTTGTAGTCTTTATAAAAGCAGTGGTGTTCAGGAGGTCTGTTTTGCTGCCCCAGAGTTTCTCTGCCAGTGTGGCTCCGTTCGGCCAGTGTTGTGTCCTTGCTTCTTTGAAAAGGGGGTAGGACTGCAGGATGTGTTCCGGGGTTTGAGGGGCTGTTCCGCACAGACAGTCTGGTGAGTGTGACAGCCCAAGGCGGCACAGGTGGGCACGCAGTCTGCAGTGTCCAGTTCGTAGACGGGTGATGGCGGTCTGTTAGGTCATAAAGCTGGAACTTTGGCATCTGGTCGTCAGATGGGGGATTGTGTTTGTGCTGTCCAGATTGTCTTGCACTGATGTTTTACCATACGCGATACAATGCTGTTGGCACTCTGCGCTATTCCAGTTTAATCTGGACCACTACCACCACCACCTTCAACAACAACAACAACAACAACAGTGGGAGATATTTTTAAAATTGTTACGAACGTGGAGCTCAGTAATCATGCCATGCTTGCTTGATGCCGAGGGCTTAAGGGTGTGTGTGTGTGTGTGTGTGTGTGTGTGTGTGTGTGTGTGTGTGTGTGCGTGCGCGCGTGCGTCTTTCCTCTCCATGCATGATTTTCATTCAGTATCATCAGTCATGCATGTTTCACATGCAGGATGCATGAGCGATACTGCCGTATTTGGCTGTCTGCAAAACTTGAGTGAATATGAGAGAGAGAGAGAGAGAGAGAACTCGAACTCGAACTCGAACTTTATTGATTAGGCCTGCGGCCCATTTCAAGGAGGGGAGATTATGCACGGCAGACTACCAATCACGTGCTTATAAATACACAAAACACATAGCTACACGCACTTGTACATGCAGAGAATAAACAAATACCAGACGCATATACACAGGTACGTACACCCAAAACACAGGGCTGTACACACAAGACTTAACAATACTCACAACAGACAATCTAAGTACGTACATGTAAACACCACGCACATAAAACAATTATGCATTATAAACGCAAGAACCTGAGGCGGCGTCACTAACGTACCGTAATGGTATAGACAAACACACAGCAAAACTAGTTTTGGAAACAGGAGTTTAGGAATTACGCAACTCAAACGCTTCATAAATATACTGCGCTAAGTTATGAGATGTGACAACATTAGAGGTAGACATCAATATCGAAAGACGAAAGGCCGAAGGGAGCCGATAGAATTTTTTTAGGAATATATCTCTCTCTCTGAGATGTTGATACCTGGGACATACAAACACAAAGTGGAATTCCGTTTCAGCCGTGCCAACACAAAATGGACAGGATAAGACATTAATGTCGGTAGAATTAGAAAATCGTAAACGATGAGGCTTGAGGCACGAAATACCCAGACGGAACCGTACCAAGGCATTGCGTATTCCAATATGTTTTATGTCAGACAGGTAAGTACTTAGTGATAATAAAGACTTGAATGAACAGTAGAAGCGGAAGCGGAAGCGGTCCTCAGAAGATGCAAGATCTGCTTTGGAAGTTATGATACCATGCCATTCCTGGTGCCAGCAATCTACCAACCTTTGCCTGAATACGCGTAAAAATTGCTCAACCCGCCCAACGCCCTGGCTCTCCCATACGAACCCAAAGCCGTACCTATACAATAAATAACATATATCAGAGGCCCATGTGTGTTTGTTCTGTTGGTGCATATTTAACAACATGTTGTATGCTTTGTGGGGAATGCGTTCTGCTGGCATACGTATAAGCTGCAACCAGTAACGTACACATTTAACATAAATATTAATACTTATTGGGTGTCTGCCGGTTTCACCGTATACCATCGCATTTGGTGTTCGCATACTGGCATTTAAAAATCTCTTCAGTGCAAATACATGCACAGCTTCAACAATCCTTAAATCAGCCCCAGGTCCCCAAACTTCAGCACCATACATTAGGATAGGATTTATCTGCACATCAAAAAGTTTAAAGAAAATTGATGGCGAGCGCTCGCCAATGGCCCACAAAAGTCTTAAAATACCAATAACACCCTTTTTAGCACGACTAGCCATGTCCTCCAAAGTATGTGAAAATGACAACCGGGTGGAAAGAAAGACACCAAGATACTTATACATATTTACCACCTCAATCCTCCTGCATCCGTAAGACCATTTCTCGAATTTAGATAAGTAACCTCCGTTTCGGAAAACTACTATATTTGATTTGTTTAGGTTCACAATAAGCCCAAGACGCATTGCAGTATTATATAGAATATTTAATTGTGCTTGGAGGCCACCTGGAGTGTCAGAAGTCAATGAAACATCATCCGCAAACAGTAGAATGAGGATTTCTAAAAGATCAGGGCTAAGCTGGACACCATGTTTACCACCAGTAGTCACACCCTTAGCAAGCTCATCGATAAACAACGAGAACAAAACTGGGCTACATATTTCCCCTTGTTTTAAACCTCTGGGACAAAAGAAAGACTCTGTCAAATCGCCGCCCACCCTAACTTTTGCTCTAACTATTTTGTACATGCTCTGTATAGCCAGCAACATTTTCCCTCCCACTCCATGCCTCAACAGAACTTCCCATAATTTTTCTCTCGTAACATTATCAAAAGCTTTTTTAAAGTCAATAAAGGCAACATATAACTTCTTGTGACTTAGCAATTGTTTTTGGATCATTGATGAAAGAGTAAAGATGTGGTCTACCGTACTATGTTTTTTTCTAAAACCTGCCTGAACATCACTAATGATCTGGTTATCTTCAATCCATGTACTAAGTCTTTTATTTAAAATGTAGCTATATAATTTACCACATATATTGAGAAGAGATATACCTCTGTAGTTATCCGGGTTATTAGGATCACCTTTCTTGTGGAGAGGTTGAATTATTGCCTCTGACCACTCCTCTGGAAACAGCCCAGAATCAAAGAGTGTTGAAATATTTGACCAAAAAAGGGCTAATTACAGAGACGGCATGCTTAAAAAATTCTCCAATTAAACCATCTGGACCTGGCGCTTTCCCATTCTTTAGTGCCCGTATAGCTACCAATACCTCATCCAGTGTAATAACACCATCAAGTGAATCATCACCAGGCGTATCATGTGGAACACGTACACTACTGTCACCAACAGGCGCAACGTCATCAACATGTACATCTATATGTTCATTAAAAACACTACTGAAATGTTCAAACCAGTCATCACTTTTAATTGTATTATGCAGTCTTCTTGTCGACAGAAAGGATTTTATAGTAGACCAAAATACCTTGGCATCATTTATGCATTCATTGAGAGTATTAATAATATTCTTTTTATGTAACTTCTTTTTGTCAGTAATCAAGCGCTTGTACTCTCTTCTGCTGTCAAGGTATCTGGCTCTAGCGTCGTCACCGTTACTCTTACGAAATGCTCTAAGATTACGTCGCAAAGTTTTCCTGCAGTCTCTGCATTGCTGATCAAACCAAGGTTGACGATTATCACCGGAAATACATAACGTTCTTTTCATACATTGCCCAGCAGTAGTAAGACCTTTATTAAATTCGGAAAGTGCAGAATTAATGTCAGTGTCAATAATACTACTAGCCTGATCAAAGTGCGCTTTTCACAGTACAGAATCAGTATTCAAACTTTCAATAAATACGTCTTTTTTCTCGGGTATCCAGACAAACTTGTCAGTAACAAAGGATTTCGGCTGCTCCCTCGAGCAAAATGCACGTGCACGTGGGCTGCCGGTGACACGAAGTTCAACAGGCATGTGTTTAGACTCGATACGTGACACTATACACATGGAACGGCACAGGCCAATAAGGTCACTAGAGACGATAAAATAATCATTAACACTAGAACCTCCGGTACAAATAGTCCCCGGAACAGTCACCAGATAAAACACCATTTAGGATCACCAAGTCAAACTGTTCACACACGCTCAGCAAGTAAGTACCGAACGCGTTAATAACACAATCCTTGGATGTACGCACAGAGTCTGTCACGGAACACATATTGCTAGGCTCCATGTCAACAAAGTCATCAGGTAAACTATCGCCACACGGAAATCTATCACCTGTTCGTGCATTTAGGTCACCGCACAGTAAGAAACTGACGTCAGAAAATTGCTCTTGAATATCAAGAATACACTGCTCGACAAGGAAAACACCATTCTCGATCTCAGTATCTTTGTAGTAAACTGAATTTGCCGGTGGGAGATACACACCCAGTAACATTATATCGGTCACAGAACCTAACATGTCCTTGCTGAGTTTAACTACAACAATGTTGTCATATTCAACAGTAACATGTTTCACGAGAGGGCTAAATTCCTTTCTTACGAGAAGTACAACGCCTCCCGAAAGGCGACCGGTAACAGAGTCGGATACCTTAACACCAGCAGCAATGTAAACATCATGCAGTGGAAAAAGCTGTGACGGGAAGTCTCGAGAAAAAGTCTCAACTAGTAATGTAAAGTCAAAATTACTTATATACGCTCTGACGTCGTTCTCATAAAGTCTGGCAAGACCTTCAATGTTATAGGTTAAAAAACTCACGCTTCTTCGTGGACAGTCCGGATTTGAAAGTACTCCAAAGTTACTCCCGTTTGTGACAGAGGTATCATTCACGACATGGGCCGGGCCTACCCGTCAGTGACCAGTAGCAGGCCACGTCACTGACCGCCTTCCCTCTGACCTGTCGCACCTTGCTCCGTGCACTGGGGCCGAGGTCACGACGCGAACGCAAATTTCTTTGCGCAAATGGGTTGCGGATCGTAAGTTCGTACGTGGCTACGTGAAAACTATCTCTTCCGCTAGTTGGCCGGTCACGACGCGCACTTACTGGAAACGGTGTCACGTACGGGATATTTTTAGATAGGTGTGGGACCCCCGGGATTCCCACGGAAAACACCATCACGTGACCTGCACAAATTCTCCCTCCAGCGTGAAGCGTGAAAGAGTAGAGGGGGTGTGTTCAGTACGCGTTCACTACAGAATTTAAGTTGATCGAGTCATGTTTATCTGCCGTAGCGTCAGGTTAAATGCGTGGCATGTATGTGGAGAGTGTGATCAGGAGAGCATGCAGGTCGCATATAGACCGCTCCCTAGCAGTCTCTATCTCAACATTGGACGGACTACAACCAGTAGAAGCATTTACTGCACGTACAAACCGTATGTAGCAGGCTCACTGGCAAGAAAACCAACGGAATGAACCTCAATCAAAGAACAACGAAAAACGAAAGAGTAGAGGATAACAACAACATCAACAAAACTCTCCACATACATGCCACGCATTTAACCTGACTTGCTACGGCAGAGAAACATGACTCGACCATAACTCTGAATTCGGAACCCGCACATTTCGGGTCCACAACACAATGAACTGAACGCGCCCCCTCTACACTCAAGTGAGTCGTCCTACAGCAGATCGCACAATTCCTGCAGGTCTCTCCTTCTAAATCTAAACCTTTGAAGCATGTCCACATCGTCGTACGAGTCAAAAGGGTTAGTACGATCGCGGAACACCCTTTCCCGTCGCAATGCTCTTCTCATTTGCAGTTGGTAAATCAAGCGGGCCGCCATTTTTCAGATCTACGCAAAGGCTACGGCACCTTTCCGACACCCTCCTAGGTGGTGTACAATACGCAAGGGTTTCCGAGCGGCCGTAACTCTGCGCAAACGTCATGACCACCCAATTTTATCACAAATCGTAAGTTACGGACCCTCGCGTGCGTAAATCGGTGACGGAAAAGTTACGAACGCGTCGTGACCACGGCCCCTGGACTGCGACTGACCGGAGGGGGTCGACCCACTTTGGCCACGTGTCAAGGGTCGGTTGCTTTGCACGTGCGAACCGCTCTTGCGTCGTGTGTTGTCCACAGAGGCCTGGCTACGGCCGGCTGCTGTTGTCACGTCCTTTTTCCACGCGCTCGGTAGGTGTGTCTGGCCCGGTGGCAACACCCCGCCCTTCTGTCGTCCGCGTGACAGTGACCGCCCTGTCTCATTCCGTGCGTGCAGGCTCGCATTTGCATCCGTGTTGTCTGCAGTGTTGGTCCCGTCCATCTTAGTGTTGTTGTTGTCGCCATCGCCGCCATTGCTGGACATATGGAGATGCATGTCGACCACGCTGTCACCCTCAACACCGCCAGAGGATCCGCCGCCACCTTCCTGTACAAAACCTGCATCTTCATGGGTAACTGCAGCATCGGTGGATGAAGATGTAGCTACGGTGATCTCAGGGGTTGAAGAAGTATCAGTGGTGGTGATGGTGGTAGCAGGGAGGGTGGGGTTAACCACAGCAGCAGTGACGATGCAGTCAGACCTGCCTAATACAGATAGAGGAGTTGTAGTAGCTGGGTCTGAGGTGGTCGATGACGAAGCGGGGATAACAGCAAACGGTTGGGAGGTGGTATGGTTTGATACACCGGGTGTAGTGGTGGTGCTGGTACTGGTGGAGGATACAGTTACGACAGATGTTGTTGTTGTTGTCAGGGTAGGGATGGTGGTAAGAGTGGTTGTGGTGTCCTCAGTAGACAGGGTGTGGGTGGGCACAGGGACTGGTGTCACATCACTGTGACCGCTGTCACTGCTAATGTCGAGGTCGTTGTCGTAGTGGCCCTCGTCGTTCTCGTCGCTGCTCGAAGCCCCGCGTCTCTGCAACTCGGGCCAGTCCTCAGGCAGCTCGCCGAGGGCTTGGAAGTGGTTCTGCCAGTCTGCTCCTGCGTAGGGGCCCCACAATGCGCTGACAGGCTGGTGACGACGGCAGAGAGAGAGAGAGAGAGAGAGAGAGAGAGAGAGAGAGAGATTGAATCTCAGCGACAGCCGTATCAGACGCAACGACTTATCAGCCTCTAAATTAATATCGATCGGGAGTCATTAGAGTGGAGTAGTGCCGCTGAGCTGTGAAAGGCTGGGTCACTTCGTCCTAGTGGTAGGTAATAACTTACATTATCTCACCTCATGGTGTCCAGTATATATTTATTACAGGAGAGCGTTCAGTGCACCCGCACGGCAATTCTGCCAGTAGATGCCAAGAAGGGCATATGATCGGGAATTTCTGTCTGTCTCTGTCTGTCCGTCTTTCTGTGCCTGTCCGTCTTTCTGTCTGTGTGTCTGTGCCTGTCCGTCTTTCTGTCTCAGTGTGTGTTCTGCCGTGTTCGTCTCTCTCTCTCTCTCTCTCTCTCTCTGGTAGCTGCAGCAGCGGCAAGTTAGACAACTGACCAATAGTTTCACAGTCGGTAAATAAAGAGGTAATGTCATAGCATTGTCATTCTGGATGGATGAGTGCGGAGAGGAGGTCTACCCTACCCTACCCTACCCTACCCTACCATGCCATGCCCTACCCTACCCTACCCTACCCTACTCTACCCTACCCTACCATGCCAAGCCAAGCCCTACCCTACCCTACCCTACCCTACCATACCATACCATACCATACCATACCATACCACGCCATACCATACCATACCATGCCATGCCCTACCCTGCCCTGCCCTACCATACCATACCATACCATACCATACCATACCATACCATACCATACCACGCCATACCATACCACGCCACACCATACCATACCATACCATACCATACTATACCATACCACGCCAGACCATACCATACCATACCATACCATACCATACCATACCACGCCAGACCATACCATACCACGCCATACCACACCATACTATACAACGCCACGCCATACCATACCATACCATACCATACCATACCATACCATGGACATGTAACCGCGAGTCTCTCTTCGTGTTTTCAGTTGGTCGGTATTTAAACAGCCTTAAACTCAGCCACGTAATTAAATATTGATGACTTGAACCTCAGACCCGTTGCGACACAGTCGATGCATCTGACGCAACGCCGGCTCACCGCCACCGTGCGAGACAGCCCATTAAACTTCAATCTACGGGCCATCGCAGTTTCCTTGGATAATGGCACGCAAGCCATTTCCGTAGCACAATTAGCTGCAACACTAAAGCAAAGAAAGGCGCGTCTGTTGCAAGGTCTGTCAGAGGTTTCTCGTTCAAAATGGCTGCACACACGAGAGGCCGAGGCGTTAAAGCTGCATTCTGCGTGATTTTCTGGCCATTTTGTGCTGGGGGTGTCTGGTTGGTGGCATGAGGTTCTTACGTTGGTCTTGTGTTCAGAGCGAAGGTTTTAATAATAATAATAATAATAATGGGTATTTAAGGGACGCCCTCCCTCCCGCAGGAGCTCAGAGCACCTTACAATCAACACGCACTCACTCACACAGAAACAGAAACACACGCAACATTCCTCCACACATACATTTAACTACACGGCCTCCGCTTCCCCCGGCACACACACGCGCGCGCGCGCGCGCACACACACACACACACACACACACACACACACACACACACACACACACACACACACACACACACACACACACACGAACAGCAAGATGATGATGTGGCAACAGCTATTTGTTAGGGGCAGTGAAGAGGTGGGTTTTCAGATTTTGCTTGAAGGGTGGTTTTGTGTCTGCATATCTGATTGATGCTGGGAGATCATTTTTCAGTTAAAAGACTAGAGAACTAGGAAAAAGGGCTGTTGGTTGGTTGGTTGGTTGGTTGGTTGGTTGGTTGGTTGGTTGGTTGGTTGGTTAGGGTTTTAACATTGTCATCCGCTACACAAGGGTGATATCATGGACGGGACGACAAGTTAGTTAGTTAGTTAGTTAGTTAGTTAGTTATCTAGGGCTTATCGACGAGATGACAAAGTCGGTTGGTTGGTTAGTAGTGTTTAACGTCTCCTTCGCCACATAACGGTGTTATCAAAGACGGGGGCGACAAGGGGGAAAATGCACAGATGTTTTGACATCAAGCCGGGATTCGAACTCACGACCCCAACATTGACAGTCGAACGCTCTACCATCTCAGCTCTCCAGGTTCCTCCTGGAAGAAAGTCTTTGAAAATTCTGACCGTGTATAAACTGATTCGAACCCGCCTTCTTCCAGTCTTAGGTTAGTGTGCGCTGTGCGGTCCTGAATTCTCTACTATGGTTGGAGTTTATGCCTCGAGTTGTGCAGGAGACGACTACGCATCCCTGTTGCCGTGACGCACACAGCTCGCTTCGACTGTGACGTCATCACCATCTAGTCTCAGCCACAGTGTGGAAAATTGACGGAAAAGCGTTGTTTATCTCCCGGTGTCCTTTTCTATGTCTTTAGCAATACAGATGTCTAAGTTGCTATGAAATCTGTTAACAACACGGTAAAGATGTAGAACTAAACCGACGATAATAAAACTAGGCTCACGTTTCCCGGAAACTACTTTGCGGATATGATCAATTGTTGACGTACTATTTCAGTTCTAGATCGGTTGTTCCTCGCGGTGGAGAGGTTTTGGCTGCTAACGAGTCGCCCTCGCAGTGCCCTGACGGGAGACGGGTTGACTTACTTGCGCGTAGTGATTATCAATAGCGGCAGAGAGGAAATGGGAGGGGAAGTAGACGCCTGCGGTTTGATCTTGGCGGGGTATAACATGCGCATAATGCACCTTTAAACACTATAGGCGTGCGCACACTGTTACATTTGAATCCGCCAGTCCAGCGGCTGTGGAGCTTGCGCCTATTTGTCGTCAACGGGTCGCCACAAATTGACACGGGATTTTAACGAATCATGCATACATCCTGAATGTGTTTACACGGCAGGTGAAGGAACAATGGCCGAGTTGAGCTTACTACCACCAGGTGAGTTTGGTCTCAATTCAATTCAATTCAATTCAATTCAATTCAATTCAATTCAATATAACTTTATTGTCTGTCGATGGCAGAAAATTTTCTTCTGGCTCACACACACACACACACACACACACACACACACACACACACACACACACACACACACACACACACACACACACACACACACGCGCACCCCTACATTAATTTATCTAGACATATAAATCCATACATATTAAACACAGATCCTAAAGTAATGTGTGATGTCCAAGTCTAATACTATGCTACTAAACTATGTTGCGTATGACAGGCAAGCAACAGAATGTAGCAAACTTTTTTTTTTTTTAATCGAATGCTGTGCTTCAGAGTCGGTCACTTGGGTCACAGTATAGCATCTGAGACCATTGTAGTGACTCTTGCTAGCGTTAGCGTTGTTCTTGTGGCGTACCGCGTTCTGCGGTCGGTGGTCTAGTGGTTAAGAGACTTGTCACCAGTGCGAGAGGTCAGGAGTTCGAGTCCCACCTGGGGCAAAGATTTTTTCTTTCTCGTATTTGGCACCGTTCATTCGGGCCGATCGTCGGGGGGTTCTCTCCGGGTACTCCGGCTTTCTCCCCCTCTGCTTTGGAAATGTTCGGCCCACCAGATTTGAAACATAAATGCAATTCTAAATTCCGAGCTGAGCTGAGCTGACCCTTCGCGCCACGTGATTGCAATGTGTTTATGTCCAGTGTGTGAGAGAATGCGTGTAGTTCACGTGAGCTTGCTTGCTGGGTTCAGTTCGCGGCGCTTTGAGCCGATTCAGGAAATTGGGTAAACCCCTACACAATACTCATTATTATTATTATTATTATTATTAGACGGCGCTGATTGGTGGCTATTTTTAGAAGATTTGTCGAGTCCCAGTCTGTTCCTGAATGGACCTTTGGCTGGAAGAAAGTCGAATTTCTCTATTAATAGAATCCACAAAGTCGCGAAAACGGTCGCGATGGCCAGAATGGAAACATAATTCTACATGGCGAACAAGATAAGAGCTTCAAAAGCGGTAGTTTTTTTCATTTCAGCAGCGTTAAGCCTGCTCTTAACTGGGCACAGCGCTCGAAACACACATGTGCACATCACAGTCGTTGCGCTCGGTGTGTCTACTAATACAAAACTGAACACAGCGGTGCTCGGTGACAAACCGATTGAAGTGCACTGTCCCCCATGCACGGTTTGCAAGCCGAGTGACGCAGTACAGCCAGTCAGAATCTGTTGTGGAAACCACAGTCACAGTTGTGGCTATTTGAAATCCAGGTTGCTGTGATGACGCCACAGCGGCGGAAACCCACCCCAGATCACAACTGTGTCACAACTGTGGACAGCACTGTGGCGGCTTTACGAACATAGAGCCTTAAAAGTAGGTCAGTTTGGGTTGTGTCGGTGTTGCTGTATATTGCTGGGTGGGCAAGCTGGGTGTCTAACAACAGCTATGAACGATCTGCGAATATAAAACTCATTATGATTGCGTCTTTAAAAGAGGCTGAAAAATGGCTTCCCCTTTTCTTTTGCCGTAACGTTTCTTCGTTTCACGTGGACCGGAATTATTGCAAACAGCATTAGCCAATTTCCCGGCCTGCATGGGGAGTCTTGCAGACACTAGAAGCTTCTCGAAGATGAAAGACGCAGACGGCGTGTGTGTGTGTGTGTGTGTGTGTGTGTGTGTGTGTGTGTGTGTGTGTGTGTGTGTGTGTGTGTGTGTGTGTGTGGGTGGGTGCAAGAGAGAGAGAGAGAGAGAACGAACGAACGAACGAACGAACGAATCTTTATTTTACAACGGTAAAAAAAAGGTGTTGGTCGTCAGACCAGTTTCCAACCTTACCGTTGCTAATACTACACAAGAAATGTAAAGCAAACGAGAGAGAGAGAGAGAGAGTTTTCTGCAGATAAACCGACCTGCAAAGGAAAAAAAAGCCTTTTGTTGTTGTTGTTGTTGTTGTTGTTGTTGTTGTTGTCGATTTTCTGCAGGGGATTTTTTTTCTCCATTTTTCTGCAGGAAAAAAGATGTCGGTTTTTCTGCAGAAAACCCTTTTTTTCCTTGCTGAAAAGTACCAGAGAGAGAGAGAGAGAAAGAGAGAGAATACTTGCGTTTGTGTGTTTGTGTACGTTCATGTGTACGTGCGCGCATGCACGCCTGTCTCAGTGTGTCTGTCTGTGAACCACTGGATGGGGAAAGAAACAGCCCAGCACGCCAGCATTACCACAAACCATTTATAACCACCAGGCTTAATAGCTTCGAACTGCATCTCCTTCCCCCTGGTAATCTGCAGAGAACATGCGTGGGGAGATGGCGTAGGCAGCTGGGCTGCTGTTTTCTGCGAGATCGATATGGGGTCTTCGGCCAAAGACATTCCTGGAGAGAGAGAGAGAGAGAGAGAGAGAGAGAGAGAGAGAGAGAGAGATATGTGTTTTCAATCGGTAGAGGGTTTGGCCGGAAAGGGGCAGTTTCCGAAATTTCCCTTGCTAATTAAGTAACTTACAGGTGTTAAGTAACATGCGCGAGCGCCCGCCCACACACACACACACACACACACACACACACACACACACACACACACACACACACACACACACACACGCACGCACGCATACACACACCACAACACACACACACACACACACACACACACACACACACACACACACACACACACACACACACACACACACACACACACACACACAGAGAGAGAGAGAGAGAGAGAGAGAGAGAGAGAGAGATCTTTTCCCCATCTGTAGGCTACACTCGTTTACTGCTTTCTTTTAAGTTACATTCATAAAACGACGGTAGCTGTCGCGTGACTTCAATTCGCGAGATGCAAAATCCACCGCGTCCCGCACAGCTGGGGTGCATTAGCTCCCCCTATAATAATAATAATAATAATCATAATAACGATGTGGATTTTTATCTCCGAAGCCGGGGCTCTAGGCGCTTTAAATATAATTATATCTAACAGGGCCGGATCAATCAGTTTTCAGGGGGGGGGGGGGGGGGCTGAATTATTATTATTATTATTCTTTTTTGCCTATTGCCCTGGCAAAGGCCATACACAAGAACCGACGTATTTGAGTTTCTAACTGTTGTTATATACGGCACTAAACCACAAGCGTTACAACTCAATTTTAAACAATTATTTACAATTTGATGCTACTGCCGGGGGGCGGGGGGGGGCGAGGGTACTGTAGTACCAAAGCACCTTCCCCCCCCCCCCCCCCCCCTCCTGGAACCGGCCCTGTCTAAAAAGGTGATAAATAAATACAGGAATAATAGATAAGTGATGACTTAAATAAATACGAATAAAAGCGTACATAGATACATACATACAGACAGACAGACAGACAGACAGACAGACAGACAGGCAGGCAGGCAGGCAGGCAGGCAGGCAGGCAGGCAGGCAGGCAGGCAGCCAGACAGACAGACATACAGACATACAAGCTCTGACGCCTACATACATACCAACATCCAGTACACACCCTATATACATACACACTGCAGAACAACGGGTTGAGATTGGTAACGGGGCTGAAATGAATTATCTGAAGGCTGATATGAATAGATCCTTTTTAAGGGCGGGCGTGTTTGAATGACTAGGCCGTTTGGTTGTGTCGTATTTCTTGAGGGAGGCTGTTCCAGAGGACCGGGCTTCAGAAGGAGAAAGTGACTGGTATACATTTGCAGCCCCGGTGTCGTAGAATATTTCGGAACCAGGATAAATCGGAACCGGTTCCCCCAAAAATCCTAGGATATTTCGGAACCATTCCCATTTATCCTAGGATAACCCTAGGATATCCTAGGATAACCCTAACCCTATTCCCATTTATCCTAGGATATCTTAGGATACATCCGAATGGTTCTGAAAAATCCTGCCACCAGGGCCAGGATAAATCGGACCGGTTCCCATTTGTCCGGTTCCGAAATATCTTATGACACCGGCCCTAACGGGCGAACTGTGCCAGCTAAGCACTTGTAAAAGCCAGGACAACATGAAAAATTTATGTGTCTGGGACTGAAAGACCTATCTACAGACACTTCGATTTTTTTATTTTTTTTCGCAGCAGCTCGGGTAATGCAGTATGTCAGGAACCCAGAAACAGACTTAACTGTTTTAACTGCTACATCAGTTAGACAGCGAATGCGTCAGTGAGACAGGGGACACTTCCGGTGTTGTTGCGTCTGATAGGAAGGGAGTTAACTCTTTCACTGCCATTGTCGCAGGATGTCATGTTTCCTACCTGTACCCCCTTTGTCAAAATTGTTCTAAACTGATCAAGCTGTTCGAGAAGTGGAACTGTAAGAATCAGGCTTTCTTTCTCTTCCTGCTTTGCGCCATCTGACATGCAAGGGTGTTCTCGGTGAGCGACCGTAAAAAGTGTTTGGCAGCGAAAGAGTTAAATCGATTAGATGCAAGGTGACAGTGAAGGGGAACTACTCTTACTCAGCGTGCGAGTGGAGTGATGCTCTGTTTGGACATTTCACGTTAAAGTAATAATACACGCATTAATATAGGCGCTTTATCCCTAAATATTTGGCTCAAAGCGCCGCGAGCTAGACACAACACGCACGCTCACGTGAATCACACGCATTCTCTCAGACACTTAGCATGAACACATAACATGTGTATAACATTGCGACCGCGCCCGTAACATCACGAGGGGGTGGGGGGAGATGGAGGGGGGGTGGGGGGGGGGGTAAGCCGGTGAATTATATTGTCTGACCGTGTTTCTCTCTATTTGTGTCTGGAAAGTTTTCTCTGATGAACTCTGTCTGATAGAAGAGTTTCTTCAATGACGCCAGTTGCTCTGTCCTTCCTGTCTTCCCTCAGCTGATTTCTGAGTTCGGCCCTTTCATTTATATTTCTTCTTTTTAACCCCTCACTTACGTCTGCACTACCAGTGGTTAGGAATAAGTGATGTTGGGCTTATGCTGCGAATTGGTTTATTGCGCCTAGGAGATGATAAGTTGCAATATTTGCTGTAGATGCGCTTAGTATTTATCTAGTGTTTACCTAGTTGTAATTGTCATTTGTTTTCTACGCTTTTTTGTAACCGGGAGTTCGAGAAATTAGCATGAAGGTGCAGCGTCTCCTGCATGTCCTAGGTTTATATAGCCCCGTAGACCAGTTTGCATCCTTTGTCCAACGTTACATTTTTTGTTTTTTGTTTTTTCATGTAGTGCAGGCACACTCAGCCGCGAATTAGTCTTTGTGGCTTGCGCGGCTTTAAGCCCTAAAATCTCACTCACTCTTCCTTATATTCTCCGCAATAGCACACTGGTTTGACCAAGAGCGTATAGTTAAAGCGACCGCATCTATCGAATCTTTTCATTTAAAAAAAAAAAAAAAACCCAAAACCGTGACCTGATGATGGTGATGATGGTGATGATGAGCAGAGACTTAGTATTGCGCATGGGTCCACCCTGAGTGCCCACGGCGCTTAGGGAGAGGTTTAAAACAAACAAACAAACAAAAAACCATTGCAATTATAGCTGTATCAATGTTTGTGAGTGGTTTCATATCAGAGAGTTTGTGCTTTGGACTTTACGGGGGGAGCCGGGGTGGCCGAATGGTAGAGAGTTGGACTTCTAATGCTCGGGTCGTGAGTTCGTATCCCGGCTGGATGCAAGTATTTCTGCTGGCTTTTTCATCGTTGCCCCGTGTTAGATATCACCCGTATGTGGTGGAAAAGGACGTTAAACCCCAAAACACCCACCCACCCACCGTGGACTTTACGGATGTGTGTGTCTGTTTGTGGGTGTGTGTGCACCTGTGTGCAAGAGTTACTTGTGTGCGTGACTGAGGCTTCTGTTAGTGCAAGTTTTATTTTTTATTATTATGTCTGATTATCATTTTTATGGTGGCCTATAATTTCCCTTCTGGGATTAATAAAGTAATTTGAATTTGAACTCATAAACTTCTTTCTTTGACTAGAAATGATCATATTCCATATCAAACACAATTTCGATACTTCGATGAAGACATACAGCATTTCTCATCAGCATGCAGCCGCTTTAAGGATGCCGCGAGGTAACGAGCTTTGTCGTGAATGTTAAGAACGCAAAGTGATGAGCATCCCTGCATCAAGAATAGAACAAGACAACGCGGTTCATGGCGTACTTCCCGCTTAGAACTTAGATTGCAAATTAGCCGACAAAATGGCCGTTCCTGTAGGGAATTACGCATACGGCCGTGATTTGCCGCTGGATCGCTGTACTGGAATTGTTGCAGTAAGCCCTTAAGTGCGCGATGATGCAAACCTTAACCTGTCTGGCGCCGAAGAAAGCGCCATTTCTTGTTTCCTATACGGGCTACGCAGTACAGATATCGATTAAAAAAAAAAAAAAAACCCGCTATTTATTCCCACGAAACATAATGATGCATGACATCCTACAAATGCTTTAAATTTCACACACACACACACACACACACACACACACACACACACACACACACACACACACACACACACGCACGCACACACACACACACACACACACACACACACACACACACACACACACACACACACACACACACACACACACACACACACACACATATCACATCACATCACATCACAAAAGTCTATCAGCCAAAAACTCATGTGTAGGGTAAATGTCAAATTCCAATGGTCAGGTTTTTGGCAGTGCTAGCAGCGACCACATACCCCCTCATTCCTCTGTCGTCTGCTGGCTCTTGTGTCAGACGCGCATGAATACAAATAGTCCACATGCCAGGCTCATTTATCACTGTTTTCACTATTACCTGGCATGAAATTTATTTACAAAGAAACCAGGAAACAGCCCCAGATTGCCATTATTACTCTACACACACATTTAGGAAGGGATACAAATAATATATAGAACATTGTACTACATGCCCCGGAAGCTATTTGTGGTATGTAACCCAAGATTACTAGTGACTGGTTTCCGTAAGGGACACGGGGTCTTCTCCGTCGCGCGTGTTCCTTCAGCTCACTTACCAGTTATTTCTTTCTTGCAGCTGTGTACGGAAGCTGCCCCTAAGAACTCGATTGACGGGAAACAACAAACAAACAAACAAACAAACACATTAAACAAGCAGTTGTTCAAAGCAGGCAATCACAAATTCAAATGGGTACGTCAGGTTCAACTGCTCGGTTCATTTGTGCAGCCCACTGCCTAGCAATTGAACCCCCATGAAAAGAAAACACTCGAAAGCATTTGTAGAGATTTTTCATTACAGTTTTTTGCTGCCAACGTCAACAGGAGTCGCTCCCAAAGGCTGTTGTTATTTTTGGTCAGCAAAATTCCGCCCTCGTATTCGACTGCTACGGAAAACGATTTTACGTCTGAGTGTTTCCACTTTTCCAAACACGCATCTTCGTAATTTTCGCATGAGAGTTTTTTTTTTGTTTGTTTTTTTCCCCTTCTTCTTCTTCTGCGGAATAATTCCGGAGTTTGCTTGTGGCACGCTGTAACGCCTTTTGTCCTTTGGGTTTGCGGGAATGCGCGCGCGCGCGTGTGTGTGTGTGGGGGGGGGGGGGGGGGAGTAGGGAGGGAGGGAGGGTACACATTGATACATGCACGCAAGAAACCAGTTCCGTTTTCATCTCCTCTCGTCTGCTTCATTCATGTCCGTTAATCATTCTGCTTGCTAGCAAACATGGCGATGGACCCTTTAGCCAGCTTTGTTTTTTTTTTTTTTTTTTTTGCCAGAGTTTTGTGTGCGGGGTGGTGGGCAGTAGTTGCTTGCTTGGTTGGTTGGTTGGTTGGTTGGCTTTTTGGTTAGTTGGTTTAGGGTTCAAGTACTTCCTGTTCCCGACATTTTTTGCTGAATATCTCAAGTCTTCCTCGCGGTCTCCCAGAGGTCAGCCCTATTTCCTCCAAGTCTTTGTTCCCCCAGGTCTATGTTGTTGTAGACAGGGCCGCATTCCGCGCTTCCTGTCATAAATATCCCGGCGTTAACCAGGCCCGGGAACTACGACACCTGCGGTGCCGGTCGTGTAATCATCCACATCATAAGACGTGTCATACCAAGGGAAGCATCCCCAAAGTCGCACCCGTGAAGTGGGTGAATCTCGGCTGTGTGACAACAGCCTCCCCATTGGGCCCATAGCACACCCGCTCTGGGTAGGAGCCGACGTAGGTAGGAAAAATCCCGCTTGCCTCGGCTGGGACGGACTCGAACCCGGGTCTCCCGGCCCATGGTCTGAAGTGCTAACCACTACACTACGGGGGGCCGGTAACTGTGATCAATTTGACATCACCACCAAGATGAAACTTGCCCGTATGTGACGAGCACAGGAAATGGAGACTAACCCACACCTACTGAACCAGTACATGGCACATTTTAGTAAGCCACCGTTTCTCTGTATCCATAGATACCTACTGACCAGAGATAAGAAAGTAAGAACAAAAGGGAACATCAATCATGCTGCGATTAAAATAAAAAAAAATGGCTACGACTTTTAGGGACCTACTTTTTATGACTCAGTAACTTAAATAGACACACTCCGACTGAAACAACTGCCCGGCTGTAAATAATAGCTTGTAGTCTTTCGTTTGAAGTTTATGTGTCAGGAGAAACAAGTGGGGATACTAAATGGAAGGAGTGTTGTAAAATAATCGAAGTTATACCCTGTTGAACTCTCCTTTCCGTGGGAGAAGCTGTTTGGGCTACGGCGTAAAATTGACGTGGGAATGTATATAGATCGAATTTTCACGTGTGCTGAAATCTTTGAGGGGACACGTGCAACGGGTGTGCAGAATGTACGATGCGTTATGGGGTAGAGCAAGTTTGTTCTCCGTGCGTGGTCGCTGTAACTCCCGCACTGTTGAATGCGTAGTAGTGGCGTGAATCGCTGAGTTTGAACAAGATGGCTGCCTGGAACAGAAAACAAAAACAAAACAAAACAAAACTGAATAACTGAGTTTGAACAAGATGGCTGCCCGGGGAAAAGGGTGGGTGGGTGTTTGGGGGTTTAACGTCCTTTTCCACCACATAGGGTGATATCAAAGACGGGGCAACGATGAAAAAGCCAGCACAAATATTTGGCCCCAGCCGGGATCGAACTCACGACCCGAGCATTAGAAGCCCAACGCTCTACCATTCGACCACCCCGGCTCCCCTGCCCGGGGAAAAAAACAACAACAAAACAACAACAAAACAACAACAAAACAACAACAAAACAACAACAAAACAACAACTACAGAAACAAAACAAAATAAAACGAAACAAACCAGTGCCATGTTCTAAGGGTGCCACCTTTTCGTGTTTCCTGGAGGTGGCACTCGTTTCTCCAGCGGAATGTGGCTCTTGGCATGCGTAAATAAATACATAAATAAATGAAGTAATTCATTGATTGCGTCTGCTTGATGCGCAGGGAATACAAACTGATGTCACTTTCGTTTTATACGCCGCCATTTTGGTGTTTGTTGTTGTTGTTGTTGTTTTAGTTGTTGCTCCCCCCCCCCCCCCCCATAGCCGCCAGTGTTATGGAACACGCTCCAACTTTTGCCATCGTTTTTACCGTCACTGTGTTAACCCCCCTCCCCCTGTGTTAACCCCCCTCCCCCTGTGTTAACCCCCCTCCCCCTGTGTTAACCCCCCTCCCCCTCCGCTCCCCTCCCCACCCAGAAAGAGAGAACAGAAATAATAAATAAAAATTAAAAAAATCTGTAAAACAAACATAACATGGCGGCGCTTGCCTGATTTGCGTCAGCGCGTGACGTCACCGTAGCACTGGCCATATTCTGTACACTGTGGCTACACGTTGGCTACAACCGACAGTCAATAGAAGCCCGCGGTGTATATAGTGTAATGATCGAAGTGTGGTCCCCCCAGCAGAGGCAGATCAAACAGATACATAGAGTCTTTTCTTTGCCAATGAAAAGGTCTTTGTGACTGCTCGGCGCTCTTTGCTGAACACAACTGAAGGCAGTCACGGAGACCCGTTCAGGTCTCACGGTTAACCGCTGATTCTGAGTGTAAAAACACTTCGTAATGATATTGTAAGCGATCACGGGAGAGCACGTGATAATTTGTTTTGGGCTAAATTAACAAACTAAGTAAAAAAAATTTTTTTTTTTTCAAAATTTTCTCTGCTTCAGAGATTTCAACGGCTCTTTCGTCTTTGTTTTCCTTTAGGTATATATGCACATTGTGTACCACGTGACATGGTATAACCGATCAGCAGACGTTTTTTTTTTTTTTTTTTTGGGGGGGGAGGGGCAATTTTGGCTGTGGATTAAATATTCAGTAGACTTTCCTCAAATGAAATTTGTGCCTTCGGTGTCGTCACTGTATCAAACAACACCAACGACAACAACAACAACAACAATGGTGATCGCAATATGTTCCACCAGTAATCCACTCCGTCTGTCAGTGGAACGCTTAGTAGTGGTATCCCCGTTGTCAGTGTGACATATCAGTAGAATCTTTGTGTGCATGCGTGCGTGTGCGCTGGTGTGTGTGTGTGTGTGTGTGTGTGTGTGTGTGTGCGCGTGTGTACGCGCATGTGTGTGTGTGTGTGTGCGCGCGCGCGCGCGCGCGCGCGTGTGTGTGTGTGTGTGTGTGTGTGTGTGTGTGTGTTCGTGCGCGTGTGTGTGTGTGTTCGTGCGCGTGTGTGTGCGTGTGTGTGTGTGCGTGTGTGCGCGTGTGTACGCGCATGTGTGTGTGTGTGTGTGTGTGTGTGTGTGTGTGTGTGTGTGTGTGTGTGTGTGTGTGTGTGTGTGAATGAAAACCAACGGTCACCAGACAGTAAGGCTGACTTCACACGGTAGACGTTTTAGTCCGAACAAACATCGAACATGACCGAACACGGCGTCAGTTTTTCCGTGTTCCTCGTGTGACATTCGGCTACAACATGTCTTCCCGATGTGACCCGTCCGCGCTCGATGTTTGTTCGGACTAAACTAGCTGTCTCCCGTGTGACATCAGCGTAGCGCTTGCACGGTGCGGCAACGCCGAAAAAAAAAGCACCGCATTCAAAACTAAACGTATCACTCACAAGGCGACTAAACGCAACACTGCTACCGCTAACCGGCCTAACTCAGCGATTTGGCCGAGGCCTGAACGTGTCACAGGGCAGAACTGACGCGCGTGCTGTTCCTACCGTGGCCACGTTTTGAGTGCGGGAGGTGGGCGTCGATAGTTAACAGTCCTCGCTGCTGGGCTTTGGACGTTCGGTGTTTTGACAGAGGGGCGTGTTGTCACGTCTTTATACACAGTACTTTATACCTTCTCCGTGTGTGTGTGTGTTTGAGTGAGAGAGGCTGATTTCCTGAAAGACCGCGAGATCGCCACTGTGCATGCAGGTTGCTGGAGATTTCGGCTTTGGTTGTAATGACAGTACGGTTCGTGCAGTGCATATTCAGTGCTGAGAATTTGATGGTTCGCCGGTGATTTTCTCGAGGAGCTGGTGACTTCGTAAATGAGTTACAGGGCCCGTCATGATCAAAGGGAGTCTAGCAGAGGTTGTTCAAGTAGACAAAGACATAAGCAGGTACTCTAGGCTATGACGGATACAGTTATGTATGTCTCGGAAGTATAGTGCGGCGCTGCATATAGTAGTGTTCATACTGAGTTTGATGGCGGTTTGTGAACTTGATTTCACGAGGAGCTGGTGACTTCGGAAAATGAGTTGAATGATCCATTGTAAAAGGGAGACTGATCTCGCACGGAAGATATTAAGGTCACAGATCTAGAGATATTCGCAGATACTGACTCTGGACAGTGACGGTACAGTAACGTTTCTCAGTGAAGTATGGTGCCCTGCATATAATGTTCATTTTGAGTTTGATGGCATGATTCGTGATCGGTTTCTCGAGGAGCTGGTGACTTCTTAAATGAGTTATAGGGTCCATCGTAAAAGGGAGAATTCACAGAAGATGTTATAGTAGAAAGAGATATTCAAAGGTACTCTGTGACGGATAACGTAAGCTATGTCTATAAGTATGCTGCAGTGCATATATTGCTCACTTTGAGATTTATGGTTCGTGATTTTCATGAGGAGCTGGTGACTTGTCAAATGAATTAAAGGGTCCATCGTACTGTAAAGAGGAGATCTCGCAGAAAATGTTAAAGTAGACAAAGACATACACAGATACTGCAGGCAGTGGCGGATACAATTATTTCTCTGAAGTATGCTGCATTGCATATATATATTACTCATCTTGAGTTTGACGGTTCGTGATTTTCACGAGAAGCGGGTGACTTCCCCAGTGGATTAAGGTGTCCATCGTAAAGAGGCCGCGATCTCGCAGAGGATGTTAAGGTGGACTGGGACACACCAGCGCAGATTCTCTAGGCTGTGACGTAATTACGTCTCTGAAGTAACAGACATTCACAAATGAGCACAAGTATTTGTCACACCGTCTCTTGGAGGTTCACGCAGGTAAGTGTGTCTCAAGTTTTCTAGAATTAACACTCTGAGTAACAAATTTGAACTCAATTGTACCAAGTAAGTTTTGAGTTGTGAACCCGTGTTTTCACTAAAACAATCATAATTAATTTGTGTCTGCATGACTCCGGCAGTGGGAGTGTTGTACTTTGATTATACTCATTTGCTGTAATAAGAGCCGTCAAAGAACCGTTAATCGCATAATTATAGTTCCTTTTTATATGTATATTTTTTTTTACTACTTTATTATCCCTTTCGGGAAATTCGGGCTGGGGGAAGCGCGTCGCCACGGTGCAGCGCCACCCAATACCTATCCTATATTTTTTACAATTTTGCTGGGGGAGGAAAGCCGGATTACCTGGAGAGAAAGCCCCGATGAGCAGCCCGGTAGCCAGGAAAAAACGGTATCACGTACCACAAGGATCGAACCCACGCTTCATCGCCGTGACATTGGTGACGGCCGTTCAGTAGCGCAGCGGCTAAATCCGGCGTGCTACCTATTAGACCACCGCTCACCCCGCATGCAATATAACTTTAACGTGCCAGAAATAATACTTTAAAGGCCACAATAACAATGAAGTACATTATCACAGCTTTTTTCACATCACACACACACACACACACACACACACACACACACACACACGCACGCACGCACGCACGCACGCACGCACGCACGCACGCACAAAAACCAACACACACACACACACACACACACACACACACACACACACACACACACACTTATACTCCAAAGGTAGAAGTTGACATTAACAGCAAAGGAAGGTGTGTGGGGGGGGGGGGGGGGGTGGGGGGGGGGGGTATTCAGTCATGCGCTTTTGGGCGAGTGGTGATATTTATAATAACAGTGACAGATAGGTAGATGAGTGACTTAGGCTTTGACGCCCTTTTCCAATGTTTTCCACCACAATGATATGGTTGATATCAAAGACGGGACAACGAGAAAAAAGGCAGCACAGTATTTGTCCCTAGCCGTGCGGTAACATGCTGATGTTTTTTTGTGGGCCGAAAACTGCAAGCTAAGCGAGTCGTGTGTGCGATAAGTTACGGGGAAATATTTTTACAATCAGCGACAGCATGGATGCTAATTCATTGTCTTGTCTGATGCACATGTCAGCTCAGTCAGCAACCTGCCTCACGGGGTGTAGTCAATACTGCGGAGGGTTTGGGTTTCTTAACGGTGCTACGACGTTTCAGAAGCTTTTACAAGGTTTGCTCTGCGGTAAAGTCATATCATATTCGTAATTTAATATGAGAATGCACGCATCTTTTTTGAGTCTCTCTTTTTGTGTTGTCTTTCAAGTTGGTGATACATATGTGAAGGCATACATACTGGCAGACAGAAAAACGTGTGTGATTGGGGGAGGGGGGGGGGGGGGGGGAGGGGGGGGGGATGATGGGTGGGGAGGGGGGTGGGGGGGGGTAGTATCCATACATACCATACAAAAACATATAAGTACAGAATACATATCAACGTCCCATAACCGAGTATGTACACGTGTTTACGTTGCAGTATGCTCGGGTCGTGCCCCCGTCTTTGATGTCATCAGTGTGTTGGAAAAGGACTTTAACCCCCATCACCCCCCCCCCGCCCCTTTTCCAAACACCCACCCACCCATGTTGCAGTAATGTCTTACTGTTTGTCAAAATCGTTTTTGGGTTGAAAAATGTTCCATTTTCTTCATACCGATAAACCAAAATCCAAAAACGTCCCCCCACCCCTTCTACGCTACTCTCATTCCCAAACGCTTAACCCTATTTTATTTTTATGTTTTATATCAAGATCTTTAATGACTGTATTTTATTTTTATCTGTGATAGAGCATCATGTGGGTCCAAAGAAGATTTTCTGTTTTTACAGTCTCTCTTAAACAGACAATAAAGTATTCTGAATTGAATTGAATTGAATTTGAATTGAAACTGAAAAAGTCGGTGCCAGCGTTCGCCGCATTTCGGTTTGCCTGCGTGAAGGTCAGGGGTAGTCTCGTATCAACCAGAAAAAAAGCCTTAAATATACCACTACAATAGATCGTGTGTGCGTGCTCATATGTCACATGTGCATTTATCTGAGAGCAACCGTCAACCGAGCAAAATTTGAAATCGAGTTAACACCGCATAAGCTCTCCGCCGTTTTGAGTAACCCCCGGCCGTGATAAACAGCAGCTTGACAGCTTGTTGTCTGATTCACACGTTTGTTCATTCAGCGAATCGACGCGTTTGTGATGTATCAGCAACTGAAATGTCTAGGTAAGCGGGGGTTCTCTCCGGGTACTCCGGCTTCCTCCCCCTCTGCTTTGGAAATGTTCAGCCCTCAAAATTTGCAAAAAAAAAATAAAAATAAATGCCATTCTAAATTCCGAAATTTAAATAGCTGAGCTGACCCTTCGCACCACGTACGTGATTGTAATGTGTTCATGTCCAGTGTGTGAGAGAATGCGTCTGATTCACGTGAGCGTGCGTGTTGGGTTCAGTTCGCGGCGCTTTGAGCCGATTCATGAAATTGGGTAAAGCGCCTATACAATACTCATTAGCAGAGCTTCAGATTGTTTTTAAATGTCATGGGCCCAATGACCCATGGCTGAGCAAAATGAGGGGTCAATTTTCAAAATGATGGGTCATTGACAAAATCTGGAAACGAAAAAAAGTCAGAGGTGTACTAACTTTATTTAGTCCTTGAAGAGGTAGCGCCTTCTTTTCTGTGCCCACACCTGAACAGCTTGTTTTTCAAAGGGCATGTTTTGGAAGTTGGGTCCGGCATTGTGTGTGTGTGTGTGTGTGTGTGTGTGTGTGTGTGTGTGTGTGTGTGTGTGTGTGTGTGTGTGAGAATGACAATGACAAACCTTTATTTTTTAATGGTATAAGATTTTGGCCATCGGCCAGTTTACAACCTTGTCGTTGCTAAACTACAGAAACAGGCCTTTGTACAGCTCCCAACAACCCAGCTAATTTTAAGGATAATATCATAACCTTTGTAAATGTCACACATTTTCATTTGAAAACATGCATGTCAGGAAAAACTCTCTCTCTCTCTCTCTCTCTCTCTCTCTCTCTGTGCTTCCTTACTAAGTTTGTGTGTGTTTGTGTGTGTGTGTGTGTGCTTCCTTACTAAGTCTCAGTTTGTCAGTGAGCATTTTCATATCAAAGGCGGTCAGCTGCTACAGTCGATCATAATATGCATTTATTTATGTGGCTAAGAAAAACGTGCCCGGAAAGTGTGATAAATCTAGAACTGTGTGAAAAATATGTACACTTCTCTCGGCTGCAGACGCTGTCACTGTGCAGGCGTCTAAGTGGTGTGGTGATAGATACCAGGGGGGAAAAAGCCTGAGGTCAGAAGGAATGATCTGTGAGCATAACAGAATGGTAGCATTATTCCTTTGAAGTACAGCCTTCACAAAAAGTTAAGGACCACTTGCAAATATCATTCAGCTTTTGTCGTGGTGGCATGCTGGTGTAGTGCTGAACATCGCTGAAACGGCGGCTTATGTAGGCAAACAAATGAGCAAAGTTCATAACCAGGGATGCATTCTTTGACCTGCATCTCATTTTTGCCGTGCAGAAAGCCCCAGGTATCGCTCACTGAACACTGAAACTCGGTTTTGCCGAAATTGCAGATTTTCAAACGCGCCAAGCATGCTGTGTGACGCGCACGTGCCATCCACACAGTGGTCGCCATGTTCACTGAGAACCCCTTAACCTTGCTACCGAATTTCACGGGGAAAAAAATCTTATTCGTTTATTTTTTCTGATTGATTGAAACTGTCACCCATTATGTTGACTGGTCCTTACCTTTTTGTGAAGACTGTATTACCTCTGGCAGCGCAGCCGAGTGTTAATGTTACGTGTGTGTTCTGTGTCGGCCAAAGCTATAGGTCAGTGACCAGCCCAGTCAACGTCAGTAAACTTACGTAAGAAG
>JACVVK020000167.1:227500-230000 GCA_018292915.2 Batillaria attramentaria
TCGCACAAAAAAGAAGAAAAAAAAAACTTTTGATTTAGAACAGCTGTGCTCCTCTCTCTCTCTCTCTCTCTCTCTCTCTCTCTCTCTCGGCGTGTGTGTGTGTGTGTGTGTGTGTGTGTGTGTGTGTGTGTGTGTGTGCAAACTGAGCTGTGAAATCAGGCTGCCCTTGGCTTTTATTGGGGTTTCAGGGACGCTGAAAACTCTGCAACTATATGACAGAGTTGACTGTGCTTGCACGGTCAACTCTGTAAAATTTTTTCACACTTCAGAAAGCTTTTTTGGGGGGGGGAGCTTAGATCTTTAAGCACACTCAATAAAAAGTTTTCCGCAGCGTTGCTGTGTGCCTTTCATACGTAATGAGACTTCAAGATTCGTCACTGAGTGTCCACGCCTACAGCTAATTTGCATACCGCGTCGTAATTTGTGCGCCTTTTGTGCTGCTGTAGGACAAACACAGCGAATATTCGTAGAGAGTATTCGCAGTTCATTTTCACCTTTGCCTGTGTCTGTAATAACTCAGGGGTGTTATTGAAAATGACAGCCGGCTGTGTAACTAACGGGGTTGGAAATCGCCTGTTTGCGGTTTTGCTCTTAGCGTGCTGAAAACATCAGCTGCGGGTTTTCACTAGCGTCTGTGCTTCACTCGCGAACGGCAGACGTGAAACACACACACGGTAGCGTTGTGTGTGCAGGACACGTGGATTTCTAGCGTCAGTTGGGCTTCGTGTGTTGTTGTGATAGGATTTGTGATCCAGGATTTTCATGGATATATACGTGTGATGTCGTCGTGCAGTGTGCATTCAGTCGTTGCTGGGGAGGTTGTTTACAAAAAGGCGTATTCTGTCTGAGAGGTTGGTCTTTTTTTTTTCTTTTTTTTTTCTTTTGGGGCTTTCTTAATAAGTTGTAGGAACCAGTAGAGGTGTGTGTGTGTGTTTGTGTGTGTGTGTGTGTGTGTGTGTGTGTGTGTGTGTGCGTGTGTGCGTGCGTGCGTGCGTGCTTGCGCGCGCGCGTGTGTGTGTGGTTGGTGTGTGTGTGAGTGACTGTGACTGTGACATACAGAGGGAAAGAGATGGCTGGTTGGCTGTTTTCGAGTTTAACGCCCTTTTCCATCATACAAGTGTGATTGCAAAAACCGGGCAACGGGGAGGGTGGGTGGGTGGGTGTTCGGGAGTTTAACGCCCTTTTCCACCACGTAAGGGTGATATCAAAGACGGGGCAACGATGATAAAGCCAGCACAAATATTTGGCCCCAGCCGGGATTCGAACTCACGACCCGAGCATTGGAAGTCCAACGCTCTACCATTCGGCCACCCCGGCTCGCCGGGGCAACGAGGAAAATGCCAGCACTAAAGTTTGCCTCGCACCCGGGATTCGAACCCACGATCAGAGCATTGATAGTCCAGCGAGAGAGAGAGAGAGAGAGAGAGAGAGAGAGAGAGAGAGAGAGAATGACAATGACAATGAGACTTTATTTTTCAAGGATGTAAGATTAGGTACAGCGTCCTTTCTTCTGTCTTGTCCTTGAGAGAGAGAGAGAGAGAGAGAGAGAGAGAGAGAGAGAGCACGTCACCAACAAAAGAAAAGCCACAACCGTAAATGAGAGAGGCTGGGCTAAACAAACGACGACCCTGCCCCTAAACAAAACCGAACTTAATAGCCGACGCTAAACCGACCGAAGGATTGCTGCAAGAGTTATACAAACAGCAAACTTCAAAGAAGAAATCTATAAATGCACAATAAATTGCAGCACTCAACCCTGATATTTATGGCGTGCAAACACCCGAATATTATCATTCTCAGATACACGCAAACATGTTCTATGGCTGGACACGTCTTATACCTCTGTCACACGCGGTAATTCTGCACGTCTTCCAGGCTACGTACCACAGATGCAAATTTGGAGGAGAACGCTATATATTCCTCTTACACATAACGTTGCAGATGACACCCTAGAAATGCTTTAAAATTCACCAAAAAATTCACAAAAATCAGGCAGCCGTAGACTCTTGTGTAGAGTAAATTTCAACAAATTCCAATATTCCGGTTTTTTTGTAATGATGGCAGCGACCACATACCCCCTCATTCCAAGGTCGTCTGCTAGCTCCTGTGCCAGCTGCGCATGAATACAAATAGTCCTCAAGCCAGCCTCATTTTCCCCTAATTTTACTGTTACCTGGCATGAAGCTTGTTTACAAAGCCAACAAAAAGCACCAGATTGCCATTTTTTACTCTGCACACAAATTTTAAAAGGGGCAAAGATTTTCTACTATATTTAGCCGAGTTCTTACTACATGACCCGGAAGCTAATACCGGTGTGTAACCTGTGCGGTAAAATGCACTGCCGGCCAATTAAATCCGCACGTAGCGGGCACTCCACGGGGACGCCGTCGCCACGTCTGGGGTTAGAACACGGTCCTATTTTTTTCCTCGCCACGCCAGCCAGTGTCCGCCCGCGCGCTGTGTGTATTGTCTAAGCGCCAGGCTGGCAGCGCGGTCCGCC
>JACVVK020000167.1:240000-265000 GCA_018292915.2 Batillaria attramentaria
ACTTGGTACAGTCAAACACGCTTAAGCCGAACTCGCCCGGGGAATGGAAAATCGTTTCGCTTATCCGAGTTTCTGCATATCCGAGTTCGGATAAACCAAACCTTTCCCGAGAAATCACCCTGCAGTTCGGCTTAACCGAGTTTTTTCAGGATAAGTTGTAAAATCACTTGGAATGTTTGTAAAAAGTTGTTTTTTTATTATTTTTTTTTAAAGAGAATATCTTTCCTTCCCTTTGCATCTGAAACGTCGAATTGATAATTTTGCGAAAGTTTGTAGACGTGTATGCTGCTTTTCTATGGGCAAATGTATACTATATGTATATGCAAATGTGTATAATGGCAACGGTCTGAGAGAGACACGGGTCGAGCTGATTCCTGGGACTAGTAACACAGACAAAACTTTCTCAGTCTCTCTCTCTCTCTCTCTCTCTCTCTCTCTCTCTCTGCGTGGTGTGTGTGTGTGTGTGTGTGTGTGTGTGTGTGTGTGTGTGTGTGTGTGTGTGTGTGTGTGTGTGTGTGTGTGTGTGTGTTTAAATGAATAAGATCAAAACAGTGACAAGTCATAAGTGCTTTCTTCAGTGGGGCTTTATTAAAAACAAAACAAAAACAAACTAAACTATAAAACTAAATGGTGAAAACACACACACACACACACACACACACACACACACACACACACACACACACACACACACACATGCGATCGCATTACAGTACTGTACGCACAAATCAATGTACGCTCCACTCCGTTTCTGCACTCCACCACACCCCCCCCCCCCTCACCTCCACCCCTCCCCAACCCTCACACACACACACACACACACACACACACACACACACACACACACACACACACACACACAAATGTGCGCGCTTCTATACGCACAAGCCAATGCACGCTCCATCCCCCCCGTCCCCCTCCCCTTCACACACACACACACACACACACACACACACACACACACACACACACACACACACACACACACACACTGGGAGACTCCATGTTACACATACACACGCCAAAAGAAACAATCGTGCACGCACAAATCTAAGCCCGAGCTCACATCCTTTCGACTAGCGCATAAACCACGCCCATCGCAAATTTCCCAAGGTTACCTTTCGACCTGCCCCTCCCACGGTCATCCCATCTCTAACCCTGAACCCACCACCTATTTCACGTACGCAAACTTAGATCTACCACTCGTTCTATCCAAACAATGGCGCCTGCAAAACATGTGGCACGCGTCATCAGTTTCCCCGCATACTGAAAAACAGGTGACGTGTTCGTTTCCGTAGGATAATTATAGCCGTGACGAAATATGTTCATAAGTTATCTTCCCAACGTGTTTTTCAAGCAAAAATTAAAAAAAAAAGTCTCTCCGACAGTGTTTAGAGTTCGGCTTATCTGTCAAAATCACGGGGAGCCGGGGTGGCCGAATGGTAGAGCGTTGGACTTTCAATGCTCGGGTCGTGAGTTCGAATCCCGGTTGGGGCCAAATATTTGTGCTGGCCTTTTCCTCGCTACCCCGTCTTTGATATCACCCTTATGTGGTGGAAAAGGACGTTAAACTCCCAAACACCCACCCACCCTGTCAAAATCACGTTTGAGATATCCGTGTTTGAGTTAGCTATTTTTTGACAGAGTTTGGCTTATCCGAATTAGAAATAGTCTTACAAAGAGGGGGGTCTGGCGGGGAATTGGTTCTGGTTTCTGTTATCCGAGTTTTTTGCTTAAGCGTGTTTCGTTTAGGCGAGTGCGGCTGTATTTGTGCGTGCGTGTGTACACGAGAGCGGGACAGGCAACGTGAAGAAGTCTGCACGTGGTTTTGACTCGTGTATAGCATGCTGCGTGTGTCTGAGTGTGAATAGGTCGAACCCGCAGACACACCACTTTTAACCACTGGAAATACTTCCTCCTTATTGCACATGTGAGATATCGCTGAGTGTCCTTGATTTGATTCACTGATAATTGTGGCAGAAGAGTCACAAGCATAGGCCTACATACGACGACACAAAATCGACGTCTTTGTCGAGTTTCGGCTTATCAGTTCATGTCTTACATCTTAACAGCACAACAGCAAAAGAAAAACAAAACAAAACAACAAGGGGCACGGTTTTGTCATTTTAATCATCCGTTATCTTAGAGTAGGCAGTGGTTTTTGGATGTTGAACCAATTCCCTCAAACAATAGAACTGACCTTGAAGCTAACGCACAGGCGCTATCAAAGGTGGGGAGAACACACACACACACACACACAAACACACACGCGCGCACACACACACACACACACACACACACACAAACACACACGCGCGCACACACACACACACACACACACACACACACACACACACGGACCCACGCACCCATACACACACAACACCAAACTAATTCCCTCAGACAGTGGAACGGGTGTGTGTTTGGGAGTTTAGCGTCCTTTTTCACTACTCGTGGGTGATATAGACGGGGCAGCGATTTATACACACACGCGCGCGCGCGCACACACACACACACACACACACACACACACACACAGACACACACGGACCCACGCGCACACACACGGACCCACGCACCCATACACACACAACACCAAACTAATTCCCTCAGACAGTGGAACGGGTGTGTGTTTGGGAGTTTAGCGTCCTTTTTCACTACTCGTGGGTGATATAGACGGGGCAGCAATTTATACACACACACACACACACACACACACACACACACACACACACACACACACACACACACACACACACACACACACAGAGGGACGACGACGAGAACACAACAACAACACAATCTATTTTACCCTCTTTGAAACTTTTCCCTTTGAAAGTCCTAACTTCTAAAAAAGTTTTCAAATCTGTCCACAGCGCTAAGCCGCCTCAAATCGAAGAAGCGCCTGTGGTGTGTTTTGGACGAGAGCAAAGGTCAACTGGTGTACCACAAGTCCGAGGAGGACGCGCGCTGCAAACCGCCGCTGGGCCATATCGAACTGCGAGCAGCCGCCATCACGCTCGATCTGGACAACCAGAACCAGTTCGTCATCATGTAAGTATCGGTTAGCTCAAACCGGTTTCGGTTTCTGTGTTAAGATGCAGCGTATGTGTGAGTGGAGGAGTGAGTTAGTTATGTAGGGCTTACCGCCGAGTGAGGCGGGATAGTAGATTAGTAGAGCGTTGGACTTTCAATGCTCGGGTCGTGAGTTCGAATCCCGGCTGGGGCCAAATAGTTGTGCTGGCCTTTTTATCGTTGCCCCGTCTTTGATATCACCCATGCGTGGTGGAAAAGGACGTTAAACTTCCAAACACCCACCCCACCCACCCCAGACCATTCAAGGGCACGTATATGACAGGAGTTTAAAGAATGAACGTCTCCTTTTCGCTCAGGCCTGACTGGAGTAATGCTAGTCTACTTTCTGTTTAGGCCAGAAAGCCACTTCACCGAAATCCATTCGCGTCAACTTTGCCTCTCTTCTGCGCAAAAGTCCCAGCTTCACTGGCAGCTTCAGTGTCTCCTCTTGCTACCCCCTGGCATGCACCTAGCCCTATCAAATACGGAAATCACGACAATCACGCTTTGTTCTGACAACAAAATAATAATAATAATAGTAATGGGTATTTCAGGGACGCCCTCCCTCCCGCAGGAGCTCAGGGCGCCTTACAGTCAACACGCACTCACTCACACAGAAACGGAAACACACGCAACATTCCTTCACACATACAGTTAACTACAAACACATAATGTGCAGCATCATACACGGTCTCCGCTGCCCCCGGCACACACACACACACACACACACACACACACACACACACACACACACACACACACACACACACACACACACACACACACACACGACCAGCAAGATGATGATGTGGCGACAGCTATTGGTTAGGGGCAGTGAAGAGATGGGTTTTCAGATTTTGCTTGAAGGATGGTTTTGTGTCTGCATATCTGATTGATGCTATACAAGCTAGCAAACGCGCAAAACAGGGTAATTCAAACACACACTAAACGTGACCCTACGCACAATTTGTTTGTATCCTTACGCCAATCGGCCAGCTCAAACCGGTTTCGGTTTATGTGTTGAGTTTCATCGTAGGTGTGAATGGAGGAGGAGTGTGATCAGGAATATCCGGTGTACACAAAAGGTGATTTGCATATAATGATACGATTTACATATAATTATTATCATAGAATATAATTTATGCAAATTAGCTCTCGTATCGCGACTAAGGGACAGTTTATATTCGGTGAAGTATGCGTACATACAGTCACTACAAGGATGTGACCAGTCAGTGTCAGTGGAGAGGCAGTTGCGCCACTACAGCTCCGCAAACAACGTGTACTCCGCAATACGGGAGTGCAGTGACAGCTTCCAGCGGTTGAGCGTCTAGTACACTGCTTTCAATGGACCAGAAGGACCTTACAGGGACGGAACGGGAGGGGGTTGGTGTGGGGTGGTGTGTGTGTGTGTGTGTGTGTGGGGGGGGGGGTGGTTGCTAGATGCAACATGTTAGATTGTTGTCGTCGTCGCTGTTGTCAGTTTCTGCAGTTGATACTTTTACAGCATTTACTGAAACGATGTACAGTGCATTTATCAGTCAGTGCGTGCCATTAGGTGTTTTGTGAATCTGCCCATTAAAACTTGTCAAGTTTCTCTCTGAACACTATAACTCTATGTCTCTCCGTCTCTGTCTGTCTGTCTCTGTCTGTCTGTCTGTCTGTCTGTCTGTCTGTCTGTCTCTGTCTGTCTGTCTGTCTGTCTGTCTGTCTCTCCCTTTCTGTCTGTCTCTGTCTCACTCTCTGTCTCACTGTCTGTCTGTCTGTCTCACTGTCTGTCTGTCTGTCTGTCTGTCTCTCTCTCTCTCTCTCTCTCCGGAACTTCATCGTGGAATTCTTTTTTTTTTTTTATCAATGTGAGGCACAGTCGCTCAGCCTCCTCGATTAAAAACAGCCTCTTCAAATACCTATTAGCCAACAAATAACCAGATACTGTATGTTACATATATACACCGATACTACTTCATACATGCAATAACGTGTGTGTGTGTGTGTGTGTGTGTGTGTGTGTGTGTGTGTGTGTGTGTGTGTGTGTGTGTGTGTGTGTGTGTGTGTTTAAAGTTTCATGTTCCACTTATAAGTATATTTGAACGTTCAATTTTGACTATATTTTACAACGGCAAGTTTGAAAATTGGTCACAAAACCAAAACTTCCACCGTTTTCAAATAAAACTACTTCCATTTCAGTCTCTCTCTGTCTCTCTCTCTCTCTCTCTCTTTGAAATTAGCCGTATGTTATTGTATACCCTGATACATGTGTTGACATAAGTATTACCAACATATCTGGCCCGACCTGATCACAAAATGCTGATAGCTTTTTGAGATGCATCTCCTCACAAAAACAACACCCGGAAAAGTGGCGGAGTTCGCGCTGTGCAACCATACGCGCTGGACAGTTTTATTAACATTTCTCTTCCCCCCTGTCAGAAACATTCCCACGTGACCCTCACCTTGTTTTCTGTATTCTCACTCGCCGGTCTAATGAAATCTGCAACTCACGGCTGGAATGAAAAATGCGGACGCAAGCTGTTTCATTACTGTGGAAAGTTTTTTTTTTTTTTTTTTTTTTCTGTGCTCGGTTGTTCTCAGTCGCTCGGTGTTGCCAGGTGTTCACGCTTTCGGCTCGGGGAGAGGACAAGAGGTGTCGGTAGAAAAGCTGCGCTACACTGTGTACTGTGCGACTGATTAATGAACGCGCGTCCACATAGCGTAAAAGAAATGAAGCTCAGCGGAAACAGAGGCTTTTTACCGTCATTTGGTGAAAGGGTCTACACATCACTAACGGTCTGCTTGTTTACTTGTCCAACGGTCTAATGTTGGCCCATTTACAATTTGAACTTCTTTTTTTTCGGGGGGGGGGGGGGGGGGTCAGTGAAAAGTCTGTGCGTGTGTTTTAGCCATATAATGCAATTTATGAAAGCATTTGTACAGCAAAACAAGTTTATTTAATTCTGACAGAATTTCACCATCAGTCGAAACATTATATTCAACACACCTTCGGAAATTCTGCATGCACTGGGCTTGCGGCCCAATTTAGTCGTTGGTTGTTTGTGGGAGTGAGTTTTTAGGGCTTAAAGCCGCGCAAGTCACGTTGGTTGTTTGGGATTTTGTCGTCGGCTTCACCGAGAAGTAAACGAATAAACACTTGAAGATCGCGGAAAGAGTGTTGGCTTATAAATCTCTTTCTCTCTCTCTCTCTCTCTCTCTCTCTCTCTCTCTCTCTCTCTCTCTCTCTCTCTCTCTCCACACACACACACACACACACACACACACACACACACACACACACACACACACACACACACACACACCGTACGCCCTCATGCCTCCAGCTGCAGCAGCACCAGAGTTAATGAATTACACAAAACACCAGTAACAACCCTTGTAAAATCAGACTAAATGACTAAAACACTTTGTAAAGGACAGCTCGTTCGTTTTGCACACCACGCCGTAGTGTGGCCTATATACCGAATTTCTTACGTGTATCGACCGTCAGGAAGAGATCGAGCGTGCACACAACACAACACAACACAACACAGATGGTAGACCTAGGTTCTCAATATACAAGAAAAGACTGATTTGGGGCAATTCTTTGTCTCCTTTCATCTATACCAGCCGGAAAGTCTATCATAAAAAAAAAGCACGGAGGAAACACTCCTGAAAATGAAACTTTTTTTTATTGCATCTGTCATATGGAAGATGTTCAGACGGAAGGTGGTTAAGCACACAAAGGAACAGATATTGGTTTTTTTGGGGAGTAACACGTTCAGTGGTATCGATAGGGACAGAGCTTTCTTTCTGGATACTTCTTGAACCCTGGAGACGGGCTTTGGCAATCGATAGGACAACAGCAAAGGGATGTTAATGGGTGTTACAGCTCGTGGGTGTTGTTGGTGTTGCTGTTGCATATTGTTGTTATTGTTGCTGTTGCATTTTGTTGTTGTTGTTGTTGCTGCTGCTGCTGCTGTTGCATTTTGTTGTTATTGTTGCTGTTGCATTTTGTTGTTGTTGCTGTTGCATTTTGATGTTGCTGTTGCATTTTGTTGTTGTTGTTGTTGCAGTATATTATCGTCGTTGTAGCTGTTGCATTTTGTTATTGTTGCTGTTGCATTTTGTTGTTGTTATTGTTGTTGCATTTTGTTGTTGTTGCTGCTGCATTTTGTTGTTGTTGCATTTGGTTGTTGTTGTTGCATTTTGTCGTTGTTGTTGCATTTTGTTGTTGTTGCATTTTGTTGTTGTTGTTGTTGTTGTTGCAGTATATTATCGTCGTTGTTGCTGTTGCATTTTGTTGTTATTGTTGCTGTTGCATTTTGTTGTTATTGTTGTTGCATTTTGTTGTTGTTGCATGTTGTTGTTGTTGCATTTTGTTGTTGTTGCATTTTGTTGTTGTTGTTGTTGCATTTTGTTGTTGTTGTTGTTGCATTTTGTTGTTGTTGTTGCATTTTGATGTTGTTGTTGCATTTTGTTGTTGCATTTTGTTGTTGTTGTTGCATTTTGTTGTTGTTGTTGTTGCATTTTGTTGTTATTGTTGTTGCATTTTGTTGCATTTTGTTGTTGTTGTTGCATTTTGTTGTTGTTGTTGCATTTTGTTGTTGTTGTTGTTGCATTTTGTTGTTGTTGTTGCATTTTGTTGTTGTTGCATTTTGTTGTTGTTGCATGTTGTTGTTGTTGCATTTTGTTGTTGTTGCATTTTGTTGTTGTTGTTGTTGCATTTTGTTGTTGTTGTTGCATTTTGTTGTTTACTCGTAAAAGCCCGAGCCCGACCACCTCCTGCCCACTATAAGATAAGACGGGTTAAAAAGAACAAGCCACTGCACACCAGTAGCAGCCACTACAAGCCACTATTCCGCAAGGCGTGGGCCTTCCACGCTAGACCCGAGACCGCTGCAGATTACGAAATAGTGGCTTGAAGTGGCTTCTATTGACCTGAAGATTTCAAGCAAAATTGCAATTTTTGCGTGGGCGTTTAAGAGTTATTGTTGTTTTTGTCATTGATGGTAGGAGTGTTGTTGTTGTTGTTGTTGTTGTCGTCGTCTATATTTCTGTGAATATTCAAATTACCACTTGCGGGTGGGTGGGTGGGTGTTTGGGAGTTTAACGTCCTTTCCACCACGTATGGGTGATATCAAAGACGGGGCAACGAGAAAAAGGCCAGCACAAATATTTGGCCCCAGCCGGGAAAATTAACACTTACAATTCTGAGCCTTTTTCAAATGATTACTTTGCTTGCGCTTCGTATTGTCGGATTCGGGGAGCCGGGATAGCTGAATGGTAGAGCGTTGGTCTCTCAGTGCTCGGGTTGTGAGTTCAAATCCCGGCTGGGACCAAATATTTGTGCTGGTCTTTTTCTCATTGCCACGGTTTTCATGTTTGTTTGGTTGTTTTTCTCCCAGGTATGCACAGCTCCGGTTCATGCATTAGCCCTACAATTCTATCCCTTCTGAAAATGATTCATCATCCTATGGGATTTGGTCTAGTGGTTAAGGCATCCGACTTCGGATCCTGAGCTGCCAGCTTCGAGTCCCCGGTGGGCAGGAATATGGTGGGATTTTTCCTTACCATATCGAGTCAAATCCATGTGGAGACTCGTTTACGGTGCCTGTCTCGCCTTCGTGTACACATGCACGCACATACATCAAGTGTGCACGCTAAAAATCCCACGTTCATCTTTCGAAGAAGAGTAGGCTGTGGCCGGTGGCGTGGTAAACAGAAATACTGTCGCACGCACCAGAGTGAATAGCAGGGTGGAGGTTTGCACATAAAGTAGCGCTTAGCGGCAGCAGGCTTTCACTGCTTCGTCCTCCAGCCCTGCGGCGCCGTGAGCATTTCAGCAGAGATGGATATGTGCGCCGAGGAGAAGTCTACCATACCATACCACCATATGTTGGAGCCGGGATAGCCGAATGGTAGAGCGTTGGACTCTCAATGCTAGGGTCGTTCGTTCGAACCCTGGCTATGGCCAAATATTAGTGCTGGCCTTTTTCTCGTTGCCCCGTCTTTGATATCTCCCTGCCTTGGAGGAAAAGGACGTTAAACTCCTAAATATCCACCCACCCCACCCTCAGCCTGTGCTTTGGATAGGTCATACTTATTGAGGCGTTGGGCTCTGGGCCCGTATGTAAAACTCGAGGTTAATTTAACCCACGGCTACGGGCCTAACCCAGACTAGGACAAAAGAAACCCCAAAACAAAATTAAATAAAAAAGGAAGCGAAGAAAGAAAGACAAAAATCCTTCTATAACGGCACAGGCACCTTGCTGGAATGGACCCGCTTCCTGATTTAAAACAAAAACAACAACAACCAAAAAAACCAAAAAAAAAAACCCAGAAAATTTAACCCTAGAGCTAGTTTAGTTTGAGGTTAGACTCTATCCCGGGGCTAAAATCCCTAACCTCGACTTTTACATGCGGGCCCAGGTCAACGCCGTCCCCAAATAGCTCAAATAATTATATTGATCCTGTACACAAGAGGAATACGTAGGTCTGGTATTATGTTGCCGCCACACAGAGCCCACACAAGGCAGACAATAACCGCGATACGGTGTCAATACCTTCAGGCAGTTCGTTAACCGAAGCAGCGGTTGGACAACTGCCATTTTGCCTGGGTTATCGTGAGCACGAAGGTGTCTTTAGCTTTGTGGGTAGGTGGGTGGGTGTTTAGGGAGTTAACGTCCTTTTCCACCACATACTGGTGATATCAAAGACGGGGCAACGACGAAAAAGCCAGCACAAACAACAACAACAACAAGAACAACAAAGACGATAATACGACCCTGCACTAACCCTTGTGTGGCATCTGCGGATGTTAGGAATAAATGCATTGTCGAAAGTTGCTAGTCGAGTTGATAGTTTTTTCCTCCTGTGGTGGCCGAAGCGCGTAATGGAACCAGTGTACACGTAGGCTCCCAAACTGGCTTCTGAATTTTTGTTTCTGTTGTTGCGTAAGCTTATTTCTCACTGTTTCTTTGTACTCGTGCAGAATATGCATCCACACAATTACGGAGTATATCAGTTTCCAGACTTCCACCCCTCCCCCTACCCCCCGACACACACACACACACACACACACACACACACACACACACACACACACACACACACACACACACACACACAACCTCCTCCTGCGTGTACCCGTGGGGTGCCGGGGTGGCCGAATGGCAGAGCGTTGGACTTTTAATGCTCGGGTCGTGAGTTCGTATCCCGGCTGGGGCCAAATATTTGTGCTGGCTTTTTCATCGTAGCCCCGTCTTTGATATCACCCGTATGTGGTGGAAAAAGGACGTTAAACTCCTAAACACCACCCCCCCCCCCCCCCGCGTGTGCCTGTAATCGTATCTGTGCTACTACAAACTTTTACTATTGTACTGCACATATCTATTTAACACATTTCGTACCGCGCACGAGTATCGCACGTTTTTTTTTTTTTGTGTGTGTGCTATTTTTCTCTTTTGGCCATGTATGCGAAAATCTGGCAAGTTTAACAGTTCCTTAACGGCTCTTACTGCAGCAAACTCGAGTATAATCAAAGTGCAACACTCCCACTAAGCCAAATTTAAATCCACCCAGACATAAATTAATTTTGATTTTTTTTTTTTCGTTATGCCACTGGTGCACAAGCCCCAAACTTCTTTGGTATGAATTGAGTTAAAGCTCTGTGCCAAGCAGTACACTCTTGAACACAGGGCAGTGAGTGCAAACACTAGCCGTTGCTCGTGACCTACTTTTCCCATTTGACCTCTGATGACCCGAGACCTGCTTAATCCTTTCCTACGTGGCTGCCTGGCACAGCTGTGCCAATAACGGCAGACGCGTTCTACACTTAAAGCGACACTATTAACTTTTCCGAAGTTCACACAGCGATCCGGCCTGCTTATAATGACAAGAGCATGATAAAATAAAAAAGGCCAAGATTATTGTCTTCTATCAGTCGCCGTTGCCAATATACGAGCCAAAATGTCGGTCAAATGATCTAGGTCATGCCACTGTTGTATCGAGGCATATTGAGGGGACATGCTCCTGTCACGTGACACGTAATTTGCATACAGAGGAAAACGAAGAGCCTTTCGGACATCTTACTGGCGCACAGCATCTCAGCATCTGTTCGTTTTTTTTTTTGGTTTTTTTTTTGGGTTTTTTTTGTATGTGTGTGTGTTAACCATTTATTTTACTTTATTTTATTTATGCTGTTTTTTAAGGGAGAGAGGAGGGGGGGGGGGGCATTTAAAGGGTTGCTCATCCCAACCTATACCGCTGAATGTGCGGAAAGATCTGTGAAAATTTCAGTTGTTTAGCTGAAGCCTACCCAACAGGCACAGAGTAAAACAGCCTGACGCGCTGATCGACATGATCGATTTAGGCCTGTGTCCCTCCAGGCCCTTGAGTGCATCATCAGTTTCCACTCAACCTGCCAGTCACGGGAACATCCTATAGCTGAAGCACCAAGTGGGCGGTACAGTACATTAGTCACAACTTGCGACGGACACAGGTGGTCTTGTCAAATTGTCATTAGTCAGCAATAAAGTGGGTAGGCTTACGCCGGAGGAGGGGAATAGAGTCGATTATTGCACTTCAGTTTGGAGGGGGGCAGGTCAAAATGACACAAAGTGCACACAACCGTTCATTCATATTACACGGGGGTGAAACAGAATGGGCGGGCGTTTTTCGGGTGCTACACCGCTCCAAATTGTTACACCGTCAATCAGCGGGTTCTCACCCCATAGCACCGCGTTTTTTCCGAATTCAAAACACCGTTCCCTGTTTGGGAGGCACCCGATGTTCCCCAGGTCTATGTTCCCCCAGGTCTATGTTCCCCCAGGTCTATGTTCCCCCGGGACTATGTTCCCCCAGGTCTATGTTCCCCCAGGTCTATGTTCCCCCAGGTCTATGTTCCCCCGGGACTATGTTCCCCCGGGTCTATGTTCCCCCAGGTCTATGTTCCCCCAGGTCTATGTTCCCCCGGGACTATGTTCCCCCAGGTCTATGTTCCCCCAGGACTATGTTCCCCCAGGTCTGTGTTCCCCCGGGACTATGTTCCCCCAGGACTATGTTCCCCCAGGTCTATGTTCCCCCAGGTCTATGTTCCCCCGGGACTATGTTCCCCCGGGTCTATGTTCCCCCAGGTCTATGTTCCCCCAGGAATGACATTTCTGTCCTGGGGGAACATCGGGACAGAACTTCGAAATTTCTAGAAATCTAAAATGCAGTAGAGATGGCCAAATCTCAGCAGAAATGACAGAAAGAAAAAACTTGATACTGAGTCAGACTACCGACAAACCGAGGTGCCAAACTGCCGTCGCCCGGTTTTGATAACAATCAGAGGTTTACAAAAAAAAACACCCGCCACACTCACCATGCCCGGCACGGCCACCTTCTACACCTTCCCTCTCGGGACGTGACATGACATATGACATAACATGACATGATTTATAATATGACATGTCTTGGCACATGACATGACACAGAACGTGACACATGACGTGACATATGACATGACACATGACACGACTTATAGCACGATATATAGCGTGACATATGACACGACATATGGCATATGTGACATGACACGTGACGAGACACGTGTGGCATGACATGTGAAATGACATATGGCATGACATATGACTTGGCATGACACATGGTATGACTGGGGGATCATAGACCTGGGGGAACATAGACATACAACACCATAGCATCGGGGGAAAAAAAAGGCTTTGGATTTTCAGTTGTCGGTTAGGACGATTGAAAGGGGCCGCTTACCAGCCAGACACTGACTTGTCCTAATACGTCACTACAATCTAAAGATGTGTCTATGCTCATGTTTTCAAATAACGGCTTAAAATAAGAGCAAGCGTCGACGAAACTTTTGAAGCGGCATTGCTACGGTCGATTTTGATTAGCCCCCGTGATTTATTGCAAGCCCACTGCTGGGATGTGTTCCGCTTTCCCCTTTGTGTGTGTGTGTGTGTGTGTGTGTGGAGTGAGCCCAGTCCTGTGAGAGCCTGCGGTGTTAAAGCACTATTTATTATTATTATTATTATTAAATGTTTGTGCTGACTTTTTTTCTTACTGCCCTGTCTTTGATATCACCCGTATGTTGCGGGAAAGGACGCTTAAGCCCTAATCAACCTACCAACCAACCAACCAACCTTCTTGCGGGGCGTGTAAACAGCACTACGCTGTGCACTGGTCTTACGCCGGGAAAGAGCCGCTACGCTAATGCAATTTATAGAACTTTGTATCTGTAATAAATATATGATTTTGATCGCTTACCACCTGCAGAGAGACTGGCCACCCGCGAGTAGCAGCTAATGCACGAAACTGGTGGTAAAACTCTCTTAAATCGGCACGCTTATATTGCGCTTCGGTCTTCCCGCGTCCGATTTTGGCGTAACTGATTCTGAAACGGCATCCGCACTGCACCAGATGCCCTTGTCAACAATCGTTCGCTAGAGTCCTAGGGTTCGAGTCCCGTTTGGGGCGTCGGGTTCTCTCCCCCCCCCCCTCCACCATCCCCTTCTCAGTCCATCTCCCCTTGTCTGTAGAATTATATTTATGATTAAAATGCAGGTGTAGATTCCGAAATTGCATGTGCTGAATACCGCATTTGCATAAATCGAATGGAGCGTTTTCATTGGCCATAAATGTTGGTTAACCCTGGTCCTGCTGAATTCATTCGTCTTCTGCTGAAATAGCAATAGAGGTAGCCCAGAATATTTCTGTCTCAGCACTGCCAGGGTTAAAATAATAATAATAATAATAATAATAATACATTTTTTAGAGCGCGGAGTTCTGTTTAGAAAAGCATTCAATGCGCTTTTTGCTCACGCATACACACAACATTCACATGCACACATTTATGCACATCAATACAGGCGCTGGAGTTTAAACTTAAAGATTAAAAGCTGTATATAAATACACGTAGTATCTAATGATACAAACGAGCCCTCTGTCCATGATAATTGTTTGTAATGAGCCTTTGCTTCTGTTTGTGTGTTTGCAGTGTGGACGGGAAAGAGACCTACCTGACAGCAGAAAACCATGAATCCATGATGATATGGCTGATGGCCTTACAGGTAAGAACGTTACAGTTCATTAAACGGGGCGGTCGGTGGTCTAGTGGTTAAGAGACTTGTCACCAATGCGAGAGGTCAGGAGTTCGAGTCCCACTCGGGGAAAAGAATTTTTCCTTCTCGTACGTGGCACCGTTCATTCGGGCCGATCGTCGGGGGTTCTCTCCGGGTACTGCGGCTTCCTCCCCCGATGCTTTGGAAATGTTCAGCCCACCAAATTTGAAAAATAAATGCAGTTGTAAAGTCCGAAATTTAAATAGCTGAGCTGACCCTTCGCACCACGTGTTTATGTCCAGTGTGTGAGAGAATGCGTGTGATTCACGTGAGCGTGCGTGTTGGGTTCAGTTCAGGGCGCTTTGAGCCGATTCATGAAATTGGGTAAAATCTTCTTATAAAAACTCAAAGAGCAATCCCCCCTACTTTGTATGTGTATACATGTATCTAATGGGATTTAGTCGCCTACCTCTTCTACCAAGACCAAGAAGAGGTAACAGACACTTTAACACGACTAAACTTCCTCCAACTCATTCAAGGGGCTGAACTCTGCCTTTTGGATAAGTTGTTATAAGATTAAAGTAAAGCTACCGTTTCAAGAAGGCAGTCTGGGCGCCGGTACTCGTGCGCGATCGGGGATCTTGCCTATGCCGCTCTAAGAATAGATTTACTGATTTACTTCGGACTTTGGCACGTGATCGTGCCTGAAGTTCAAACTCGGGTCAGTTCGACCCCCGCTATGTTCTTCCTGTTTTGCATTAATAATGGATCATGCACTCAAAATTCATCCTTCTGGAGCTTGCACATTACATACCTGCCTGTGCCAGGTTCACAAAAGTTTCTTAGTTTGAAAAACGTCTACATGGTAACTGAAAAATGGGGGCCCAAAGAGACGGGGGCTCAAAGAGACGGGGGCCCAATGACACGGGGGCTCAAAGACCAACCCCGGTGGAAGGGAAGCTCAATCCGGATCGCTCGTCGAAAGTGCTCTTCACCTGTTCCACTAATTTCCATTGGGGCTTTCTTGTACACCCCCACCCCCTCTCCCCCCCCCCCCACACACACACGTGCACTTCTAAGGCAGTTGTATCAATTGATCTGTTCATGACAGTCTTGTCATCGTGGTCTATGCTGATGTAGATTCGTGGCAGAAATTCCCTTCCTGTTTTTGCTCCTGTCAACCGCTGACAATCAAATGCCCAGCAACAATCCCCCTCCCTTTACCCCCCCCCCCCTTCCAATCCCTCATCATCCCCCTCCCCTCTCACCCATTCCAACCACCCACGTTTACACAAAGTGACAATTTCCTGTCGCACCGACCATCCCTCAGTCCGGATTTCCCCAGATGCCTTTGTCCGCTGTCTCCCCTGTCCGATCTGCAAATTACACTTATTTTCTTGCCGTCCCTCAGGGGTGATGTCGAAACGCTGTCAGCCATTCCGTGTCGTTAACCTTTTTCTGGGCATTGTTTTCGTGCTTGACCAGGGCCAGGAAAGAAAGAGGGAGGGTGGTTGGGTGTTTCGGGGAGTTTAACGTCCTTGTACACCACGTAAGAGTGATGTCAAAGACGGGGGCAACGAGAAAAAGGCCAGCGCAAATATTCGGCCCCCTAGCCGCCGGGATTCGAACTCACGACAAGAGCATTGAGAGTCCAACGCTCCGCTATTCGGCTATCTCGGCTCCCCAGGAAGCAAATAATTGCTGCATTATTAACTGATATTGAAAAGATTGTGTGTGTGTGTGTGTGTGTGTGTGTGTGTGTGTGCCGCGCGCGCGTCCGTCCGTCTCTGTCTGTCCGTCCTTCCGTCTGTCTGTCTCTGAAAGCAACATTGACGACAAAACTAGAGATCCTCTGTGTGTGTGTGTGTGTGTGTGTGTGTGTGTGTGTGTGTGTGTGTGTGTGTGTGTGTGTGTGTGTGTCTGTCTGTCTGTCTGTCTGTCTCTCCATGGAGAGTGAAAGCAACATTGACAACGTAACTAGAGATCCACTGTTGTGAAAGTCAGTCATAATATATTTTATGTATTGAAAGTGCTGCCGGCAGTTTAGAGCAATTACGGTTTGTACGAATTCTCTGTGTATCTTTGCACTTCGTCTCGGGATTGTTTTCACATGTACTGTATTTTATCTTTCATTTCCCCCTTTCCTTTCTTGTTGACGTGTACAAGGACATATTGCTGCGTGTCCTAAATTTATGGTCCTCGGCGAGTGTAAGTTTAAGTCACGCCAATGGCATGTTGTTCATACAGTGATGGAAAGGTAAAGTTTATGCATGTAAGGGTTATGGAGTCAGCAAGGAGGAGACAACTGGCCGGTACACATGAAGAGTGAAACACAGCTAGGATCAACCCTGTTCCGGGACCGTCGCTTCTGTAGGCCCCTGCGACGACGTCCAAATCGGGCTAACCGAGACCGAGCCGTTCGAAACTGTCCACTTTCCTTGTCACCAAGTATTTTTGTTTTATTCTTGTTTCGGTATCACTTAAGGCGATGTCACACTGAAAACATGTTTTCCTAAAACATGTTTTATAAAACATGTTTTGAAAGGCAAAACGCCCGAAACATGCTTTCCGAAAAAATACATGACACACGTGAAAACAAGCAAGCGCGCGTCTAAGGCGAGAGAGAGAGAGAGAGGGTCCCGCTACGGACATGTTGCCATGTTGACTGAGCGGATACGGGAAGGTGTCACTTGACACTCCGCACGGCGGCTTTCATTGGTTGAAACACAAAACATGTTTTCGGATTTTAGGGCAGGCTCTAAAACTGAAAACACGATGAAAACATGTTTTGAAAACATTGTTGTGAAGTATGTCACACGACAAAACACGTTGTTTCGCAGCGAAACATCTGAAAACAATGTTTTCAAGTGTTTTTGCCCTCTCGTGTGACATGGCCATTAGCTTGGCTCGGTCTCGGTTAGCCCGATTTGGACGTCGTCGGAGGAGCGTAGAGAAGCGACGGTCCCGGAACAGGGTTGAGCTAGGATGTGCAGCGTACAGACGACTCCAGTATGTGACAAGGGGGCGGGGGTGGGGAGGTTGGGAGTTTAACCTCTTTTTTTTCACCACGTCATAGACGGAGCAACGAGAAAAAGGCCAGCGCAAATGTTTGGGCGCAGCTGGGATTCGAACTGACGACTCGAGTATAGAAAGTCCAATAGAACACAAGTAGGTTATGCATCGTAAATAAGACTGTAGGATGTGACAGTGTGAAGGGTTAAAGGTCTGCAGTCTCAACTGAAAGCCGCAAGTCCTGCGACTTTACATATTGCAGGCAACTTCGTCACAGTTTCAGAATTTTCATCGCTTCGGAGTCCCTCGTAAAACCAGAGCGTGAGTTTGCGGTGACTTCATTGTGCATTTGGTCAGTGAACGAGACACATCGCTACAGCGTCTAGAGAGTGTTGTGTGCTGCACGAGAAGACTAGCCATTGCGATCTTTCTCGCTCAATGTCAAGGGGGAGCCGGGGTGGTCGAATGGTAAGCGTTGGACTTCTAATGCTCGGGTCGTGAGTTCGATCCCGGCTGGGGCCAATGATTTGTGCTGGCTTTTTTTATCGTTGCCCCGTCTTTGATATCACCCTATGTGGTGGAAAAGGACCTTAAACCCCCAAACACCCACCCACCCTCGCTCAATGTCAAAACGCAAACTGAGCTGAGAAATCAGGCTGCCCTTGGCTTTTATAGGGGTATCGGGGACTATGAAAACTCTGCAACTGCGACAAAACTGGCTGTGCATTTAGAACAGTCGGATAATTTGTTTTTGTTTTTAACCCATTGTTTGTATTTTTTTGGTAGAGCATGCAGACCTTTAACGTGACCGCAGATCGGTAAGTGCACAGTTCGTAAGGATTGAAGGGACGGGTTTCTGCATGCACCGCGGCTTATGGAGTCAGCAAAGAGGTTGCAGCTATGGCTGTTACACGGGCAAAGAGAAACACAACAAGGATATGTGCATCGTAAATAAGACCCCAGGGTGTGACAAGTGAATGGTTAAAGTGGCGGCCAGAGCACAAGATCGGTCAGTGCACAGTTAATGAGGATTGGGAGGGGCTGGGGGGGGGGGTATAGCTGAAGGGGATAGATGAAAGAGGCCCGGGGGAGGGGGGGGGGGCACTGGTCTCGGCTCTTGTCACTCGGCGATCGGCAATAACGATACGGCTGTGGCCACTTCAGCGTAATTACTGATGAGACTGATGAGATGGTCCGTGTCATATTTTCCCTGTCGGCCTCTACAGATGTGACGCAGCAAACACAGCAGGCCTGTGTACTGACAGCGAGGTGACATCGTGTGACGCGGCGTGATACATGGGATGCTTACGCCAACGTCTCCCGGGTTTGGCTATAACTCTGCTTTATATATGACGTCATGGTTGTAAAATCAGCGAACCATGACGGATGGTGACATAACGCGTCCTTTTGCCTATAGCCGTGTCTGGTCCCACAAATTGTAGGCAGGATCCTTATTCTGCGTTGTGATTGGGATATTTCGTTTCTGTGTGTCATTCACATCTCACCGATTTCCACAGTTCAGCTCACCAGATTTTGAAAAATAAATGCAATTCTAAATTCCGAAATTTAAATAGCTGAGCCGACCCTTCGCACGGCGTGATTGTAATGTGTTTATGTCCAGTGTGTGAGAGAATGCGTGTGATTCACGTGAGCGTGGGTGTTGGGTTCAGTTCGCGGCGCTTTGAGCCGATTCACGAAATAGGGTAAAGCGCCTATACAATACTCATTATTATTACTACTACTACTACTACTACTACTAGGGTCCAGTGAAGTCATCAGTTTTTGCAGTTACGTAATGGGTGTGTATGACGGTACAGCTGCACACAACATGTTAAAAGTGCTAATTCTAGTTTTTTTTTTTGTTTTTTTTTTGCTCACAGATCGTTCTGAGCTGTTTTCGTGGTATCTATCATCACACCACTTAGACACCTGGACAGTGACAGCGTCTGTAATGCTGGCACTGAGCCAAAAGACGCGTACTCGATGACGCGGCAACCACACTGATCGCTTCAGTAATGTGACGACAGTCGCAGAATTTGAATGTTTGACGGCTCGTGCAAAGTGTAAACAACATTGTATCGCATTAAGAGCTGTACTACTACTACCACTACTACTACTGCTACTAATTTATTTATATACCGCTGTAATCTACTTATAAGGCAGTTCTTATCGCTAAAAGTACAGGTAAAAGTACAGATAAAAGTCAAGGTTCAGGGCCAGGGCAACTGCATGTATGGTACTTAATAAGGAGATGGAGAAAGACCGAGGCAGGTTAGACGGTGCTTTGAGATGAAAACAGGTAGGTTTTTAGATTTGTTGAGGGTTTCGAGGGAGGTTGACAGGCGGAGCGAAAGAGGCAGAGAATTCCAGGCTTTTAGACTAGCGTAGGAGAAGGCTCGAGAGCCAACAGAAGAAAGTTTAGTCCGTGGGATTCTGAATATCAGGGTATCGGATGAAGACCGGAGGGAACGTGACGGAGTGTAGAGTTCCAACAAATCATCAAGATAGGGTATTTCGAGCGTACAGGCGCAGACACGAGCGGAACTGATCCAAAACATAGGTTGGCTTAGCAAAGTTGGTTTAGCAACTCTTAATACGATACAGTGTTGTCTACGCTTTGCGCGAGCGGTCGAACGTTCCAATTTTAAGACTGTTGTTACACTACTGGAGTGCTCAGTGTGGCCGCCGCGTCATCGAGTACGCTTCTCTTGGCTCAGTGCCAGCATTACAAACGCACGCTGTCACTGTCCAGCTCGGGTCGAGAGTTCGTATCCCGGCTGAGGCCAAATATTTGTGCTGGCTTCTTCATCGTTGCCCCGTCTTTGATATCACCCGTATGTGGTGGAAAAGGACGTTAAACCCCCAAACCCCCACCCCATCCTGTCACTGTCCAGGGTCTGAGTGGTGGTGTGATATTGAGATACCACGTGAACAGCTCGGAACAATCTGTTACCATAAAAAAATGGTAGAATTATACCTTTAACTTCTCACAAAGCGATGAAAATATATTCTCTCCGAAACTGACATTTCCTCTTGCTAGCCGCCTAGTGTGACGTTCCTCTTCGCCAAGTTCACAAGTTTATTCATACGAGACCCTCATAAGTTTAACGTCTTGTGCTGCGAATGTAAAACTGTATCTTTTCCGAGCTGCCTGCTGAATCAGCCACTTACACAGCTGTTTAAACTCTGACACAGCGGCTGACATCCTCAACACAGACGAGTGCGTAGTTCTATCGGAATGATTGATTGATCACCAGAAACCTGTCACTCACTTCCATCCGCCACTGACGCTGCTGGTTTTCACCTCTCCACGCTTCATTGCTTCGCTACGCTTCACTCATTTCTTTTCCTTAGTCATGGTCCGTGCAGTGCCCAAAACACAAAGCTATCCTTGTCGCCATTTTGTGAATAGGGGAGACCAAACGAGACTTCACAAAAAAGAGCGCGGCGTAGATTCTGTGTGGATATTCTGAAAAGAGGAGCAGGGCTGAGGAATTGAACCGTAAGCAGGCTTGTTTGGTTCAGAAGCTTTTTGACAAGTTTTCGTCAACTAGACTTGTATTTGGCGCCATCAGTGTATGTGTGCGTTTGATTTTTCAGTTTCAGAGAGGAATATCGGGTGATGTTAGGATGACACAATCGAGGAATACGGTTTTGTTTTTAACGTGAAATTAATAAGGTATGTTAGTGTCGCTACACAGGTCAAGGTTCATTGGCCGAGAGAGTGTCGGGGAAAGGTGTGTTATCTTGTGATAAACAACTCCAGTGAGAAACTGTAGTGTCAGTATAAGTATACACCATCTGTGTCCTTCCTTCTCGGGGACTCTTTGCAAATCGAGTGGATGGTGTCATTACTGAAGAATACAGTTTTGTTTGAACTTGGATCGAGGAAAAACGAAAAGGGAAAAACTTTCGTGAAGAAAAACGAAACCATTTAAAAAAAAAAAAAAAAAAACCTCTTACAGCCCATGCAAAACTCGCAATTTTACTTTGAAATTTCAGATCACTAGAAACCACTTCAAGCCACTATTATGCAGTCTGCAGCAGTCAGGTAGGCCCACGACTTTACGTAATAGTGGCTTGAAGTGGCTCCTACTGGTGTGCAGTGGCTTGTTCTTTTTAACCATTCTTATCATAAAGTGGGGAGGGCCTAGGGGATGGTAGGGCTTGAGCTCTTAAGAGATAACCGTGTTTTCAATGGAAACATTTTTTTTCTTCCCAAAGTGATTGCCCATTTCACGTCAAAGAGGGCGAATGCAGCCAAGATGACATAACTGAACAATAAAGATCAGATCGCATATTCATGAAGGTTCATGATGTCAAGTTTTAGCACCCATGTGGTCTTGGTGGGTTATTGAGCCGTGCGCCCATTTATAAAGGATAAATTTGCATCGCACTGCATTGCATTGCAGCGGAAACAACAAAGGGAAGCAGAAGAACAATACGGTGTGTTCATAAAGTGAGTATGCATTCTACAAGAAGTAGACTAGATAGTAAAGAATAATGTCTTTTGTCGGCAACAGCCCTAGTAGGGTCAGGGGAGCCGGGGTGGCCGAATTGTAGAGCGTTGGACTCCCAGTGCTCGGGTCGTGAGTTCGAATCGCACCATGGGACACATATTTGTGCTGGCCTTTTTCTCGTTGCCCCGTCTTTGATCATGTATCACCCATACGTGGTGGAAAAGGACGTAAAACTCCCAAACACCCCCTGATGGCCAACGGTTGTAATGAGAACTAAAAAGGCACACCAGACTAAGCGAAATGCATTCCCCATATAATTATCATATAATTATGTGCTGCTTTCATCGTGTGCTTTTCACTTGCCAGACTTTCTTTGTGGCGTTGAAGTGCAAACATTTAATGTTATTCTCTATAGTTCTTGTTCAAACTGTAGTTAAATAATAATAACCCGAGCTCGACCACCCATTCCCACTATATAAAAAAGAACAAGCCATTGCACACCAGTAGGTGCCACTTCAAGCCACTATTACGCGAGGCTCGGGCCTTCCCCGCTAGGCCCAGGACCGCTGTAGATTTCATAATAGTGGCTGCCAGTGATCTGAAGATTTTAAGAAAAATTGTGGTTTTTGCGTGGGCTTTTAAGAGTGAGTGTTGTAAGCCATCACTTTAAAGATCTTAGCTCCCAACAAAAAGCTTTCCGAAGTGTGAAAATAATTTACAGAGTCGGCCGTGCAAGCACAGTCAACTCTGTCACAGTTGCAAAGTTTTCAGCGTCCCTGAAACCCCAATAAAAGCCACGGGCAGCCTGATTTCACAGCTCAGTTTGTGTTTTGACACTGAGCGAGAAAAATCGTGCAGCACTCAACATCCGCTAGACACTGTAGCGACGTGTCTCGCTCACTGACTAAAAGCCAAATAATGTCACGGCAAACTCGTGCTCTGGTTTTATAAGGGTCCCCGAAGCGCTGAAAACTCTGCAACTGTGACAGAGTTGCCTGGATCATGCACAGTCGAAGGAGTCGCAGTTTTTAAAAAAACGCAATGTTTGTGGCTTTTTGCTGAGATCGCAGATCTTTAAGCCCGCATGCTACGCTGTGTCTCAGGAAATCTCAGGAAAGACTGAAAATTTTACGACTTCAAAATTAAGAAAGGCGTGTGACAAGCACCAGTTCATCTCGTCCACGCGTCAGTGTGTAAAGCAGGGAAATATTCCATCTCGCGTTGTTTCCTTGTGTGCATTGTTAATTTCGAAACTCCCCTCCAGCGCCTCTGAACGTTCTCTGAAGCTGTAAGATGTCACAGTTTAAATTAGGTTTCGGTAACCCCTGGCGTACGGCCAGTCTCATGTCACGTGTCACTGCACGAGTCAATGTTCATTTGCCTGAGAGGGTTGTGGGAAACTGAGGTGTGTTATCTTGTGATATTCAACCCCAGAGGGTGTAGTGTCATTATGATATACCACCTCTGCCCTTACTCCGCGGTGAAGGCTTTGCGAATTGGTGGATGATGATTGATGATAGGTGAAGTACAGAGGTGGACAAAGCTGGAAGCGCTACGATTGGACTGGCAAACTGATAAACAACGCCAAGTGATATATCTACCTCTTCCGTTTTCATTAAGCCATAAGGAACCGTATTCAACATAAGCTTTGTATATTGTGTGTATCGTGCACTCAGTCGACAGCTGTGCTCCGTTGCCCCTAAAGCACCACACCCCCCCCCCCTCCCCCTGCCCATACACCACCTCCACCCACCCGCCTGGCGACCTACTTCCCCTTCTGCCGCCACGCAACCTCCAGCCCCCCCCCCCCCCCCCGGGTTTTTTTTTTTTTTTCAGGTAGCTGTCTGTGACAGGCCTGACTGTAATACGGTTTTCTTGTATACCCCCCCCCCACACACACACACACACACCACACACCCCACTCCCCACTCCTTGTCCTAATCCTGTGACCATCTGGGGGACATTAAAACCAGGCCCACTGTGTGTTGACCCTATTATGCTACTGCTTGTTGCACGTGCAATAACTGGTCTTAATTATGGACACCTTTTTTACGCCATAGCGTACAGCATAAACAGGAAATTGAAAATGACACGTCTCTGTCAAAGCAGCTATATTAAACAGCTGTATGGATGCGGTACAGCCGAACTTATAGCACTCCAGGATATTAGAAAATGACGTCACTCTGACCGTTCCTATAGTGTTACATAAGTGTTTTCTTTTTCATTGGTTTAAACATTTTCATTAAACAGAGTTTCGCGTGAACTTAGCACTACGAGTTGTTAGCAAATGACGTCATTGTCACGTGAACTGTATTACACACAGTTTGAATTGTGTTGAACATTTTTACTCAGCAGCTGTTTACGTGTGATAGGCCTGAACCTACAGCACTGAGGGATATTAGAAACTGGAGTTATTAACGTTGTCACTGTAACAACATCACGTACGGCTTTTTATTGGTGTAAACATTTTTACTCTGGTTGTATGTACAAGGTTAGACATTCGCAGTCGTACAGTCATTTCACAGTACGGCACAAGAAGTTAAGTGAGTGAGTGAGTTTTTAGGGGTTAAAGCCGCGCAAGCCACAAAGACTAATTCGCGGCTGAGCACAAGAAGTTAAAGGGCCTCGTATGAACAATACTGTGAACTTTTTTTTTTTGTTTTTTTGTATGATAATCTTAATTAGTTATTTTAGATTATGCCTATCTTAATACCAAGACTGTTTTTAATTGATAGAAATCTGGTGTTTTTTGGGTTTTTTTTTAATTCATGGAAATCTCTAATTTAATTGTAGTGCTGTTTCTTATGTTAATTTGATGTGTATCATTGTCTTTGTTTGTCCACCACACACAAATTTCCCTCTGGGATAATAAAGATGTATTGATTGATTGATTGATTGATTGATTGAGGTACGTCACACTAGTAAGAGAAATGGAAATGTTCAGCCCACAAAATTAGTAAAGAAATGCAATTCTAAATTCCGAAACCTAAATAGCTGAGATGACTCTTCGCACCACGTGATTGTTATGTGTTCATGTCCAGTGTGTGAGAGAATGCAGTGCGTGTGATTCACGTGAGTGTGCGTGTTGGGTTCAGTTCTCGGCGCCTTGAGCCGACTCTAGAAATTGGGCAAAGCGCCTATACAATAATCAGTTATTATTATTATTATTATTATATAATAGAAAATGTTTCGGAAGGCTATATGGGGTGAGCGGTGGTCTGATAGGTCGGATTTTAGCCGCTGCGCTACTGAACGGCCGTCACCAATGTCATGGCGATGAAGCGCGGGTTCGATCCCAGGTCGAGCTTGTGATATGTAATACCGGTTTTTCCTGGCTGCCGGGCTGCTCTTCGGGGGTTTCTCTCCGGGTAATCCGGCTTTCCTCCCCCAGCA
>JACVVK020000167.1:270000-277500 GCA_018292915.2 Batillaria attramentaria
GTGCATACTGGCAGTCAGTTATCTAATTTTCTATGCGATCGTCGTGTAAATGAAAATTGAACAACGTCGTCTGATTCCAAGTTAGTAATCCATAAACCTTTTCACGTTGGCACCAGAATTAATTATGAACGCCTATGGTAAGCAATGCCAGCTGAAATTGTCCTTTGAAATTGTTCCTAAATTACAGTACCAAATATGTTATTCGTATTTACCTTAGAAATATAAACCCGTATAACAACGACAGGTGCAATTTTTTTTAATACTTTTTTTTTTTTTGGGGGGGGGGGGGGGCGTTCTCAAGCTCAGGGCAACATTGATTACATAGAACATTATGCTGATCATGGATTATGCAAATGACGCCTGTAAGTCACGTGACATTGATTGGTTATCGGGCTTAGCCTTGAACTTGAAGTCACCCTGTCAGAAAATCAGCGAGAGAACTGAGCGATGGGCACGGCCAAAGTAGCGACTGCCAATCTGCCTGTGCGACCACGAGCTTGAGGTAGTAATGTCGGACGGCTGTGTGGCCTGCCTCCTTAGCGGTGTGTGGCCAGTGTCGCATGACGTCATTTCCGGTAGCAGCAACAGCAGCAGCTTCTTAGCGGTTATTTCACGCACACGATGGAATGGAGGGGTCATTCACGCTTCCGTCGAAATTATGCAAGTATCTTTTTGTTTGTATGAGAAGGCTCGCGGGTTAAGGAGAACTGGTTTGAATTTGTAGATCGGTGCAGATTAACAGAGGACATCTGCCCCTAGCTACCGTGATTACCGTACATTTCCATTCAGTTCAGTTCAATAATTCTCTATTGTCCCGTAAGTGGGAAACTGGGATTGCGCGATTAAACAATGATTTCTGGTTCATATCTTGGATGGCCATGAGAAGGCTAACATTGCGTTGGAGCGATGGCTTCAGCGAATGACAAGGATATGTGAATGACCCCTGGCAAAGGTAGTGCATAGTTCTGATGAACGCCTCTGTACAAGTTTCGTGTTAGTCTTGCTCAGTTCTTTTTGCCATTCTGGTAAAATCTGTTAGACGCTTGTAATGCCTGCGTCCACATCCGTGTTTAGCCAGTAGTCTTTCTCACCTCCCCCCCCCCCCGCGCCCCCATCTCTCTCCCTACACACACACACACACACACACACACACACACACACACACACACACACACACACACACACACACACACACACACACATTTTTGACCAGCTAGTAATAGTATAAATCACACGTTCTTATCTAGGAATTATCAGCAGAGAAAAAAAAAATATCGTTCGTTGACCTCTCAGTCCATGATCTTAATTGATGAGACAGAAGACAGCTGGTGAAGCCATTATTCTGCAGTATCGCGAGCACAGAAGTTCACGATAATCTCGTTTCGTGTTGAGCGGCAGTTAAGCTCCGCACCATAGATTCTGCGTTTATGATGCTCTAGTGGTTATGCGTTTGCCGTGCTTTCAGTCAGGCTAGTACAACACTTTTGACTAATGTCAGCAGCAACGGTCAGTGATTTGAGCAAGAAACTGGAAACTGCTTTCTTTATTTTGGTGGTTGTTGTTTCTTTTGGTTTGTTAGTTTGAAAACCCAAAGCTTTTTAGCATAATATTCATACGGACCGGCCCCCGTAGTGTAGTGGTTAGCACTTCGGATCATGGACCGGGAGACCCGGGTTCGAATCCCAGCCGAGGCAAGCGGGATTTTTCCTACCTAGGTCGGCTCCTTCCCAGAGCGGGTGTGCTATGGGCCCGATGGGGAGGCTGTTGCCACACAGCCGAGTTTCACCCACTTCACGGGTGCGACTTTGGGGGTGCTTCCCTTAGTATGACACGTCTTATGATGTGGATGATTACACGGCCGGCACCGCAGGTGCCGTAGTTCCCGGGCCTGGTTAATGCCGGGATATTTATGACAGGAAGCGTGGAATGCGGCCCTGTCCCGCAGTCCCAAACCACATGGACCTCCATAGCATCATCTTACTATCATCCTCATCTCCATCATCATGCATAATAAAAATTGTCCCAGCTTCCGAGTCCTCCGTGGGTTCCACCCATGACCTGGGAGGAACACCACTGGAGTTGGCAAAGAGTTGGGGCAGCAAAAAAAAAAAAAAAAAAATAATTTTCATACGGATGAGTCAAGAGTGTGTGAAGTTGCTGATGTAGAAGCTGTTGCATATCTGCAAAAAAAAAAAAAAAAAAAAGTGCAGTCTGTTATCCCTAATTCTCAGGAGCCGGGGTGGTCGAATGGTAGAGCGTTGGACTTCTAATGCTCGGGTCGTGAGTTCGATCCCGGCTGGGGCCAAATATTTGTGCTGGCTTTTTCATCGTTGCCCCGTCTTTGATATCACCCGTATGTGGTGGAAAAGGACGTTAAACCCCCAAACACAACACAACCTAATTCTCAGTGGCAGTAGGTGTGTACCAGAAGCCCGCTAAACAGGCGCTTGACCCATTTTTGCGTGTTGCTCTTGCATGTTACTGCTGCACGTGCAAAGGTCACCTGACGTACACGTCATCGTGTCCTCCCCCCCCCCTCCCCATGTGCAAGGTGTATATGTGGAGCTGTTGGTTGTTGGCGCAAAAAATGGCGGCTGTCCTCAAGATATGACTTCGTGCTGTCTTTGACTGTCTCCCACAGTTTGCCATTTCAACCCTGTGGCAAATGTGATTTGGCTGTCTGTATTGCCCGTGTATTCTTGCTTTCCCTCTTTTGAGATTACAAAACTTCGCTCCATGCAAAAAAAAAAAAAAAAAACCCCACCGTCTATCAGTAAATTGAAAAGCAGTTTTCACCAAGAGGTAAGTTTGTGCCAGTAAGTATCATTACCAAATAACTTTGGAAAAAAATAACGGAGCCCGAAACATTGACAGTATATTAATTTTTGTCTGAAATAATTCTTACGAAAGTCTTTCGTCCCAGGAAAAGATATATAAATATATATTCCTTTCTGGTCTCTGAACCACCCCTTTCCTATTCATCCGTTTCCTCAGCCCCCCCCCCCCCCCCTTCCCCTTTTTCCACGCTGCTCTTACGGTGTTACTTTACTTTTGTCAGACAGTATATCTGCCAGGTGTTTGAACTGCACTCTATATAGATGTGCCAGTGACCTCGCTAGCGACAATGCTATTAGTGCAACTCTGTATTACTGTTGTGAAGCTTTGCTTTTCGTTGTTTGTTAATGTATAATTTAGTTTAGATGACAGAACGTATGACTTCGCTGTAATCTTCTACTATTGGCAAACTTTCTGAGTGTCTGAGTCCTGCTAGTTGTTGCAAAAGTTGCGATGAAATGCTGGTGGGTGGGGGGGGGGGGAGGCGGGGTGTTTAACGTCCTTTTCCACCACGTAAGGGTGATACCAAAGACGGGGCAACGAGAAAAAGGCCGGCACTAATATTTGGCCCCAGCCGCGATTCGAACTCACGACCCGAGTATTGAGAGTCCAACGCTCTTACCATTCGGCTATCCCGGCTTCCCTGCGAAACAGTCTTTGAAATAGTGTTGGAGATCAACAATGTTCTTTTTTCTTTCAACTACTTTTTCATCCCTTTCGGGAAATTTGTGCTGCTTCCTCCGGGGGAAGCGCGTCGCCGCGGTGCAGCGCCACCCAATGTCTATCCTATTTTTTAATTTTTCTGGGGCAGGAAAGCCGGATAACCCGGAGAGAAACTCCCGATAAGCAGCCCGGTAGCCAGGAAAAACCGGTATCGCATATCACAAGCTCGACATGGGCTCCAACCCACGCGTCATCGTCGTGGTAGCGGTGACGGCCGTTCAGTAGCGTAGCGGCTCAGTCCGACGCGCTACCTATTAGACCACCGCTCCCCCCCCCCCCCAAAAAAAAAAAAAAAAATCTCGCCGAAAAATCCATGTGTGCGGCTTTGCGTGGTGCAGATATTCGATTACCAAGCATGTGCATGTGGCATGTTTGATGCAAAGCGTGCATGTTTAATCGTCATTGTTTGCCAGGTTATTGCGCACTTGAACAGATTACAGCGAAGTCGATTATTGATTGCATTGTACACTGTGCTATGTTTTTAACTTTGGATATATACACGTCGCAAAAAGTCAAGGACCACCTTGCAGTTCTGGGTGCTGGATATCAAACGGTCATAGTTTGTGCACTCGTGAAGACCAAGTAAGCAAACTTTACAGTTGTGTGGATAAGAAGTCAAACTATGCATTGAAAGTAGAAAATCTTGGTCGGGCACTTCAGACTGGGGCACAGCTCGAATGCTTCAAATGCCCATGTTCCAAAATGAACCCATCAGAACACGCAATACAGCAAGTTGCGAGCAAAATGGCGATATGCTTTTGAAGTCTGAAATTCTTGTTTTTGACATATCTTACGTTGCCTTTGTAAACTTGCGTGAAGGCACAGTAAGGCTTTGCGCCATCGTTGACTTTTGCGTGTTTTTGTTGTTGTTGTTTGTTTGTTTGTTTGTTTGTTTGTTTGTTTGTTGTTGTGTTTTTTAGTTTGTTTGTTACTGTTGTTATTTATGTTGTTTTTTGTTATTTTTAGTTGTTTTTTGTTTGTTTGTTTTCTTTGGATGTTGTTGTTTTGTTTTGTTTTTGTGTTTTGTTGTTTGTTTGTTTGTTGTTGTTTTTATGGGGTGCTCTGTTTGCAAGTGGTCCTTGATTTTTGCGATGAGTATATAGCATGACATGATGAATATACACAGAGAGTTCGCGAATATATTTATCACGCTGTATATCACACACTATAGTCTTGGCTTATTTACTCAGAATATTTCCCTTTATAGTCGAGGCACGTTGTATCCAAGGTTGTTCCCGCTATGCGCAGATTGTATCATTTCCATATCATGTAAACAGCTTTTTATCGTATTCGTGGAAAAACACTCACGCCATTACGCATCAGTAAGCACCTTCATCACTATGCGCATAAATAATGAGTTTATGACATACATTCAGAGAAAGTATTATTTGCGCAGAAATATAACAATTCATGTTATATTTATTTTTTGTACCATTTCAGTTTGGTCATGTAAATGGTCGTTTTGGTTTGCATTTCACTAACATATTTGTGTTTTTCATATAAATTTCTTTTTCGACCGAAACTTCGATTCACACAGATCGGTTGATCACATAAACACTTCATGTAAGACAGATGTTACCAAACACATTTTCTTATCAACGTAATTGTGCATAATTTATCGATCGATTTGCATGAGACACGTGACCTACATACTGTATATCATGAATTATTCCAACGTTAGAAATGATTCAGCATACAGAGCTCATGTTTTAGTGAATTTCTTTCCTTGTTGTTTTACTATTTTATTTGCCTCGGACTTTACCTTGTTTCGACTGGTCTATCGATCCTGACTGGTGAGGCATTCACGTGAGCATATTAATTTTGTTAAGCTTATGCAAATAAGGTGTGATATAATTGCTTAACACATCGTCATGATCGAATAACAGGAGATGTACCCCCTCATTCTGTGTGACGTTAACATTCTGCTGTGTTCGTGTACAGAGCTCGTCGGATGTGTCAGTGGTGAGGGAAGGAGGGGGGCACCGCTCGTTGTGCGCCACTAAGTCCCTCCATTCGTCGCCCCTCCCCCACCCCGACCTCAACAACGCCGCTGCGCAGTTGAGACGCCAGCAGCTGATGCGCCTGGGGGAAAGTTTCGATGGCGGCCAGTCGACCAAAGGTGAGCCATCGAGGACGACCATAAAGTAGCATTACCAGTGTCATAATCGGCCTGGAATGACATCGAGCATACAAAATGTTCCTTTTCGGGGCGTTATTTTCTGATAATCACTGATTAGCATGATCGGCTTATATCATCTGTGTTGCTGATTTACTACGTACATAAGTATTGTTTATGAGTGTATTTTGGTTTTGGGGGACCCCCAGGCTTTACATTAACACGTCAATCAATACTGATTTGTACTTTGTGGGTTAACGTACTAAAGAAAAGTTTGTACGTCGTACTTTAACAGAGGGAGCTGTAAAACGGGAAAGACAATATGGAACTGGTAAAATCATGCTTACGCACAATGCCCAGCAACACATTATTCATAGTGGTGCGTGAAAAAGATGGGTTGAAGACAATTAAAATTCCAGTCAGATAGCTTGTTGTAAGGGACAATAGAATCTTTAATAGTACGGACTCCTTGTCAATGTTCTACCCCGACAGGTATGTAACCCTTTAGGTTGCATGCGCATGTCTTCCTTTTCATTTCCAAGGATCAAAGCGAGGCTAATATACGGAAGAGACGAGTGAGTAGCAGTGACCCCCACCCTTCCTCCTCCTCACCCCCCCCCCCCCTTCCCCGCCCGCCCTCCACGTCAACAGGACTTCATTCTCTTAGTTAACACACAATACTGTGCAAAAGAGAACACTTTAGTTTGGACACAGTTAGGTTACCACGGCGCCTTGGCACTAACGCGCTTACAGTCAAAACATACATTACAGACACTCACTCACTCACACACACACACACACACACACACACACACACACACACACACACACACACACACACACACACACACACACACACACACACACACCTGCTCGTGCATGACTTTGCACTCTTTTCTATGTGTGGTTTTCATGCACGTGGCACTGAGCCTTGTTATGACTCTCGGAAGAAATGCAGAAGACATGCGCATACCTAAACAGCCTTTCTGTCTAAATGGGGTGTTGCACTATTGATGAAGCCCGAGTTTGGTCCCTTCAGAAGTGAACTCGTATCGTGTGAAGAAGAGTCACTATTGTGTAAAGAAAAAAACAAAAAAGCATCGACTTTACCCAGAAACCCCATCCAGAGGTATTTCATACGAGCTGAAATTCAAGTCGACATACAAATACATACCTGCTTACTTTCACTTTCATTCACCTGTCCGTGTTAGCATTCAGGAGTGGTATTTCCGAAATTTGTTTAACACACTTGTCCCCACCCCCATTTTACAATTTCTTTCTCCCCCCCCCCCCACCATACCCCCCTGTCTTGACCCAGGGTCGGTGGCTGAGCAGCCAATGAAGTTCCAGCGAAACTCGTCCCGTGACGGTCAAGACAGCCCTATCCCCTAACGCAATAAAAACACCATTTTCTTGTAAAATAATGCTTACGCGTAGTGTCGAATCGGCCAATGAGTGGTACGACCAGCATATTTTGCATGGGTGGTACATGAAAGAAGACGGGGGTTGAAAACAATAAAAATCCCACAATTGTCTGTCGACTTCGATGACTTTCAACTCGTAAAAAAAATACACCTGGATGGGGGGTTTCCGGGTAAAATCGATGCTGTCATTCCGTACACACACAAGTAAGATTCTTTTACTGCATCTGAAGGCTGGGACAGGCTATTCCGGAGGCGCCAAAGTCACGTTGGTAAGACAAAAAACCAGAATTAATGCAGTGTGCAATATGTAACAGACTCCCAGTGCATATATTGTTTTATCTGTCGTGTGCCGTATTTTTTGCTTGCTTTCTTTGTTGTTTTGTTTGCACTTTTACAAGATAG
>JACVVK020000167.1:280000-287500 GCA_018292915.2 Batillaria attramentaria
ATTTTAATAAATTCTTGAAACAAATGTTTTAACCTTTATTGAAACGTTCACAATACGCCACTCTGATTGCTTGCAAGCTTGTGTGCACCCCTTAATCTGTTTGTTGTTTTTGTTGTTGCTGTTCAGTGTCTTTCCTGGAGTAATCCAAACTCTTGAAACTGATGCGGAAGTGTTCTTTGTTTGATGCTGTCCTCACAAGAAGATGACTTAATTGTCTGTTCGTAAACATTAGTACATTTTTTTAATATTGTGTCTCGTAAACACAAAGTTTGATACTGTGTCTCGTAAACAAGGTTCATTACTCTGTCTTGTAAACACAGATGATGTTTAATTATCACTGTGTCTCGTAAACACAAAGTTTGATACTGTGTCTTGTAAACATAGACACAAAGTTCATTACTCTGTCTTGTAAACACAGATGATTTTTAATTATTACTGTGTATCGTAAACACAGCGCAAAGTTTGATACTGTGTCTCGTAAACATAGACACAAAGTTCATTACTCTGTCTTGTAAACACAGGTGATGTTTAATTATTACTGTGTCTCGTAAACACAAAGTTTGATACTGTATCTTGTAAACATAGACACAAAGTTCATTACTCTGTCTTGTAAACACAGATGATGTTTAATTATTATTGTGTCTCGTAAACACAGCGCAAAGTTTGATACTGTGTCTCGTAAACATATACACAAAGTTCATTACTCTGTCTTGTAAACACAGATGATGTTTAATTATTATTGTGTCTCGTAAACACAGCGCAAAGTTTGATACTGTGTCTCGTAAACATAGAAACAAAGTTCATTACTTTGTCTTGTAAACACAGATGATGTTTTATTATTATTGTGTCTCGTAAACACAGCGCAAAGTTGGATACTGTGTCTCGTAAACATAGACACAAAGTTCATTACTCTGTCTTGTAAACGCAGATGATGTTTAATTATCACTGCGCCTCCTAAACACAGCACAAAGTGTGATACTGAGTGTCTCATAAACACAGGCGCAAAGTTTATTGCTCTGTCCTGTAAACACAAACTATGTTTAATTATTTTTGTGTCTCGTAAGCACAGCACGAAGTTTGATACTGTGTCTCGTAAACGTATTGCTTTGACTCGTAAACACAGATGATGTTTAATTATTACTGTCACGCAAGCACAGCACAAAGTTTATTACTGTCTTGTAAACACAGGCATGTATTTGTCTTGTATTATTATTGTGTCTCGTAAACAGCGGCAAAAAGTTTATTCTGCGTTTTGTAAACATAGGCACAGTTTATTATTGTGCCTCGTAAACGTAAGCACACAGTTTTATTCTTATATTTGTTTTCTTTCTTTTCATTACTTCATTACTTCGCTTTACTGCTATCGTTACTATTGTTCCACTTTCTGTGCTATAAATATTTCATGCACACTTGTAACAAAACTTACCGATTTTTTTCTCTAATGAAATTCTTTTTCTTCTTGATTTGAGAAGATTATGCAGTTTATTATTGACCAAAAATACCCTTGTAAAGTGTCAGATTGAACTATGTTGAATTATGTAGATTGACTAGATTGAACCGTGCATCTACGTTGTTTTGAATGATTTGTTGTTGGGTTGTTCCGTTTGGAGACCTGGAGAGTTTGATTGCACTAGAAATGATTAATTAAGTACGATAAACTGTGCAGCCTTCAGTATGGTGGAATACAACCACGTCTCTCCGTATGTGTCGCACATTTTACAAACTGAGGTTGAGGAATGGCTGGCAGATGGAGACCTTCATTTCTTTTGGAGTGTCATTAAAACATTCATAGTTATGTGTTAACGACATATTAACGTGTTTCAATTTTGATTTTTTCGCTCAAGTTATTGAGTACCTCCTCCAGCTTTCAGATCAACGAGCTATTTGAAATGAAACTTTTGTAATCAGCAGTATTGGTTTGCTGGTTGGGGGGGGGGGGGGGTATTTTCCTGAAATCTTAGTTGAGCCATTTGAATAACGTCAATTTCTCTTACATCATGAAGAAACGGCTTAGTTGGGGGAAAAAAATCTGGAAATTATTTTTTAAAGAACTTGGTGTCGCCGTGTCTTTGGCAGAGGTGACTGGTAACAGAGCCCCCTTCTTCCCCTTCAACCGCCAGCTCTCCGTCAGTATGGAGAGCAGTGAGTTACTGCGCCAGCAGCATCGCCAGCCACCCACCAGCATGCGCAGCAACATCAACGGCAGCCTCCCAGCATCCTCCCACGGGACCAACATCAACTTCAGCCTCCCTGTGACGTCACAAGCACGTGTCCCAGAAAGCTCGAGTAGCGGAAGCACCGTCGAGAGTGACGACATTTCCGGTGAAGAGCACGGGCAGAGAGGCGGGAGGCATCAAGGGGGCGGGCCAGCCAATCACGATGCAGACCTCGCGCCCAACAGCAGGGGGAGGTAATGCGACACGTTTTCCTTATTGTCGTTACTGATTCAACAACGGTCAATTCAATATTCAGTTTATTCAATAAAAGCATGCCCTGGAACTGACTTTCTGATTTCGTTTACATGAAAAAGCGCAGTACTTAGCAGAAATCTTTCTATTTTTTTCTCTCCATTATATTTGTGTTTCTTTCTGTGGAAATGGATGAATGACAAAAACAACAACTAGCAGATGCAAAACAAGAATAGATACAATGTGACAATGTCATTTACATACGATATCAGTATACTGACGTACATTTCCAGTTTCCTCATGAAATGCGATATGATTACATTGGCCAGCGTGCGTAAAGCGTAACGATTTGCAAATACCATGGGGGAGAGGGGAATATGGCTGACGGTGAGGACCGGCTGTGAGTTAGCGAAGCCGAGATAATTATGTTGAAAACCCATACTGCGGCCTGGTCTCTGCACAACTAAGGTTGATGTCCCTTGATAGATATTCTGTCTGAATGTGCCTGTTGTCTAGCATCGGCCATTAGCAAGGTTTGGTGCATGAAGACCTTGTCGCGGACAATAATATAAAAAAACAAAAAACAAAACAAACCGCACACACAGATTCATGTTGGAACAAAGAAAAAGAAAGTGTAATGTTAGTTCATTTCATTAGCAGGCTGGCAGGGTTTTTTGTGTTGGTGGTGGTGGTGGTTTTGTTGTTTCGGCTTTGTTTGTTTTTCATAACCAAGAGATATAATGTTGTGTTTCAGCTCACTGTCCGCCTCCTCAGATTCGGCCATCGACAAGGGAGAGAACTGCGACCTGACCGCCAGAGTTCACGAACTTGAGAAAGAGCTCATGTAAGTTTGAATGAACTGCAGTAGTGGTGTTGTAGTAGAATAGGACGTTTTTTTGTGTGATTTATTTATTGTGTTGATCGCAAACTGCAGTGTCTGTGTTGGAGAAGGTAAAGCCTGCTCTTAACTGGGCACAGCGCGCAAAACACACACGTGCATATCATAGTCGTTGCGCTCGGTGTGTCTTCTAACTACAAAACTGAACACAGCAGTGTTCAGTGACAAACCGATTGAAGATGCACTGTCCGCCATGTTTGCGCTCCGAGTGACGTAGTACAGCCAATCAGAATATGTTGTGGAAACCACAGTCACAGCTGTGGTTATTTGAAATCCAGGTTGCTGTGATGACGCCACAGCGGCGGAAACCCCCAAAATCACAACTGTGTCACAACTGTGGAAAGTACTTTGGCGATCCGCAGTGCCCAGTTAAGAGCCGGCTTATCTCTGGCTTATCAGCGGTTGTGCATGTTTTGTAGCCAGGTTCGTTCCCCTTGTCTGCTCACTGAAATAAGTCACTCCACTGTTTTATGTAATCCGTAGATTTGTGCAGATCTAGCTCGAGAAATGTGTGTACAGTACAGGCTAAATGATTTAATAATAATCGCATTGATGTAGGCGCCGCGAGCTAAACCCAACACGCACGCTCACGTGAATCACACGCATTCTCTCACACACTGTCCATGAACACATTACAGTCACGTGGTGCGAAGGGCTAGCTCAGCAATTTAAGTTTCGGGATTTAGAATAACATTTATTTGAATGTGGTGGGCTGAACATTTCCAAAGCAAAGGGGGAGGAAGCCGGAGTACCCGGAGAGAACCCCCGACGATCGGCCCGCATGAACGGTGCCACATACGAGAAGGAAAAATTCTTTGCCCCGAGTGGGACTCGAACCCCTGACCCCTGGTGGCAAAGTCTTAACTCTGAAGAGCCTAAGCCCGACAACCCCTTGCCCGCTATATGATAAGAATTGTTAAAAAGAACAAACCACTGCACACCAGTATGAGCCACATAAAGCCACTATTACGCAAGGCGCGAGTCTCAGTCCCGTTAGGCTCAAGTCCGCTGCAGACTGCATAAGTGGTTTGAAGTGGCTTCTTGTGATATGCGAAGGCAGGTTGTTCCAAATAGTGAGATTTAGTAGGATTTCGTACCGAGGACTTCGTTGAGCAGCGTAACCCATTTGCATGTAAATTAGGCACGTGCCATTAGCCAATTGAAGCGCGTTAGCAGCTCGCGGCTTCTGCCGTGTGAGCCTAATTTACATGTAAGTGGGTTACGCTGCTCAGCGAAGTCCTCTACGAAATTTCACTACTGACTCGAGTGGACCGTGGTAGAGCAATGCTGTACCGAAAATCAAACGTTCTTTGAAATCCTCTGACGGCGTTGTTTCTCGATTGCAGAAGCAGCAAGTGTGAGCTGGCCAAAGTGATGAACCGCCAGGCGTGCTACACGGAGATTCTGAAACAAAAGGACGAGATCATCCTCGATCTGGACGAGAAACTCAGCAAGCTTGGGGGCGCCGACATGGGCTACGACAGCAAGAAACGGTCAGTAGATACTCAGAGTGGGGGGGGGGGGGGTGTTTGGGGGTTTAACGTCCTTTTCCACCACATACGGGTGATATCAAAGACGGGGCAACGATGAAAAAGCCAGCACAAATATTTAGCCCCAGCCTGGGTACGAACTCACGACCCGACATTAGAAGTCCAGCGCTCTATCATTCGGCCACCCCGGCTCCCCAGTAGATACTCAGAAAAGCTGGTGTAAGCAGTCTCCAGTCCGACTTTTTCTTGTTCCCGTGCAGGCTACGCAACACAAATACAGATTTCAAAGTAAGCGCTATAATTACATTCCTTTTAAACATAACACTGCGTATCACACCCTAGAAATGCTTTACAATGCACCCAACAGTTCCCAAAATCCAGCAGCCACATGTGTAAAGTACATGTCAACATATTTCAGTATTCCGAGGTTGTTTTTTTTTTCTCCATTGTTAGCAGCGACCACATACCCTTCATTCCTCTGTCGTCTGCTAGCTCTTTTTCCAGCCGCGCATGAATACAAATAGTCCACATGCCAGGCTCATTTTTCACTGTTTTCACTATTACCTGACATGAAACTGATTTACAAAGCCAATAAACAGCCCCAGATTGCCATTTTTTACTCTGCACACAAATTTAAAAAGGGGCAAAAATTTTGTACTATAGTTAGCGTAATTCTTACCGCATGCCCTGGAAGCTATAAGTGTTGCGTAACCCCGCAGCAGAAATCTTCAACAGTCCCAGCATAGGCGCCTCGAAAGCAAGGGAGACAATCGCTCCCACCATGTAACACCGTGGCCATAAGGCTTAAAGAAGTACATCACCTAAAAGAGACAACAAAATCGGGGAGCACCTAACTTTAGGATTTTTTTTTTTTTTCAATTTACTTTGTTGTCTAAGGGGGTGGCGAAATTTGAAGTTATTGTTGTCATAGAAAAATGAGCAGGACACGTAATGCATGTTCTTCATATAGATAAACATGGTTGATACAACAGACCAGCTTACTGTCGTCTTTTGTGTGTGTGTGTGTGTGTGTGTGTGTGTGTGTGTGTGTGTGTGTGTGTGTGTGTGTGTGTGTGTGTTTTGGGGGGGGCGGGGGGGTTTAAAATATGACAGCCTCCCAGCGTTTGTGGGTTTTTGTTGTTTTAGGTTTGTCTGTTTGTTTGCTTGTTTGTTTGTTTGTTTGTTGTTCTACAAATACGGTTGCCTTATTCAGGTCGGTGCAAGCGTCCAAAGAGCACCTGGAGAGAATCCGGATCCTTCAGAACCAGAACCGGTTTCTGAACGAGGAGGTGCGGCGACTGGCTCGTTTGAGATCCCAGGAACAAACCAAAATCAGGGATCAGGACAGGTAAGCTGTGAGCTACTTGACTAAAACTTGATTTCTCAATAGATTAGTCAGCAACAGCATTGCTAGGAATGTAACCGCCAAGGTCATTCGGTCGAACTTAAAGCACATGAGTACGATCAAACATGATCATTCTATGTTTTTTGTATGAATCAAATGGACATCCCCCCTCCCCCTTCTCCAAAAACTAAAATAAGATAAAATCAAATCAAATAAATAAATAAATAGAATAAAAAATAATAAATACATAGAATAAAATAAATAATAAATAAGTAGAATAAAATAAATAATAAATACATAGAATAAAATAAATAACAAATACATAGGATAAAGTAAATAATAAATAAATAGAATAAAATAAATAATAAATAAATAAATATAGAACATTTCATACCGCGCATGAGTATCCCACGTGTTTAACTCTTTTGCGGTTTTGACCCTGTATGCGAAAATCAGGCAAGATTAGCGGTTCTAGGACGGCTCTCATTGTAGCAAACGCGAGTATCATCACTGAGTCAATCACTGATTTTAAATTAATTATGAGTTGTTGTTTTTTAGGTGAGGACGCTAGTGCACAACTCCAAACTTACTTGGTAGAAATTGAGTTTTAAAAAAAAAAAAAATACTGTTCTGTTTTTGTTCGTTCCTCGCCCCCTTTCAAACCCTCAGTGCCGCGCCTCGTCCTTCGTATCACCTTCACATGATGCCAAAGGGTATTTAACCCCCGAACCAACCAACCAACCAACCAACCAATCAACCAACCAACCAACCCGCTAACTTGGCCTCTGAAGGCGATGATTTGAGTCTTTTCGTTTTTTTTGCTTGCTCGTCCCTTTGACCTTTGACCTCTGACCTTGACCTACTTTGGTTGCAGCCGAGTGCACGTGCTGGAGGGTGACATCGAGCTGTGGAAGCTGCAATACGTGTCCCTGATACAGTCCAGCATCCGCTTCACCGGCACAGACACCATGGATGATGCGGAACTCTCGCTGTATGGAGGCGACAGGGTTAGTAGTAGTAGTAGTAGTAGTAGACGTAGACGACTGAAGTAGTGTTCAGTTTAAAGTTCCAGTACGTATGACAGGGCATATACGTTTTCTTTCACTGAAACTGAACAAAGGGAATTGTAATAAGAGTTCAAGGATTTTTATTTATTTATTTATTTATTTATTTTATTTTATTTTATTTTATTTTTATTTTTTATTTTTTTATTTTATTTTATTTTATTTTATTTTATTTTTTTTTGGGGGGGGGGGGGGGCAGGGGACCTTGTGACTCTCTGTCCCTTTCTTTTAAAGTCGCAATACACATGTGCGGGCAGGCATACAACTGCGTGCGGAACACTTTTCATCGAATGCG
>JACVVK020000167.1:292500-312500 GCA_018292915.2 Batillaria attramentaria
GGATGTGTTACTGGCGTTCTGTGTCCACAATCCCAACATAGGCTGCAATCAGAACGTGAAATTCCTCCTCTTCAATTCTCTGTGTCTTTTGTGTCCTATAGATCATGGACCTGCAGGATGTGTCCACAATATTGCAACATGGGCTACAGTCAGAACATGAAATTCCTCCTCTTCAATTCTCTGTGTCTTTTTGTGTCCTGTAGATCATGGACCTGCAGGATGTGTTACTGGCGTTCTGTGTCCACAATCCCAACATGGGCTACTACCAGAACGTGAAATTCCTCCTCGTCAGTTCTCTGTGTCTTTCTGTGTCCTATAGATCATGGATCTGCAGGATGTGTTACTGGCGTTCTGTGTCCACAATCCCAACATCGGCTACTGTCAGGGCATGAACTTCCTGGTCGCCATGGCGCTGCTCTTCATGGATGCGCAGGACGCTTTCTGGTAAGGCCGTGAACAAGGCACCTCTTTGTTTTCCTGTTTGTCCTTTTGGTTTACATGATTGACAGCATTATCTTTTTCCTCCCACCCTCTCCTCACAACCCTTCCCCCTCCCCCACCCAATACCTCCTTCCGGAGTCAATCGGGGAGCCGAATGGTAGAGCGTTGGGCTTCCAATGCTCGGGTCGTGAGTTCGAATCCCGGCTGAGGCCAAATATTTGTGCTGGCTTTTTCGTCGTTGCCTCGTCTTTGATATCACCCGTATGTGGTGGAAAAAAACATTAAACTCCCAAACACCCATCCACCCTTCGGGAGTCAATCAGGGAAGCCGGGTTGGCCGAATGGTAGAGCGTTGGGCTTCCAATGCTCGGGTCGTGAGTTCGAATCCCGGCTGGGGCCAAATGTTTGTGCTGGCTTTATCATCGTTGCCCCGTCTTTGATATCACCCGTATGTGGTGGAAAAGGACGTTAAACGCCCAAACACCCATCCACCCTTCGGGAGTCAATCAGGGAAGCCGGGTTGGCCGAATGGTAGAGCGTTGGACTTCCAATGCTCGGGTCGTGAGTTCGAATCCCGGCTGGGGCCAAATGTTTGTGGTGGCTTTTTCATCGTTGTCCCGTCTTTGATATCACCCGTATGTGGTGGAAAAGGACGTTAAACTCCCAAACACCCACCCACCCTCCGTCCGGAGTCAGTCTAAATCTCAGATAGTACGCTAGTTGCCCGGAAGTGAACCCCCCCCCCCAAAAAAAAAAAAAGGAAGATGTGCAAGTGTTCAATGGATCTCTCCAGAGCCAGCATTTTTGGCCTATCGGAAAATTGGTCCAACGTCGCTGTGGTTCAAAGGTCCCACAAGCTTTCACATATCAACAAAAACAAAACAAAACAATGAAAGTAACAAGAGCTGGTTACTCATATCCCTCACAAAGACCACTACGGATTCTTTTTTAAACCAGCATGCTTCTTTGATCGGTGGGAAACAAAGCAAGAATATGGCACTGCTTGTGAACCCTAGTTCTCGAGCCAAAGTTACTAGCGGCTGCCGTAGTAAAGGTCTATTCTTTTTTTCTTTTCTTTTTTTCTTTTCTTTTTTTCTTTTCTTTTTTTTTGTTTTGGCTCAACTCTTTTTGCCAGCTCCAGTGGTGTTCCTCCCAGGTCATGGATGGAATCCACGGAGGGCTCGAAGCTGGGGTAATTTTTATTATGCATGAGGATGGAGATGAGGATGATGGTAAGATGATGCCATAGAGGTCCGTGTGGTTTGGGACTGCGGGACAGGGCCGCATTCCACGCTTCCTTATCCCGGCGTTCACCAGGCCCGGAAACTACGGCACCTGCGGTGCCGGCCGTGAAATCATCCACATCATAAGACGTGTCATACTATGGGAAGCACCCCCAAAGTCGCACCCCTGAAGTGGGTGAATCTCGGCTATGTGGCAACATCCTCCCCATCGGGCCCATAGCACACCCGCTCTGGGTAGGAGCCGACCTAGGTAGGAAAAATCCTGCTTGCATCGGCTGGGATTCGAACCCGGGTCTCCCGGTCCGTGGTCGGAAGTGCTAACCACTACACCACGGGAGCCGGTTATTCATTTGTCTTTGTTTTATTTTTCTCACAGGACGCTGGTGGCGGTGACAGAACGTTACCACAGTGTGAGCTATTTCGACCAGAACCTTCTCGGCGCTCAGGCTGACCAGAGCGTGCTGCGTGACCTTCTCGGTGACCTCCTGCCCAACCTGGCGCGTCACCTGGAGGCCATCGACATCGAGATCTCCACCGTCACGCTCAACTGGTTCCTCGCCATCTTCTTTGACGCCGTTCCTTTCCCCGTGAGTTATTATTATTCTTATTATTCTTATTTAAAGACACATGCAAACTTTGTGCAAAATACACGGAAAAGGACAGGAAAAATCTGTATACAGTTCTCACAATCACATGCAGGACCTTTTTGTCGGGCGACCTCCTCGTGTGGTCTCTCTGGAGAGAGAGTAGCCGGTAGCTGGTAGTTCAGTGGACTGCCAGCTTGAATGCTCGGGGTCGTGAGATCGAATCCCGGTTTGGAGCCAGCTTCTCGGCGTTCCTGTTTCTGCTGGTTTTTTTTGTTTTTTTTTCGCCAGCATACCAGTCGACCTCTCAGTAGTTTCAAACGCGCAGTCAGAAACCGCAGTTAACCGGCTGTTAAGGGCGTGCGCACCCAAGAGCACGTGGTCTAAAGTGTGTCTTGCATTAAGGCGAAATGTCAGGCGCAAGGATTCAAGTCCTCTCCCCCCCTCCCCCCCCCCTCCCCCCCTCTCTCTCTCTCCCCCCCCTCTCTCTCTCTCTCACTCTCCACCCTCCCCCCCCCCCTTCGCTCTCTCCTTCTCTCCCTCTCTTCACACCCGGCGGTATCAGTGACTTTTCAGTCTCACCAGCTACAGCCTCGAGACATTCATGAATCGGCTGCCAGTCACGTTTCAAAGGTCATAAAGAACAACCGTCATTTCATGCACATTCCCCTCGGTCTCAGTGTTGTCTCGGGATGGAGGGAGTCCGTGTAAGGCGTGTATGTTATGGGGATCGCAAGATGTAGGGTAAATTCACCAGAGCGTAGACATTTGGGCTTACGATATTTTTGTTTTGTGGCAGAGGTTTTTTTTTTTTGGTTGGGTTTTTTTTTTTGGAAGCGCGTCGCCGCGGTGCAGCCCCACCCAATTCCTTTTTTTTTTTTTTTTTTTACAATTTTGCAATTTTGCTGGGGGGGCTGAAGTTGGATAACCCGGAGAGAAACCCCCGATGAGCAGCCCGGCAGCCAGGAAAAACCGGTATCACATATCACAAGCTCGACCTGGGCTCGAACCCACGCTTCATCGCCATGACATTGGTGACAGCCGTTCAGTAGCGCAGCGGCTAAATCCAACGCGCTTCCTATTAGACCACCGCTCACCGTTGAAACGAAAGTTCGGTACATACACATTTGTTATGCTAATTCCGTATTTGGGTTAATACGTGCAGTACTGATGTAGTGGGGCGGTCGGTGGTCAAGTGGTTAAGACCATTGTGAGAGGTCAGGTTCGAGTTCCACTCAGGGCGAAGAATTTTTTCTTTCTCGTATGTGGCACCGTTCATTCGGGCCGACCGTCGGGGGTTCTCTCCGGGTACTCCGGCTTCCTCCCCCTCTGCTTTGGAAATGTTCAGCCCACAAAATAAAACGAAAAATACAATTCTAAAATTCCGAAACTTAAATTGCTGGCCCTTCACATCACGTGATTGTAATGTGTTAAAGTCGCGTGTGTGTGAGAGAATGCGTGTGATTCACGTGAGCGTGCGTGTTTAGTTTAGTTCGCGCCGCTTTGAGCCAAATATCTGGGATAAAGCTCCTATATCAATGTGATTATTATTATTATTATTATTATCAATCATGTAAGAGTGAACGTGTAGAGAGCATGCCGGAATAAGTGTGCGCGTGCCAGCTGATGAATGTGATATTGAAAAATGCATGTATGTGATAGTGTTACAATTTTACTGGTCAAGTTTGTTTTACTATTTTTTTTTAATTTTATTTCAAGTCTTATTCAGTTGTGAATATGTTTAGTTGCTTGTGTGGGACAGAAAAGCAATTTCCTTTCGGGATCAGTAAATGTATTCAGTCTGTATTCAGTCTGTACGACAGCATATTTGCAGCCACAAAATACTGAATAAAAAGTAAAATAAACTATACATAAAGAAATAAATACATAAATAAACGAACAAACAAACAGACAGATAAAAAAAAAGACTTTAAGAAGAAATGGTAATAACTAGATATTGGCTCAGCCTAACGTGTGTGTGTGTGTGTGTGTGTGTGTGTGTGTGTGTGTGTGTGCGCGCCACGGCGTGCGTGTGTGTGTGTGTGTGTGTGCCACGGCGTGTGTGTGTGTGTGTGTGTGTGTGTGTGTGTGTGTGTGTGTGTGTGTGTGTGTGTGTGTGTGTGTGTGTGTGTGTGTGTGTGTGTGTGCGCGCGCGCACACACACACAACTGAAACGCTTTCCTTCTGCCTCAAATAGAGTCGGTTTCGCCAACAGTAATCCATCATTCATGCAGTCCTTCGACTCGAGTCGCTGTCTTTCATCTGTCCATCCTCTCTTTCCCGCTACTTCCCGAAACTTCCTGCTGTCGAGTACAAAACGTTTTCCGAATTTCCTCCATCCGTACGGTGAATGCTTGTCAGTTATGAAGAAAGTATGCGGCTCACACGCTTCCACTTCATAGCCGCCACCTTCCATATCCGCTGAGAGACTGCGAGACATCTTGTTCCGATCACACTGTGTCTGTCTGACCTTGAGGTCAGAGGTCACTCGGGGAAAGGTCAGGTAGTACCGGCGCGCCACCTGCGTGTCACGCTTACGGCCTGGAAGCAGGGGCAGGTCACTCGAACACGCGTTGTTTTAACCCATTTCGTATTGCGGGTATTGCGACGAAATGGTCTATGGTAGTGTTGTCAGTGTTAGGTAGAGCTGTGAATGTAAGACAGTGCCGTCGGCAAGCTGTTCGGCGGAAGAAAATTCAAACGGCTTGAAGCTGTTCTACCTAGCGGTTGCCCGGACCACAGCAACACGTAGCTGACTCCTCGATTTTCGCGTCGCATGAAGCCCTCTGTTTGCTCAATGCCAGTCTCAGACACCAGTCTTAAAGCTGCGTCAGACGGGGCGATTTTGCTTGCCAACAAGCTTGAAATGCACTCCCAGCAAATTAAATCGGCTCGCCAGTGAATAGAACACGGTCCCATTTTTTCCTCGCCACTCGACTGAGTCAGTCGCCGCCGGCCGCGCGCTATCGCTCTGTGTGTACTGTCCAGCACCAGGCCGGCGGCCCACTCCCGCTCACTGCACGCTCCTAGCGTGTGAACAGAAAAAGCCGTTCAGCGAGCGTGCGAGGTCTCCGCAGGCTGTCAGCGTGTGCCGTAGGCCCTGAACACTACCAAAACAGCTCAGCAAGGTTTCAACGCGAGCCAAGATATGTCAGAAAATAGGTCTTTAATTCAGTGTTGTACATATGCGGTACGTCCAGGCTGTACGAATGTGATCAGTGTCACAATAGGCATGTTTAGTAGGACTTCGTAAGGAGGACTTCGCTGAGCAGCGTAACCCATTTACATGTAAATTAGACTCACACGACAGAGGCCGCGAGCGTCTAAAGCGCTGCGATTAGCTAATGGCACCCCTAACGTGCCTAAGTTACATGTAAATGGGTTACGCTGCACAGCGAAGTCTCCTTACGAAGTCCCACTAAACATGCCTAGTGTCCGCCTGACAGAGCCTGCCAACACGGATGAAAACTGATAGTCTCCTTGCATTGATTACTCGTTCACGCCGGCCGCGCCGGGTACCGTAGGACAAAGAATCGGAATCTTCGGTAATGGACACCGCTAATTAGGGTTTGATTAATTGCTTGGGTCCCAATTAAGCAGTTATCCCGTGCTCAAGGATAGCTGAGAAATTGGCATATCGCTTTTATTTACTTTTTTTTCTCTCTCGCGTTCCGTGTCATATTCGCGACATAATCGGAGCTGACCACAAACTTGAAACAGCAAAGTTAATGAGAGAAGGGGAAAACGCAGGGATGGGAAGGGGAGCTGGTATTTGGAAAAAGACGAGGACGGGGGAGGGGGAGGAAGGTGGAGGGAGGGGGGTTCTGACTGCAAGCTAGAGACCCGCCAGAGGGCATTGCTCGGTGTCTGGTGTCTGCTAATTAGTGTGACCTCTCTCTCTCTCCGTCTCTGATCATCGAGGTTTTGTCTCTATCCCGAAGTCACACAGGAAAGCATCGTACGATCTGTACTCATAGCTATGGCTCAGTTCGTCAGTGTGACCGTTGACCAGCGCCCTCTCAGTCTGTTGGAGAATTCACGAGGACCTCCAAAGGATCTCAACTTAATGCTTGTAATGTTTCAAGTCTTTGATTTCATGTCAGTGACTACTTGGTGTACCGATGGCCATTGTCTGTGTCTGTCTGTCTGTCTGTGTCTGTCTGTCTGTGTCTGTCTGTCTGTCTCTCTCTTTGTGTCACGACAAGTTTGACAATGGTGATTGTATGCCCATAACGTCTTCCGTTGTAAAATAAAGGATCGTTATCGTTGTCACACACACACACACACACACACACACACACACACACACACACACACACACACACACACGTGTGATATTCGCGTGTGTGTTGTGTTGTGTTGTTGTTGTGTTGTGTTGTGTTGTGTTGTGTTATGTTGTGTGGCTGTGTGCTGTGCTGTGCTGTGTTGTGCTGTGCTGTGCTGTGCTGTGCTGTGCTGTGCTGTGCTGGCAAAATCATCCTTGAAACTAATTCAGTGTTACTCGACTTCCAAAGATGGCTGTCGTGTCAAACGTCAATAAAATGTTCGAGTTTAAGATCTCTCTCTCTCTCTCTCTCTCTCTCTCTCTGTCTTTCACACACACACACACACACACACACACACACACACACACACACACACACACACAGCTATGAATTGACAATAACGACATTCGAGCAATTTCATTATTATTTACAACCGTTCTCGAGAAAACGACACAAACGAACCTGAGTATTACTGAGGAATAACATTACCTTGTGTACACGGATCTTCCCGTGTCCACATTCTATCTGCTCTTGCTTGGAATGTCTTATCGTTGTGGTATAGTTAATCGACCGCCCAAGTAATGGACACGTGCTTTCTGCTGCACAGCAGCCGGTCAGGAACAGCACGCATTCTACCTCAGGTCTGAGGTAGACTTTTCGGGCTCGTCCCTGACCTGCAGATGCTACAACGAAAGACGAAACCGTAGAAAAAGGTTCTATATGCAATATGCAATGTAGTGTTATCAGAACACCTGTGGTCCCTTTCAGAAATACAGTCTTCACAAAAAGTTAAGGACCAGTCAACATAATGGGTGACAGTTTGAATAAATCAGAAATAAATAAACGAATAAGATTTTTCACGTAAACTTCGGTGGCAAGGTTAAGGGGTAATTAGTGAACATGGCGACCACTGTGTGGATGGCACGTGCGCGTCACACAGCATGCTTGGCGCGTTTGAAAATCTGCAATTTCGGCAAAACTAGACCGAGTTTCAGTGTTCAATGAGTGATACCTGGGGCTTTCTGCACGGCAAAAATGAGATGCAGGTCAAAGAATGCATCCCTGGTTATGAACTGTGCTCATTTGTTTGCCTACATAAGCCGCCGTTTCAGCGATGTTCAGCACTACACCAGCATGCCACCACGACAAAAGTTGAATGATATTTGCAAGTGGTCCTTAACTTTTTGTGAAGGCTGTATCTACAAATCTATTTGGACAGTCATCTGAGGTAGTTTGTTTGATGTGGGATTCATCGCAGTCTTAAAATGGACGACCCTATTCCAGTCAATCAGAAGGTCGAGCCCCCAAAATACTAACACCAGCATCCGTATGGAGACCTAGTCTTAACAGTTTACAACACTTCGTCGAAGTTCCCGAAACACAGGGGGAGCCGTGGTCATAGTACACAGTCTAGTTGTCTGCTAGAGACAAGTGACCAGGCTTTTTGGCAATGCAGTTCAGATGAGTTCAGTGTTTTGCTGTCCAATTTACTGGCAGGTTTGCACATTCCAAAGCCATTTTTTCAGCGTTCCCAAGCGAAACGACAATGACACTGTTGTAGCTGACAACTGGAAATGCCTGAGTAGAATTGTTTTTCAGCTTGACCTCGACCTTCAAGAGATAATCGTGTTGAAGAACATTAGGTTTAGATCTTCGTTGCCATGGCAGCTGGTCAGCGTCCTTTCAACAAAAAAAAAAAGCCACTTGTCAAGAGCCAGTCCCATACTCTCCGTAGTGAAACCGTAATCCCGTACCAAGTCTCGTCCTCGTTTAGTAAGAGTAGTATTTCTCACGGTCACGTGACGGTCACGTGCGCGGTTTGATCATCATGACCACCTCCCTGAGCTGCAGCCAGTCTCTCCAGTCCCGCTGGAACCAAATCATCCCGATGTCGTAAGGCCCGTTGAGGTTGGAGATCTGGCAGTGGCTGTACCACCAACCCCCGCCGTTGTAGCGCGCGCAGGGCGAGCTGCTGAGGTCCGTGTCACGGTCGTAGGTGCTGAAGGTCATCCCGGCCGAGTAGTTGAACGTGTCGGTGGCGTTGCCGCGGTAACCGCTCAAGGTCAAACGGTAGCTGTCGTCTTTGCTGGCCAAGGTGAAGGTCGCGTAGGTGGCCAGCCAGTGACCGCCGAAGATGTCGCGCATGGTGATGACGAGGGTGTAGTTCCGCTGTGACGTCATCAGGTGGATCAACTCGTTCCCGAGCCAGTACTCGGAATGCGTGGAGCCGAAACCCACAGCGTACTCTGCCCAACTTCGCGTGAAGTTTACCTTGCCGGAGTTTCGCTGCTGGATCACAGTCCAGCCCCCATCGCTGATTTCGTCATCTTCGTCGACATCGTTCTTGTCGCTGTAGTCGTTGTTTTTCTTCTTTCTGTCATCGTTGCCTTTCTTCTTTTTCCTATTGTTGTTGTTGCTGTTGTTGTGCATGATGCAACGAACCTTCACCGAGTGGTCAGCGTTCTTGGGGTAGATGATGTAGTCTCCAGTTCGGCGGTACCCACGACTGTAATAATCGTCACAATCTGCACATACACAGAAAAGAAATGTACACCTGCTACCATAATAACCATATACACTTTCCGTGTTCCTAAAGCCGGCTCTTAACTGGGCACTGCGGAGCGCTACAGTACTGTCCACAGTTGTGACACAGTTGTGATTTGGGGGGTTTCCGCCGCTGTGGCGTCATCACAGCAACCTGGATTTCAAATAGCCACAACTGTGACTGTGGTTTCCACAACAGATTCTGATTGGCTGTACTACGTCACTCGGCACGCAAACATGGCGGACAGTGCATCTTCAATCGGTTTGTCACCGCGCACAGCTGTGTTCAGTTTTGTAGTAAGTAGACACACCGAGCGCAACGACTGTGATGTGCACATGTGTGTTTCGCGCGCTGTGCCCAGTTAAGAGCAGGTTTTATGCATGCTTGTCAGCGTAAATTTGTCCTAACACATTTTGTACCGCGCACGAATACCCGATGTTTTTGACTCTTTTCCGGTTTTGAACCTATATATGCGAGAATCAGGCAAGATTAACGGTTCCTTGACGGCTCTTACAGCAGCAAACACGAGTATGAGCAAAGCGCAACACTCCCACAAATCCACATTTCAATCCATGCAGACATTAATTATGTTTTGTTTGGTTTTTTCTTTATAGTGAGTCTACTGGTGCAAAACCCGAAACTTAATTGGTAGGAACTGAATTAACATATTAGTTGAGCCTTCATCTTTCTTCCCGTGAAATGCTTGGGTCGTGAGTTCGAATCCCGGCTGGGGCCAAATATTATGCTGGCTTTTTCATCGTTGCCCCGTCTTTGATATCACCCGTATGTGTTGGAAAAGGACGTTAAACTCCCAAACACCCACCCCCACCCACCCTTCTTCCCGTGATTAAGTTATGTTCGGGAAACTACTCGACTTGGACTTGTTTTTTTCTAATTGACTTATTTATTTGCTTGTCTAATTATTTATTTGTTTATCTATTTAAATCAAATTAAGACCTGTTCATACTTGCAGCAAAATGCTGAGATGGAAGAGTAAGAATGGGAAAAAAGATAAAAATGTGCAGGTTCGGAGGAAGGAGGAGAGGGGAGTAGCGGTGATCTTAAAGTCTTAGCCGCTGCGCTACTGAACGGTCGTCACCGCTGTCCGTCGAGCTTGTGATGTGATACCGGTTTTCCAGGCTACCTGGCTTCTCATCGGGGGGTTTCTGTGCGGGTTATCCGGCTTTCCTCCCCCAGCATAATTGAAAAATAGGATCGGTGGGGGGTGGCGCTGCACCGCGGCGACGCGCTTGCACCAGGAGAATCAGCCTGAATTTTCCGAAAGGGATAATAAAGTAGTTTTAAAAAAAAAAAAAGTGTTGATCTCCAACGCCATTCAAAGATCGTTTCCCCAGCATTTCAACGCAACTTTCGAAACAAATAAAGGAGCTCGGACGCACGGAATTTGAAGCAGCCCGAATTTCCCGAAAAGGATAAAAAGTGTTTAAAAAAAAAAAGATTCTCTGTACATTTGCTATTCGGCCTCAAAACTAAAACAATCATCGTACCTCAATTCCCGAAAAGGATAAGAAAAAGTGGTTATAAAAAAAAAAGAAAAAAAAAAGATTTTCTGTAAATTTGCTATTCGGCCTCAAAACTAAAACAATCATTATACCTCTGGGTAACTGGAACAGCAGGTTTTCCACTTCCCTTCTGCAACTGTCGTACTGATGTCGTCACTCCGTCCATCGACCGCACTTGACCTTGAACTTTACGCACGACGTCCTGCGTTGCCCTGGCATTACCATGGAGACGATAGATGTTAAGGTCAAGGCGCTTGACAGTTTCTTGGAGAAGAACGATATCGCGCTTCGCGTCTGACATTTGTTGGTCCATTTGGAGAAGCGTGGCGTCCTGTGCAAGGAAAAGGATTTAGATGATATGTGAAGAGGCGCTAGCAGTTCAGTCAAATGAAACTCATTGATACGAGGAAAAAGCGGTAACTACGCAGAAAACAGCTCAAGAGTAGATTCCCGACACAAGCGACACGGAAGCCCGATCGGGAAAGAGTGGATACCAAAGGCTAACTAGTTACACCATCAAGTGGTACGAAGCGCAGGTACTGAGGTAGGCATATGTAAGTGAGCTTCTATTAGAAAGGGTAAGCGAAAAATGGGTTAGGACCGAAATGCGTATAGCACCCAGGTAGGGTAAAAGTGGAGGAGGCGGGATCAAGTTTGTAAAAAACTGCGGAAATCCGCTGCTGCCGAGAGAACTGAAGTCTGTCTTCTAAGAGCGACGCAATGAGCCGGACACAACAGACAAGGGAGGGGGGAGCGTCCAGTGTCCGAAATTAGGCCATTTTATGCAATAGCGTGGCGTTGGCGCTGGCCGCCTACGGAGAGGAAAGCCATGCCAGCCATAAATAGCCTTGCGCTTGTGAACGGCGCGCAACTTTTTTTTTATGGTGCACTTGTCTTCTCAGCTTTACAAGAACCACCCATCTATCTCCTCCTCGAGTCTTAGCAATAAGTGGTTAAATTATCCGAGTTCCGATCCCCTCGGTTCTGATCCCTAGTGGGCAGGATGTTGGATGGATTTTTCCTTTCCAAATCGAGTCAAAATCACGTGCAGAGTTGTTTACGGTGCCTGTCCCGCCCGCGTGTACACACGCACGCGCAGATATCAAGTGTGCACTCTAAAAATCCTACGTCCATCTTTCGAAGAAGAGTAGGCTGTGGCCGGTGGCGTGGTAAAAACCAGAGTGAATAGCAGGGTGAAGGTGTGTACATAAAGTAGCGCTTAGCGACAGCAGGCTTTCACTGCTTCGTCCTTCAACCCTGCGGCGCCATGAGCATTTCAGAAGAGACGGATATGTGCGATATGTAACTCGCATACCCTCCGCTCATCCAATGAAAAGCTTCGAAAAAATCCGAAGAGAAATTTGAAATCCTTTGGCGAACGCAGTTTTCCGGTTTACCACCCCAACAGTCTGGAACTCTCTGCCTGCTAGCGTCAGACAAGAACCTACTCTCTCTTATTTCAAATCAGAGCTGAAAACTTATCTGTTTCAATTTGCTTTCAACTGATTCATGTAACCGTAGTGACTGATTTTTTTGTTATTGTTGTTGTTGGTTTGTTTGTTTGTTTTTAAAACGTGTTCCATGTGCGTGTGAATGAGTGCGCAATGAGTTGATGTATTTTAAGAATTGCGCTGTATAAATGGAATTATTATTATTATTTTTTCGACATTGTTTAACTTCAGCGGGATATTTGGGTGGGGATCGGGGAGGGGGGCGTGTTAGCGAAATCGATCGGACCTCTTCTGTTGCTCGGTTTGTGTGTGTTTGTTTTTGTTTTCTGTGTGTTGTGCCCTGGCAACTTGGCAACGTCGTCAACAGTCAGTAGATTTTGTTGTGAACTCACCTGGTACAGGTCGTTGTTGCTCTTTTTACACGCGTTCAGTGAAGCGTTCAGCCACGCGCGTCTCCAGGTGGGAAAGGCGGTTGTCGCTGTACACTAACTGCAAGGCCAGGTCATCCAAGCGTGACGTCAGGAGTTCACCACTAGTACTCACCACACTACCATGCTTGTTGATGCCACCGTAAGAGCCCACATTGGACTGAAACACCAAGAACTGGTTAAATCAGTGGAGACATTGACAAGACATTTGTCTGTTAGAAGAATCGCTGTGTGAAGTTTCAGGACATGGATGGTTTGTACATCAATTACTCAACGTTAGCGATGACGTCACCAACACGGCAAGAGAGGCTGGACGTGAAGTAAAGTTTTCATGATTACGGTTTCGAGTTTACTGTTGTGGACCCCAGGTTGTGATTCACGGCAAATTTCAATGGTTTCGATAGATAAGGATGTCTGGTAGATTCACTTTCACCTGATATAGCTCTGCAGAGACGAACCATGATAATTTAGCTGATTTTCTGCTTGACTAAACCAACGAGAGAGAGAGAGAGAGATTATCGTGTAGATATAAAAACGGGTAAATGGGTGAGCGTTAGGCGTCTTTTCCACCACATATGGGTGATATCGAGAAAAAGGCCAGCACAAATATTTGACCACGGCTGGGAATCGAACTCACGACCCGAGCATTGAAAGTCCAACGATCGACCATTCGACTATCCCGGCTTCCCATGCAGAAACGGAAACTGAATGTCTGTTGACGGCAACAGTATCATCATCAGTAATTAATTTGCCTCACCTGTTTGCTAACCAGCTGACTGACCGTCTCCTCCAGATCCTGTAGCGTGTTGTTGAGTCGGATGATGTGTGACTGCAGCACGCGGTACTGCCTTTCCCCTAGCAGCTGGTAGTCCCGCACAGAGAACTGCAGGTCCGACCCCAGCTTAGTGTTGTCCAGCACCCTCGTGGCCAGGTCCGACAACCGCTCTTCCGTCCGCTGGGTGGCGCTGACCATCTGCTGGCTGGCGGCCTGCCACTGGTCGAGAGTGAGGACGTTGCTGGTGAAGTTCACCAGAGACCTCTGCAGCCTCTCCATGAACTCCCGCAGTCGCATCGAAGCCATCTGGTCAGTCAGCCGTGACACGACAGCGCCTAACTGGTCGTAGTCTTCCTGCAGCTGCGCCACGGTCTCGTCACGCTTGGATAGTTCGGAATCCAGTCTGGACGTCTCATTGGCCATTCTCGTGAGGACGTCTTCAACCGGAACGGAGGCATTGAGGCGTGCCTCGATGTTGTCGATCCTCTGATGGATATGAGAAATATCCGCAGCGGAAGGGCAAGGCAAAGTGGGGGTGGTGGGGGGCTGTCACTGAAGCTTGCGTGAGGGGTGGGGACAGGGTTGGTTGTCAGTGGCGTCGGTGTGACGTCAGGAAGTATTACGTCAGGGGTGACGTCACCATCACCACTGCCGGTGTCTTCTCCAACGTGCTCCTCAACGATGATGAACTCCTCGTCACCAGAACCACCGTCAATGATGACAGAATTTTCACCGTCACCAGAGAAGTCCCTCAGTCCCGTTCAACAAGCTGTCTTTGTGGTCAGATACACCGCCATCAGCTGGAGACAAGCGGCCTTGGTCTCTCTGTGGACTCTCCTTCCCTTCCTCCTTGACAGACAGATTGTGGCCTTGACCCGAGAAAAGAGAGTCAGTCCTTGAAGAAACACTTGCAAGCCGACGCCCAGCTTTCCCATCACGTCCATGGCAACATTTTGCATACTTTTCACTTCCTGCACAGTCTTTACGACGTCCCGCAGACTGTTCTTCGTCGCCGTCGCTTCAGCCTCCATCCGGGACATGTTGACCTTGACGGAGATGACCTTGTCAAGGTCACGGTCAGCTAGTCGGAGTTTCTTGATCTCCTCGTGCATCTTTTGCTGCCCCGAGGTCAAGCCTGTGACCTCGAGCTGGAGGTCAGAGGTCACGTCGTCAAGGCGACCGAGGTTGGTGTTGATTTCCTTGATGTGTTGTCTCAGCTGCACGACGTCGGCGTGCATGACGTCAAGGTCATTCCGTGAGCTCTTTCCGCGACGCTCCACGCGCCTGAGGCGGGACCTATCGACCAACCATTGAACCAGATCATTACATGTATCTCTTAAAAGCATATTTTAAAAAATCGCACTTTTAATTGAAATCGTCAGATCACGAGAAGCCACTTCAAGCCACTATTATGCAATCTGCAGCGGTCTAGTGAGAAGGCCCAAGCCTTGCGTAATAGTGGCTTTAAGTGGCTGCTACTAGTGTGCAGTGGCTTGTTCTTCTTAACCAGTTGCATCATATAGTAGACACGCGGTGGTCCGGCTTGGGCTTTTAAGAGTTAAATTAAATGTCTTTTGGATCAACATGGCCTAAACAAAATGGCCGCTAGAAAAACAACAACAACAACGAAACAACGAGCGCCGCTACCTTTGAAAGGAGTAAGGGGAATGTGCCATTTTTTCGTTTTTCTGGGGGGTGGCACTCGTTTTTCCACCACGTAAAGAGAAAATAAGAGGACGGGAATTGAGAACAATACTCACCAATCCCTCGCTTGCGTTGCCTTCAACTCTGCGACCTGTTGCACAAGATTCTGCACCACACCAAACAGACCAGTATCGCTGGGTGGGGGAAAGGGCGTGCGTCCCCGTTCTTCGAACGAAATTTAGACTTGGCGGACACGTGCAAAGGCACGTGAAGTATCGACAGAAGACTGCGAATAGTACAATCCGCAGTACACTTCCAGACGCCATGCTTGCAGTCACAACTCGAAACTGGTTTGAGTTTCGCTTTCAGATGAAGTGGTCAGGGAGTTAGGTGACAACTGCCTTATATGAGGCAAAAGTTTCTGTTTCCGTTCAGTTGTCGGGATGCTTAGTTGAGTGATGGTGATGAGAAACAGTATTTCCGATTTCCGCTGTTTCTTCTGGTTTTCAGAACTGAAAATTGAAACTTGGTTCAGCCGGATGGTGATGTGACAATATTTCCAACTGTGTCTTTGGGGTTTTCAGAACTGAAAATTCAAACTTTGTTGAGCCGGATGGTGATGTGACAGAATATTTCCGACTGTTTCTTTGGGTTTTCAGAAACTGAAAATTCAAACTTAGCTGAACCGGATGGTGATTAGGCAGAATAAGCCCAACTGTTTCTTGTGGTTTTCAGAACTACAAATCGAAACTAAATTGAGCCGGATGGTGATGTGACAGAATAGTTCAACTGTTTCTTTCGGGTTTTCAGAACTGAAAATTGAAACTTAGTTCAGCCGGGTGGTGATTAGGCAGAATATTTCCAACTGTCCCTTGGGGTTTTCAGAACTGAAAATTGAAACTTCTGTTGCAAACTCTTACTTGCTGATTCTTTCTTGACGGCAAATTCTGTCCAGCGGTGCTTTAGCTTCGATGATACCCGGGTCAGTTTTGAAAAAGCGCAAAAGGTCAGTGTTTAAAAAAACAAAACAAAAAAACGGCTGAAAAGACAAGGTAGCAGGTAGCTACGGAGGCGGCACGTTCCTGTGACAAATGTCGATTTTCACACAAAACTGTTGTCATGGCCCATGGCAGAATTTGGTTTACCGCCTACCCACATCAGTTTGTCCAGAAAAGTTTTCCCTCGTTTTTCTGCACCGCTGAAGTTCACAAGAATTCTATCGCTGCCTGCAGGTCAGGTACCTCAGCACTGAACACGGTAGTTGATGGTTGAAGCCTCATCCCACAGGTGTCACAATTAGTCAGTTTGTCCTGAAAAGTTTTCCCTCGTTTTCTGCACCGCTGAAGTTCACAAGAAATGTATCGCTGCTTGCAGTTCGGGTACCTCAGCACTGAACACGGTAGTTGATGGTTGAAGCCTTATCCCACAGGTGTCACAATTAGTCAGTTTGTCCTGAAAAGTTTTGCCCTCGTTTTCTGCACCGCTGAAGTTCACAAGAAATGTATCGCTGCTTGCAGTTCGGGTACCTCAGCACTGAACACGGTAGTTGATGGTTGAAGCCTTATCCCACAGGTGTCACAATTAGTCAGTTTGTCCTGAAAAGTTTTCCCCTCGTTTTCTGCACCGCTGAAGTTCACAAGAAATGTATCGCTGCCTGCAGGTCAGGTACCTCAGCACTGAACACGGTAGTTGATGGTTGAAGCCTCATCCCACAGGTGTCACAATTAGTCATTTTGTCTTGAAAAGTTTTCCCTCGTTTTCTGCACCGCTGAAGTTAACGAGAAATGTCAGTATCGCTGGTTGCAGTTCGTGGTACCTGAGCGCGAAAGACAGTAGTCGATGGCTGTAGTCTTATCCCTGAGGTGTCACAACAACTCCTAAGTGCAAAAATCTGTCAATTTCGCACATTTTTGTTTTATCTCCAAGCTAGTCTCCCCTTATCACCAGTACTCAGATCCGAGCTGTTGTGTCAGGTTTACGAGTCGCCAGTCTTGTCGTCTAGGTTCTATCTGGCGCGCTGTACGCCGTCTCATATTTCCGTGTCCGTTCCGCCGTGCCGGTCTGTGGCCGGCGGGTCTGTGGCGTTGAGTGTTGCGAACCGCTCACGGCGCTGGTGGTTCTTGCGTTTGATTCTCGCCTCACAGTGTTTGGTCTTCTTTTCATGGGTAGTCAGAGTGTACTTGACCTTTATAGTCCGTGCACATTGCGGAGAGCACGCACTTGTAACCTGATGAGTGTGTGTGTGTGTGTGTGTGTGTGTGTGTGTGTGTGTGTGTGTGTGTGTGTGTGTGCCACGCGCGCGCGCGCGCGTGTGTGTGTGTGTGTGTGTGGTGTGTGTGTGTGTGTGTGTGTGTGTGTGTGTGTGAGAGAGAGAGAGAGTGTGTGTGTGTGTGTGTGAGAGAGAGAGAGAGAGAGAGAGGGACAGACAATGATAATAACAATGACAATAACAGTGACAATACTCTTTGTTTTCCAACGGTAAGAGTTGGTGTAAGTACCACGTTCAAACTTGCCCTGAGCCGGAGAGAGAGAGAGAGAGAGAAAGAGAGAGAGAGAGAGGACACACACACAACACACACACACACACACACACACACACACACACACACACACACTCTCTCTCTCTCTCTCTCTCTCTCTCTCTCACACACACACACACACACACTCACACACTCACTCACACACACACACACACAAAGACGATGTTGTTGCTACTGCTTTGCATAACTTTCACGTGCGTATTCAGTAACAACAACAAAGTACCCATACGTACCCAGATGTCCATGCAGATGCCTTTGCGCCACTACCGATCACGAACAACGTTGCTTATTTCAGTGCTGGAATGAAGCAACACAATTTCTGCCTACGGACACTTGGATGGACTATACTCCATGTTCGCCGTACGCTCTGGACGCTTGTACTTTTGCAGTACTCATGCTCATCTGGTTAGAAAGCTAAGCGGCCTTTCCTCCGGCAACCCCTCCCCCCCCCCCCCCCCCCCAGCCTTCCCCTCCTTTCTTCTCCCTCGGGGATGTGTCGAGCCGTGATCCCATTGTTTCCGGAAGGCTTGTATGACTTTTATGCACGTTTAACCAGCAAAGGTTGAAATGGCGTCGCCGGGCCGAACTGAAGAGGTATCACAGAGAGTAGAGCGATGACGGAGCAGAGAGGCAGGAAGGTGGGAAAAGGGGGGGGGGGAGGGGCGGCGAAGGGGTGAGGAATTCGTTGTGGTAGAAACCAAGGAAACGTTCTTTCGAATCAGACTGATCAGGAAGATAGAACAAGGAAAGGGTGACTGACGCAAGGGTTGAGAAAGAGAGAGAGAGAGGTTGGGTGGGTGTTTGGGAGTTTAACGTCCTTTTCCAACACGTAAGGGTGATGTCAAAGACGGGGCAACGAGAAAAAAAAAAAAGGGCCAGCACAAATATTTGGCGCACCGGCCGAGATTCGAACTCACGCCCCGAGCAATGAAAGTCCAACGCTCTACCGGGGAGCTGGGGTGGCCGAATGATAGAGCGTGGGGACTTCTAATGCTCGGGTCGTGAGTTCGTATCCCGACTGGAGCCAAATATTTGTGCTGGCGGCTTTTTCATCGTTGCCCCGTCTTGGATATCACCCGTATGTGGTGGAAAAGGACGTTAAACCCTCAAACACCCACCGCCACCCCCAACACTCTACCATTCGGCTATCCCGGCTCGCAGAGAGAGAGAGGGAGAGAGACAGAGAGAGAGGGAGAGAGAGAGAGAAGAAAAATATGCGAAGAACAACTAATAATACACACCCCCAGTGCGTAATTTGTGGTGAATGATACATAGATAGGTCAAGTGTAACCCTTCTGGTCCCCCGTAAACAGAGACTGCTCTAAAACCAAATAGGATAGGTATTGAGTGGCGCCGCACCGCCGCGACGAAACATCCCCCGGGGGGAAACAGCCCGAATTTCCTGTAAGGGATAATCAAGTAGTAGTACAAATAAAAACACATTTTACACTTATAGTAAGCGCCCCCCCCCCCCCCAAAAAAAAAAAAAAAAAAAATTTGCAAAGTCACAGAGCAGTCAAAAACTGCTATTACTGTTCACCCACCAAAGAAGCTTTGCATGAACTCTTCACACACACTACTAACCTTCCTCTCATCGTTTATCACAGTCTTTCCTGAAAGCTTATCCCATCTAAAGGAGACGATAAACACCAACCCAGCGCCGGCTTAAAGATCTAAGCTCCCAACAAAAAGCTTTCCGAAGTGTGAAAATTTTTTTACAGAGTCGACCGTGCAAGCACAGTCAACTCTTGTCACAGTTTTCAGCGTCCCTGAAACCCCAATAAAAGCCAAGGGCAGCCTGATTTCACAACTCAGTTGCGTTTTGACACTGAGCGAGAAAGATCGTGCAGCACTCAACATCCGCTAGACACAGAAGCGATGTGTCTCGCTCACTTACCAAAAGCCAAATAATGTCACGGCAAACTCGTGCTCTGGTTTTATAAGGGTCCCCGAAGCGCTGAAAACTGCAACTGTGACAGAGTGTCCTGGATAACGCACAGTCGAAGGAGTCGCAGTTTAAAAAAAAAAAAAACCGCAATGTTTGCGGCTTTTAGCTGAGATTGCAGACCTTACACCCCCCCCCCCCCCACACACACACACACACACACAAACACCGCGACACACCAAACACAAAGATTACACTGAAAGAAAGAAAAAAAAACCGTGATGACAAACCGCTGTGAAGATACTTACCGGCTGTCACCCTAACTGTTGTTTCTCACGCAGCAGACGCTAAGAGGTGTTTGGTACGCGGAGGTCTAATGGGGTTAAAGACGTTTGTTGCGTTCGGGTGACGGATAAGTGGTTAATCCCCTAGGGTATTTGAACAAGAGGGGGGTGGTTTTAGGACTGGCACGTGTGGAGATAAAAATGCGCTGGGTGTTGCGTTTTGTTACACGTGTGCGTTGTCTGAATTGAGAGAGGTCTAATATTTGTGTCAAAAGTGGAGATACTGAAGAAATTGGTTGTTTGGTTGGTTGGTTGGTTGGTTGGTTGGTCGGTTGGAGTTTTAACGCCCGCGCCATGAGCGTGATTGGATTAACACTTTTTTAAAAGTAGT
>JACVVK020000167.1:315000-547500 GCA_018292915.2 Batillaria attramentaria
CATCACGGGGCGGGTTGGTGGGTGTTTAGGAGATTAACGCCCTTTTCCACCACGTATTGGTGATATCAAAGACGGGGCAACGAGAAAAAGGCCAGCACAAATATTTGGCCCCAGCCGGGATTCGAATTCACGACCCGAGCATTGAAAGTCCAGCGCTCTACCATTCGGCTGTCCCGGCTCTCATCACTGTGTGGTAGATAGGTGTGAATCGCACGTGTAGGGGCCGTCGGTGGTCTAGTGGCTAAGAGACTGCGTCACCAAAGCGAGGGGTCAGGTTCGAGTTCCCCACTCGGGGCAGAGACTGATGTTTTCTTTCTCGTACATAGCACCGTTCATTCGGGCCGATCGTCGGGGGTTCTCTCCGGGTACTCCGGCTTCCTCCCCCTCTGTTTTGGGAAATGTTCAGCCCACACAATTTGAAAATAAAATGCAAATCTAAATTCGGAAACTTAAATTGCTGAGCTGAGTCCTTCGCACCACGTGACTGTAATGTGTTTCATATTCAGTGTGTGAGAAGAATACATGTGGTTTCACGTGAGCGTGTGTGTTGGGTTGAGCTCGCGGCGCTTTGAGCCAGTTTAAAGAAATAGTAGTGTCTTCTGAAATCATGTTTGTGACCCTTTTTTTAACACAGTTCCTGAGTCTGGAGTCGGAGACGGGAGACACCTTGACCTTTGAATGTTGTGCCTGTGAGCAGTTCAGGTAAGTAGGTTTGTTGTCGCCATAGTTGTTGCTTTTGTCTCGCTCTTATTTTATTGTTGGTCTTCGTTGTTTGTTTGTTTGTTTAGTTGTTGTTTCTGTTAGTTTTTGTTTTTTGTTTGTTTGTTTTTTTCGGGTTTTTTTTTTGTTTGTTTGTTCGGTTGTTTTTTGTTGTTGTTGGTTTTGTTTTGGTTTTTGTTTTTTTTTTTTTTTGGGGGGGGGGTGTTTTGGGTTTGGGTTTTTGTTTTTGTTTTTTTGAGGGGGGGGGGGGTGTTTTCTTGTTTGTTGTTGTTGTAGTTAGTGTTGTTGTTGGGGGGGGGGGTGTCGTTCTGTTTTTTGTTTGTTTTTTGGTTTGTTTTGTTTTGCTTTGTTGTTTTGTTGTTGTTTTGTTTTTTCGGGGGGGGGGGGGTGGACACTTTATTTTCATTTCCTTGTTAGTAGTTTCCTTCTTTGGTCGTTGTTGTATTTTAGGGGATTTTTTAAGGTTTGTGTTTTCGTTGTTGTCATAATTTGTTTTTCTAAATACAAAGTAACGGTGCATGAGAAAACTTCTTCGTAGCGAATTCCCGTTATCTATTTGTCAGGTGAGTTTACATGTGGTAGCAGCTACAAAAACACGCTGAACAGCTGTCTTTCTATAATTATTATATAAATATTAATAAAATAGTTCTTTATAAACATGACTGTGTACATTGTGTTTGAGCAGGTGAGGCCAGTGTGGGTGTGTTACGGACACCAGACACAGTGCAAGGTGTGTGTCGTGGACTGCAAGGAGGGCACTATGACCGACCTCTCCATACAGGTAGGATGCAAGTTAATAGAAAATCCTGCATTTTTTTTTTTTTTTTTTTTTTACGCCTGATCAGCAACCTGTATCCGAAATATTTCGCCCGCAATTCAGTTTTGTTTTTAAGTTTTGTATGGCTGTAGTACAGGCAAAATTTGTATGCAAAATAATGCAGCGACAGAAGACACTGGCTGTGCAGCCATTGTGTCTCTGTTCGCGTGTCCTCTGGCAGGGGAGACAACTCTGTTTCGAAAATACACTAGGTATTGGGTGGCGCTGCACCGCGGCGACGCGCTTCCCCTGGCGGAGGCAGGCCGAATTTTCCAAAAGAGACAACAACGAAAAAAAAAAATAAACGAACGAATGACAAAATATTTAGCTACGTTTGTGCAACTGGATTTGCTGCTGTGTTTCAGTTGTCCAGCCGCGTGATGAGTCTGTGCGCCATACCAGACGCCATGTTGTTCGGAACTCTGGCCTGGAACATTGTGTGCTACAGAGAGACCGACAGGTACTTATACATGCTGAATACTTCAGCGCACATGATACGTTTCTTTTTCTGCTCTTCGGTGCCTATAAATGTCAGCCAGCTTACTTCCTTCAATTTTTTTTTCCAACCAAAGACAATGGGGCGGTCGGTGGTCTAGTGGTTAAGAGACTTGTCACTAATGCGAGAGGTCAAGGGTTGGAGTCCCACCCGGGGCAAAGCATTTTTCCTTCTCGTATGTGGCACCGTTCATTCGGGCCAATCGTCGGGGGTTCTCTCCGGGTACTCCGGCTTCCTCCCCCTCTGCTTTGGAAATGTTCAGCCCACCAAATTTGAAAAATAAAAGCAATTCTAAATTCCGAAATTTAAATAGCTGAGCTGACCCTTCGCACCACGTGATTGTAATGTGTTTATGTCCAGTGTGTGAAAGAATGCGTGTGATTCACGTGAGCGTGCGTGTTGGGATCAGCTCGCGGCGCTTTGAGCCAATGCATGAAATTGGGTAAAGCGCCTATACAATACTCATTATTATTATTAATGGTTTCCAGAAGCAAGACACATGGACAAGCTGCATTTCAAAAATGAAGCCTAGAAAACGTAATTTTGATAGTCTGCCCATGCAGCGTGCGTGCCACCCCCACATACTGAAATAGCTCAAAACTGTGCACTCTGTTATTCACGCCCCGCACATGCCCAAGGATATGCTGAAAAATAGTTCCCCCATCAAGTCAAGTCTGCCATTCACCAACACATCAGACATGCCTCTTTTCTTCCAAAACCAAAAATTGGTATCAAATGCACTTTGAACAAATAAAAAAAATCAAGAAAGCAAGGGAAATTCACTTTAATAATGCCGGTTACTCCCTAACCTGCCTCATTTGCATTGTGCATGTTCTTTGACCTTGAAAGGTTCAGGGCGTCGGACTTGCAACACTCCCACTAAGCCAGATCAAAATTCATGCACACACAATTTTTTTTTTTTTTTTAGTGCGGCCTTTGGTGCACAACCCCAAATTTACTTGGTCGGGATTGAGTTAAAACAATAACAACAACACACCCACGTAAGCCAAACAATATCGTTTTGCAGCAAATGTTTTCTAACGCTCGTCTTGTCTGCTTCAGGTCGTTCGTGTGGGAGCAACAGCTCCATGACGCTGTGTTGTCCATCTGTCAGTTTGAGGACTCAAGCGGCTGTCGGGTTTTCGCCGGCCTTGCTGATGGCACATTGGCTGTTCTTGAGGTATGGGGGTTCAGTTCCAACTAAGTATTTTCTGGTCAGTGTGCTGGTATTTTTTATTTGTTTATCGTTGGGGGTTCTGTCCGGTACTACGGCTTCCTCTCTGGAAATGTTCAGTCCACACAGTTTGAAAATAACTGCAATTCTAAAATTCCGAAACTTAAATAGCTGAGCTGACCCTTCGCACCACGTGATTGTAATGTGTTCATGTCCTTGTGTGTGAGAGAATGCGTGTGATTCACGTGAGCGTGCGTGTTGGGTTGAGTTCGCGGCGCTTTTGAGCCGATTCAGGAAACTGGGTACAGCGCCTATACAATACTCAGTTGCTATCATTATTATTATTATTATTATTGTTATTATTAGTATTAGTATTATTTTCGTGGAGAGAGATAGAGAGACAGACAGACAGACAGGGTGGATGCATGGGTGTTTGGGAGTTTCACGTCCTTTTCCACCACGTTATGGGTGATATCAAAGACTGGGGCTACGAGAAAAAGGCCAGCACAAATAATTATGTGGCCCCCAGCCGGGATTCGAACTCACGACCCGAGCATTGGGAGTCCAGTGCTCTACCATTCGGCTATCCTGGCTCCCCACACATACAGACAGACACACATGCAGACAGACAGACAGACAGAGACAGAGAGATACATGGGGACCACATACTTTTGCTGTTTGCACCGTTACAATGTGAGGCAAATTACAGTGTATCTCGTAATAAATTGTCTGGTATGCATAAAGAAACCTGTGTCTGTGCAGAATGTTTCGACGGACACAACGTTCTACGACCGTGATGTACATTCATGATTTGGTCAGTCCCCGGTCACGTGTCTCAGACTGATCGACAGCAATCACCTCTGTGTGCGCATGCGGCAACACTGTGTCCATCATCCGGCCAGAGTCAGCGATGTGTCCTCATTTCCAACGCGTCCTTTGAGTAATGCTAGTCTATTTTCTGTTCAGGCCAAGAAAGCCACGTCACCCAAATCCATTCGCGTCATCTTTGCCTCTCTTGTGCGCAAAAAGTCCCAGCTTCACTGGCAGCTTGCCTCCTCTGGCGTAACCCCTGGCATGCACTTTGCCCTACCAAATACCAAAAAAAAAATAAAAAAATCACGAAAACCCGGCTTTTGTGTGACAACAAAAATCACAACAAACTAGCACGCTGGCCAAAGCTGGCTCCGCATGTAAAGTCTGAGGTTAGGGATTTTATTCCCGGGTTAGAGTCTAACCTTGAACTAAACAAGCTCTAGGGTTAAATTTTCTGCGGGTCCATTCCAGCATGATGCCTAAGCCGTTATAGAAAGATTTATTTCTTCCTTTCTTCGCCTCCTTTTTTGTATAATTTTGTTTTTTGGGTTGTTTTTTTTGTTTTGTGTGTTTGTTTCTTTTGTCCTAGTCTGGGTTTAGGCCCGTAGCCGTGGGTTAATTTAACCTCGACTTTTAACATTCGAGCCCAGGGCCCTTCAAACAAACACTAAACCTTACTCCTCGCTCAATGTGTGGTTCTTTCGCCTGCAGCACGCTGGACGCTGTAGACAGCTTCACAGTGTCGTCGAACCCGTATGACCACATCCTGTCTCTACAGCCTGGACTTTCCGGGAGTGTGGATCATCGGTCCGTGGGTCCTCATATCCTGGAGCTGTGGGACCCTGAGACACTGTGCTGCAAGATGCTGTATGACACGCGTGCTGGCAGATACCCAACCTCCGGAAGGTGAGGTCTTGTGGTTTTGCTGTTGTTTGTTGTTGTTTGTTGTCCCCCCACCCCCCTTTTTTTTTTGAGGGTGGGGGAGCTGGGGGGAGGGGATGGTGGTGGTTTTGGTTTTTGTTCTTGGGTTGTTTGGTTTTTGTTGTTGGGTTTTTCTTTTCTTTCTTTTTTGTTTGTTTGTATGTTGTTGTAGTTTTTGTTGCTGGTTGTTTGTTTGTTTGTTGTAGGTTTGTTTGTTGTTTCTTTTGGGGGTGAGGGGGGTGGGGTGGACGGGGGCCTTCGTTTGTTTTTTGTTGTTGGTTTTTTCCCTTTTTTGTATGTTGTTGTGGTTTTTGTTGTTGGTTTTTTTCCCTTTTTTGTATGTTGTTGTGGTTTTTGTTGTCGGTTTTTTCCCCTTTTTTGTATGTTGTGTGGTTTTTGTTGTCGGTTTTTTCCCTTTTTTTGTATGTTGTTGTGGTTTTTGTTGTCGGTTTTTTCCCCTTTTTTTGTATGTTGTTGTGGTTTTTGTTGTTGGATTTTTGCTTATTCTTTCATTTGTTTGTTGTTGGTTTTTTGTTTTGTTTTCTTTGTTGTTGTTGTTGTTTTGAGTTTGTTTTTGTTTTGTTTTTTGTTCTGTTTTGGTTGTTTTGTTTGTTTGTTTGGGGGTTTTTTTTTGTTGTTTTTTTGTTGTTGTTGGGGTTTTTTTTTGTTTTGTTTTTTTTTTTGGGGGGGGGGTGAGCGGGGGCGTTGTTGTGTTGGTCTTTCTGATTGTTTTGGGTTTGTGTGTTTGTTGTTTTTATTTATTCATGGCGTTCGGCAAAGTTAACAGCCCATGTGACAAGTATGGTTATTTCTAGCCGTGTGTTTCACACTCTCTAACCTTTTTACCTCTAATTTCAATCTTCTCTCAGGACGACGAGGCGTACTTTCAACAGGGCACGCATCACCTGCATCCTTCCCTCGACTACTCCGTGTGGGTGGGCACTGGGGAAGGAAGTCTCATCACCTACGACTGTCTTCACGCACCAGGGCTCTAAGGACACCGTCTGACTCCTCCTCTTTTGTGGGATCCTATTCTGAAGGGTTTTTCGGCCTTTGTCGGCAGTAAGGAGGAAGGTTGACACAGGGAGGGGACGACCTTCGACCCGGTGAGGGAGGCAGAGCAGTGAGGGTAAGAGGGTGTTTTTTTTTTTTTTTTTTTTTTTTTGGGGGGGGGTGGGTTGCTTGTTGGGTTTTTTTGTCTTTTTTTTTTGTTTGTTTTTTGTTGGTTTTTTTGTTTGTTTGTTTTTTTGTTTTAGTTTTTTGTTCTTTGTTTGTTTTGTTGTGTTTTTGTTTTTGTTTTTTTTTTGGGTTTTTGTTTTGTTTTGTTTTTTGTTTTTTTTTTTTGTTTGTTTTTTTTTTTTGGGGGGGGGGGGGGTGTTGGGGGTATTGGAACGTTTTTGAAGTTATGATAATGGGGTTGTCATATGACTGTACACTGTGTGCTTTGCTGGTTTTCTCAAGCAGTTATTGTGGCAAAAACCCACTACGTCCATGACGTCACTTTTATGGGTCAAAGGGGTGGATTTCAAGATGAAAGAGATTGACGTAATGGTCTTTTTTCCTCGGAATGACGTCAGTGAACTTACTGCTTTCTTTCCACGTTTCAGTCATATTCGAAACTGCATGTGCTTCCCTGTTTGTAGTGGTCTGTAGTAAAAAAAAAAATCAAAAAAAAAAGGTTTGCCGGGACCATGCCATGCGTTGTACTCATTTGTGCCGGGTGCACGCGATTTGCTAAAATCTGGGGGGGGCCTTCGCCCTTTTGATTGACAGGAGTTGGACTTGTTTATTCAACCCTAACGACTTTGTGACTTAATGTTTCTAAACGGGTCAGTGTAACTTTTCAGTCGGGGTCTTCAGCATTGTAAAACCGTATGGATTTTGCGTCAAAGCTGTTATGACATGTATACTACAGTTACACGCCCCTTCATGGGGGGCCGAGATAGCCGAATGGTAGAGCGTTGGGCTCTCAATGCTCGTGTCGTGAGTTCGAATCCCGGCTGGGGTCAGATATTTGTACTGGCCTGTTTTCTCGTTCCCCGTCGTTGATAACACCCCTACGTGGTGGAAAAGGGGCGTTAAACTCCCAAACACCCACCCACCCCACCCGAACCTTACGTGGTGGAAAAAGGGGCGTTAAACTCCCAAACACCCACCCACCCCACCCGCCCTTTCACGCACACCGGCCTAAGTCTTCCAGTTCATGAGTACACGGTAGATGGCGTCAAGTTCTTTCTGATCGCTGACTCATCAGTAACTGTAGCTCATCGTCATCTGCTTGTGTTCCAGGTGCGTCAGCTGTACCGGTCCCAGCAGGAATCCGACGACGACCACGTGAGGATGTCGTGCCTGGTCCTCTCCACCACCAGCACCCTGGTCAACAACAGCTGCGAGTCCGTCAGCCACAACCCGGGCTCCGACCCGAACACCACCTTCACTACCACTACCACCCCAGCCGCACACAACACCAGCGAGGATGGAGAGGCAGGAGGGAGGGGGCGGTGAGGATGGGGAGGAGAAGGAGGAGGGAGAGGCAGCGGACACGACGTTGACGACACTGGAGGCCTGCACCCTTGATGGAGTCACCTCCGCGGAGTATGAGAGTGAAGGGATAACGCCGACGGCTAGCTTCTGCCAACACCAAGACTCCACGTACGGTTCGGCGACTGACTTGGGGGCCGGGAGGCGAATGCAGCCCAACAACAGAAGACAGAAGTATTGTGAGAGAGTTCGGACAAAGCCGCTGATCAGGCTTGGCAGTACCGATGAAACCTCAAGGTCGTGATGAGAGAGCGCCCGAGGCAGAGGTGTCAGGACCAAGGAAAAGCGCCCCAGTCTTCAGACCCTGCAAGTTCTGTCTCCTCACAAGACGTGTCGTCCCCGAGAGCGTGAAAGCCGTGAACCACAGCGAGCACGACAAGGACACCGCTAGACGCTCATCGCCGTCTTCCATGAACGGAGTTTCGAAGTTTTACATCGGCGACGAACGTCAGAAGAAGGTGAAGAAGATGATGAACGGGTCCGTCCCTGTTGACGCCAACGGCAATAACAAGCAGAGCGGACGCTTCATTTGTGGCTGAGAAGAACTTGAACAATGCAGAGTCCAGAGAGAAGAGCCAGTCTGGAGGGTCATCAGAGAAGAATGGGTCTGAGGTCACACAGCATACGAAAGACCAGACAGACGGACATTCCACACTGCCGGACGCGACTGGTGAGGGTGAGAGGTCAGGAAGGACTACCAGTGAGTCAGGCATTGATGTCGCCAGCTCTGACGGCTCTTTCCTGACCAAATCACGCAGCAGCACACGATCGTCTCACGACACCATCGAGGAAGATCCTCATTTTTCCAGGGACACGCAGGAAGGTGGGTCAGTCAGGGTCGACTGCTAACAGCAGTGCTGCAGACTCACACAAAAAGCTCACGTTGAAGGCGTCGATGGGGAGTTCGTTCACGTCTTCCGTCGACTCGCGTCACTCAGAGTCAGATGAGGTCTTCCAGGACGCCGCTGAAGACTTTGTCTACACGAAGAACATGTCTCCTGTCTCTGTGACGTCACCAAGCAGCACTGTGGAGGAGTCGCAGTACGAGACAGGCGCGGACGAAGCCACCTCGCAGTATGAAACCGGCCAGGATGACGAGATGTCACGGGAGAACAGTTTTCAGAGTCTGAACAGAGACGGAGAGTCACTGGACGAGAGCGGTGTCAGTGGCACAGACCGAGGGAAAATCAAGGGTCAGGAAAACTCGTCCCCAGAGCTTGTTCGTCCCGAGGAGCAGGAAAGCCACACCCTGGCAGCTGTGTGGATCGGAAAGCTGAGAAGAACCTCAGCAAAGCTCCTACAAGGAAGAACGCGGTGGTCACCAGCCCGACGTCCAACCTGGACAACAGCGCCATCCACACCATGGCTGCTACAAACGGCCACCACCAACAGCAAACCCATCACCATTACCAGCAACGGCACCCACACTGGAAACGAAGGCGGCGGTAACAGCAGCAGCGGCACGTCACTGAAGGAACGAGCGAGCTCCGAGTCCAGCGTGGCCGAGAACCTGCAGCCTGCCGACCCAGAGGCGCAGTACCGGCCTCGACTACCACCACCTGCACGTGGACTCTGTCTCAGACATGGACAGCGTCGGCGATGACACCTTCCGGCGACAGTCGACGCAGCAGTTCAAGTCTTCAGCGACTGTTTGGAACGGGAACAAGCTGCCCAGCACCCACTTCCGGCAGGAGTATGAAGAGAGCAGCGATGGCGGTGACTGCAGACTCCACTCCCTCGACTGCGACCCGTCTTCCTTCATATTCCCCCAGGATTACTACAGCCTGAGGGAGGGAGGGGACCACGTGGGGCGGGCCATGATGAGCCTCTCCTCATCCATGCTGCAGACTCCGGCCTTGAGCACCATCAGCTGCAGGACCTGGTCCAGCTACGACGAGGTGTCCACTCCATCCCGCGCGGACTGCGAGTCTGGTCGATCTGGGAGGAACACGCGAGGCAACAGCCTGTCGGGTGTGGGGAACGTCGGGTACCTGCCGCGGAACAACTCCCAGCTGAGCACCACCGTCAGCATGGCCAGCACCGCAGAGCTTCTGTATGGGGCCGACATGACGCTGATGTCCAAGAACAAGATCTCGGACAAGCCGGTCAAATGTCTGCTGCTCTATCAGTAAGTACATGATTATAGACATCCTGTTACACCCTAGTGAGGTAAACCAGTAGCAATAAGCAGTTATTGTCTTCGTTATTGTCAGATATCAGACGTCATAACTTCGGCCATCAGACTTGAAAAAGAAATCCTGAAAATTGGCCAAGGTCCAAGGGCCATACTCAAACATACTAAACCTTATGAGGTGGAAATGTGTCAGCTGTTTGAGAATATCTAGCCATTTGAGAATGAGTTGTGCCATTTAAAAAAAACACTATTTTCTAAAACTTGAAACGTATTCAAGTGACAAGAACATGACTTATGAATGTTTTAGTTTGGTTTTTCAAATTTCAAATTTGTTAGCCACCATAAGCATGCCGTAATTTATGATCACTTTTTCAGGTTTGAAGGGAAACCTGTTGTTCTAAGCTTCTCCGGCTGCCACAGTGATGATGAGGCGGTTCTGAAGTGGACCAGAGAAAAAGATGAGGCACGTGTCACCTTCACACTCCAAGTTCAACATTCTGTCCACCCCCACCCCCCCCCCCCCCTTTCACCACACACACCCTCCAACCACCTCCTTCCCTCCCTGAAAAAAAAAAATAAATGAGTGAAGCAGTTGGTCAACAAAAAAGATAGCACAATTTTTGCTATACATATTGGCTAGACCCATGAGATATTTTTCAAAGAACATTTTCCATGCAAAACTTGTAAAGGACCTGAGTCAGCATTTGGTAACAGTCCTGATCATTTGTATGATGATGATTTTTCTGATATTAGTTTTTACAGAATGACAAACATACGCTTCCATTAGTGTAGCTGTACATCTTCTACGTCATTAAAATGACTGTGTACTTACATGTTTGATGTGTTTACTTTACCTTAGATGCTGTGGACAAACGACCCAATTCTGGAATACAACCCTGCGACCAAGACGACCAAATTGCCGACGTACATGCGAGCCAGGCTGTCGAGCTCCTCCTCAACTCAGAGTAAACACCATCGCTTCAGTGTAGACAGCCAGAGTAGTCAGTAACTCGGTTGCCATGACACCTGTATGACCTTGACACTTAAAGTGACCTGTTGTTGTTGCTATGGGAACAGTGATGTGACCTTGAGTGATGCAGTCCAGCATGGATATAATGTTGCAGACTTACACACAAGCAGAGTCTGTATATGTTGGACGTGTGACTGCAAAGTTTTGATGCAACACCACCATGCATTCACCATCTCGTTGAACTCAAAGAACGATACCGAGATATGGTACTGCTGATGAACAGATGACCTTAGCTGTATCGCCATGGCAACAAACTCACACTACACCCTGCTCACATGAGCTGATGAGGATAGAGACTGACTTGCTTGTCAATGACATGCAAGCATAATTATTGTTACACCAATATGCCACACTTCAGCTGTGTGACCTTTCAGGTCAAGGACAGGACTCAGCCAAAAATGACCTATTGACCTTCAGTGGCTTCAAGCTGGTTGTTTCCCCGAAAAGACCATTCTGAGAAACTGATCTTACTTTGATCACACACACACCTAAGCTTGTCTGGCACTAAGGATATCAACATACCTTGAAGAACGTACATACGTTTGTCTGTATATATTTGAGTTCTGTGTATATACCACAGTTGCGTAAGAGACAAGTGTGTAAGCGTGTCTCACATACAAGTGCACCAGTGTACCATTGAGAGAGGTATGTTTGTCAGTGTATATATAAATTTATTCTGTACATGCTGTATAAATCGCAGATTAATGAGATCTGTGATGAGGGGGAAGGAATTGCAGTCCAAGAGCAAAGCAGAGGGTGCTGCCCGTGCACAGAGTTATTAACAACAGGCAGTTGTCTCCTAATTCTGTGATTTCTTTATCTGAAGAGAACAGCACAGGTCCGTGATATGTGAGTGAAGCTGATTTGGCCACTGCGATGATTCCTCGGGGAGAGAGAAGATATTTTTCACTTTGCAGTTTGAGGTGAAGGTCAGAGCATGGTGTCCTAGGCGACAAGTTTGAGGTGAAGGTTGATATTTGGTACCTTGTGAATCTCTTGATTTGTTATCAGCTGTCACAAACAGTGTGAAGGAATATTTCATGTGATTAAGTCTGTTATACTGATAATATTGCAACGTTATCAGCTGTACATTATGTATTTGTTGTTGAGTGAATGTTACTGTACAGTGTCACAGTCATAATTTTGTGATATATATCATTGCACCTTGATACTTTGCTGCGTCTCAGTAGTGTGTTTGAGAGCAGAGAAAGGATGTTCATGTACCAGTATGTTTTGTCTTTCACACAGTCATTGTTCATGTAATTTGGGCGTAACGCAACTTAGAGAACAGCTCAGCAGAAGTGTAAAATATTTGTCATTCTGGGCGTTTCTCAAACGTGACTTGCGCGACAATTTGTACCATACATTGTCATTTTGTTTGTAAAAGACTAAATGTATATTGTTGAATATGAGTTGTAGGTTTCATACCATGCGGCTCTCAATGAAAGAACAAAGATGGGCATTTTGTAAATGGTTATTGTTAGCCATGGTTGCTTCTTCAAAGGCTTATAAATACACTGAAGGCTGCTGAGATAATACCAGGTTTAGTATATACATATGCACTTAGTCACTACATGTATTTGCAAATTACACTACTTGGCAAATGCACAAAAACTTCTCAGCTGATAAAAATGCTAGGTGGCATTTCAATAAGAATAGCGTACAGCTTTGTTCTTGCTCTGCCCGCCGCAGTCTGATTACATAACCCCAGAAATAATTTTAACCGAGGCTGAAAAATGGCTGTTATATTTAATCACAATTTTTGTGTGTACATACACACAGCATATATGAGTCTCCTAAGTGTCCATGTCAGATTGTCTGTGTAATATAATTACTGGATATACTGGAAGACAACAAAAGAATAATTCAAGTTCTGTTTTACTTTGTACACAAGAACAGCAACCTTGCTGATAAAACCTCAATTATTCAGTGCTTCAAATGATCCATGATCCAAATACAGAAAAAGTGTGTGGCATTTAGTGACGAAGTGGCAAAGGCACAAGCACGCGTCTGTAAAAGTGGACACATTATGCTGGGGGGAAGGGGGGTGGGGGGGCAAGACATACTCCCCTGGATTTTTTTTTTTTATTAATTAGACTAAAATCTGTGCAATTTGGTGCATTTTGGCATGATTTTTAGTGTTTCAGTGGAGGAAACACTTTTTGGGCAGGAATTTTTTTTCTTTTTTTTTAATTAAATAGACTAAAATATGTGCAGTTTTGTGCATTTTGGCACAACTTTTTTGTGTGTCAGTCAGGAAACAATTTGGAGGGGGGGGGGGGGGGGGAGGAAATTTTTTTAGCCAAAAGGTGGATGATTTTAAGCCCTGAATTTATTACACAAACTAACTAAAGTGAAGAACACAGTTCTACATAATGTTTTTTGCCGAGCTCTTTCTCTCCGCAGGGTCTCATGGTGTTTCAAGTTGTAAAAATTTGTGCACATATTTACCTGTACCCTATATTCACTCAGGGGCTGTTCATTTACACCGTAGATGTAAGATTCTTTCAGTTTGTGTACTGTACCCTTAAGTGTAACAAATCATCAGGCTTCCACTTGAAATTCTGATACACAAATGTACAACGGAAGTTAAACAGAAACATACACGTAATAGAAATATTCATCAGCTGCAATTGAATTAAATTAAATTAAAGCAGCCAAGCATAGAAATAGTCACAGCATCACCACTGAACAGACATCAAGGATTCTATATTATACAAGTGCCTGTCAGTGTAACAAAAACTGTTATTGCCAGCCTGGATAAATAAAGACACTGTTGACATGTTTCAGATTTCAACAGCCGTGCACTAAATTCAACTCAATATATTTTATTGTCTAATAAAATCCAAACCTTTCCCTTTGGTATGAACACTCGAACTGGCAATGGTATGAATACAGGTACATCCATTTCAAAGTGGCATTTCATGATTCCCTAATCCTACTGGCTGGATTTAACTTCTTTTCTATATGTATTGCTAGTGCATTTTCAAGCTTTGCAAAGAATTTGTACATTCTGTAAGAAAATGTCACTGTGTCACAAAGTAGTAATAACAGAAATATAAACATGTCTGTGTAAAAGTGAAACATGTACTTTATATAAATTTGGAATGTGATAATGTCTAGGCTTGTTTTGGGTTTTTTTTTTTTTGTGTTTTTTGTTGTTGTTGTTTTTTTTGTTTGTTTTTTTTTTTGGGGGGGGGGTACCTGTACTATCTTTGCAGGACTTCTGTACAAAATGATAGACATTTTGAAGTATTTTAAGACTTTGCATAAAACTTGAAGACAGGAGTACATTCTGCATACACATTCCTGCTTTCATGACTTTAACACAGTGTTGCACCTTTCAACCTTTCAAACAAACTGAAAGGGTTTATGTTCAGTGATAAAGTGTACATTTGGATGTCTTTCTCTCATTTACAACTACCGGTACATGTGCTTTTCTTTACTGGGAAGAAACGTGGGGATTTATTTCATTGTATGTGATAGTACTTTACCATTGCAAACATTTTGAACACATTGTATACATTGTATTGACTCTTTCCCTACCAAGTATTTTCCTGTCCCCTCCTCATTCAGAAAAAGCATGTTTGATGTAAAAAGCCTACGATAATGGACAGTGGAAAATACAGAATTGATTCATTATGGCCCTTCTTTATTGCACAGTTCCAAGAAATTTTTTTTCACAGCGATGGATTTTGAAAATGCTGAGGTGAGTGGTGATTACCACTCACGACAGGAAGGAGTTAATAATAATTATAGTGTTGTAAGATAAAGAGATTGTGGTACAGGTGTGTAATTCAGCAAGGAGTTTGTGTGTCCATCAGAATCTCAATGTCACATCACGTGAAACACTTGTCACAGAAAGTTCTATGGGATGAAGGTGGTCGTAAAACATGTGTATATATAATAGTAATATACAGAGGGAGTTTCCTGCCAAAACGTGCTATTTCTACAGACAAAAGAAAAGAGATAGTATGTTCCGGCAGGAAACCCGCAAATTATAATGTACGAAACTTAACTGTTCTTTGTTATGACACACAGACATGTATGTACATACTATACATGTATAGTGCATCGTTCAAACTACTTACTGTCTAAGTTAACTGGATCAATATGAGCTGAATCTTACAGTGTTCAGTTGATATGGATGAATTTGTAAATTTATGTAAGACAGTTTACACAACTGTCACATTTCAAGCCCAGTGTTTTTTGGTTACTTTTTTATATGTTGTATAATGAAAGGTAATATTTTAGCAAAAACAAATTTTAACATAGCATACATGATGGTAATTATTTATGTGATAAGAAAGATGTTAACAAATGTGATTCAGATTGAATGTACAGACATGTAATTGTGTCAAATGCTAGTCAATGAATATATCAATTATCATAATCAAGGTCATGATACAAATTATGAATTATTCATAATATATTTTCAACACATTGTCATACATGTATTATTCATGGAAATATAAATAAACACAATCATGCTGAAGAATGATGTATAAAGTGTTGGTCATTTAAAAAAAATAAAAATTTCAACCACAATAATCAATTTCAAACTAATGTTTGTAACACCATGACATGATGACATTTGTGATAAAAAAAAAAAAAAATTCAAAACAATGTTTGATTCAAGTTCCTGACAACTCTGCTTTCTCTATCTCTGCTCTCTTGAGATACTTCTAACAATTACAATCATAATCATGAGTTTGTTGCACTGCCAATTGTATACATGTATGCTGAGGGGATGTAAATAGCATGTGTGTGTGTGTGTGTGTGTGTGTGCTTTAACGTGCAGCGAGTCCTTGAAGTTGGAGAACGGCGCTCTATAAAAGCTGTGTTTTTTTTTTTTTTAATTATTATGATGAAAAAAAAAACGTTAATGGACAAGGAAGGCGCTGTGCTTTGACACTTCTTGTAGTTGTAACAGGTAGCAATTAATTTGATGATGAGTTACACCCGATTTGAAAATGTCAAATACATGGAAAGAAATTAACAGCATGCCTCCTGTTACATATATAATTTCTACATGCTGACGTACGTGTATTTTTTCCAGTTTCTACACCGACATGTATATTTTATTCTTGCATGCATCCAGAAGCAATCTTTTTCTCCTGTTTGCCCTAACACCACTGAAATACATCTAGTTCACACTAAGAACAAATGTGAACACCATTCTCATCAACAGTGAAATGCTGCTGTCCCTTGGCTCCCAAAAGACCGTACTTTCTGCCAGCACTTGCAGCTTTTGTGCAAATGAAACGTTTTGTCACAAGTTCACTCCACGCCTTTCCCAAAAACTCAACATGGCCGCCCCCACCTCCCTGTCTTGTCGCAGAGAACGAAGCAGGATCCAGCCTTTCGCCATTGTCGTCCTCTCGTCGCTTTGGTTTGATCAAGGCTTGCTTTGTAGTGACTATCAACACACCGTAAGTCTGTGTAATTTTCTTAAGTATGTCAGCGACGTGAGACATTGTTTTGTGAAGATAGGAGGAGGAGTGGTCAAAATCCCGACACTTGTCCGACCAGAAAAACGCGGACACCGGGTCGATGACGAGAAGGGAAACGTTGCGATTAGCAGCAATCGTTGCATCCAGGCTGTGCAGTGTGCATATCATTTGTTGTGACGATGTGCAGGGCACCACACGCACACGCTCCAAACACTCTTGTACAAGCGCCTCTACTTCTTCTCCACTAATATCTCCCTCAACACATGCACTATCTGGTTTATTCATCGCATGCACGTCCCCTGACGCAGAGTTCTGAACCTTCCTCTGTTGGTCCTCAGTGCAGTCTTCTGACTCGGCAACACATTTTGTGCTTGTACTGTTTCGTGAGAAGTTGGACCGTCCATTAACACCCTTTCCCGCTGAATCTGAATGCTGCCCACTAGTGGATGAGAGATCATGTGATTTACTCCCTAGTCTTTCATCTCTATCTGAAGTCGTATCACACTGTCGCTTGTCTTGATTTCCATGCGCATCACAGTCAAATTTATCCGCTCTATCTGCGTCACTGATCATACGTTCAAAAGTACGTTTTCTCCCTGTGGGAGTTTGACTTTGAGTCTGGTGGTTGTATGGGCTGTGGTCACTACTAACCCGACTGTCAGGTGTACAGTTCCCAATGTGGCGATCCACTTCATCAACTTTCTTTGCTTTCGTTGATGAAAATTGTTTATTATCACCATCAGCCTGGACACTGTCGCCAACACACGTACAGCATCCGCCCCTACCTTCGCCATACATGTTACAAACTTTGTCAGTACTGCGGTCACCACTGCTTGCACTATCACCAGCATCGATGTCTGTTGTCTGTGATTGTGAAGCGTTCAGAATGCGATGCTCCAGCAGCACTGCCAACCGCAAAACAGAAAACTTCAGGTCCGTGTCCAACCAGATGACCTGAGCTTGGTTGCCATGGAGACAGCGGTTACGCCAGGTGGCAGGTAAGACGGCTGTGGTTACCGTGTGCAGGAGAAGTTCCGTCTTGCCGACTCCCTCACCTCCGTACAACTCCACTACATCACCCGGTGCGGGTTCGGACCCAAACAGAGCTGGCGTCAAGCCCTGTAGTGGTGGGCGTGGACCAAGGCGAGCCAAAAGCTGTCACAGTCGAGAAACTTCACCTTAAAATTCTCCATTAACTTAATTTTAAAGGCATGAACACCTCGATTTTAGGCTCATAAAGCAGGCTGATGATGTTTATAAGCATCATGCCAATTTGACACAGTATTACAGCCTCACTCAGAAACGAGTTGAGTAGAAAGAAGCCTGAACACACAGCCGCTACCAACAGACTTTTGTAACAACATTGACTAGGAGCGCTTTAAATAATATTTATGTGTATCTAAGGATGCCAGTCAGCAGACGTCCGTGAAATACTGTATACATATTACCTAACAGCTCTAACAAACAGACTATCTCCATGTCAGGCGCACTCATGCACACAGTTTTGTTCTGCACTTCAGCTAATAGTACTACTGCCAGTGCAGAGATGCACTGTATTTACGTCAAGCCATTTATTGGAGGTTATAATTACAGGTCACCGTTCTGCGCCATACAAGAACAATTTATTATTATTATTATTATTACTAAATACTAGCCATGTGATGCTGCCTGCTTGTTTACAAGCTCCGTTTGTCATTCAAATACAGACCTGAGCCCCGCTTTCTACTTTGCATTGCTTAGACATCAGTGCAAAATAGCCAGGAAAAGCAGATCTTAGTCGTCCAGCTGATCAGTCAGATCAAAACATTCCGATGATGAAAGCAAAACATGCCGCACGCAATGACCTTATCCACGGAAGTGCAAGGACATAGCGGAAGTGGCAAATTGCGCATGAGCTGCTGGACAATTTCCTGCAAAAGTTACGTTGCGGAAAGGTGAGAATTTCGAACTCTTGCACATCACAGCAGGCTTTAATTTTATGCAAAATTACTTCTGTTGCCTTAGGGGACCTTCTTCCCACTTTAGCAAGCTGTTAGTTGCAGAGACGCGCGGAGAAAACCGGGGAATATAGTAACTGCGCGAGTCAGGTGGGCCGACTCTCCATCTTCCATTGACGGAATTTTGCCCGATCAGCAAGCAGGGTTCTGCATTCGTCGCATTCCGAAATCCCCCGTGCGCATGCCATTTCCCCTTTGAAACTTTGCATAGTTCCACGAACCATTGCCTTTTTTAAAGCGTTGCCTTTTCCCCCCATTCCACGCCGTGTTGTGTCCTCAGCTTACTTTCTTTTCTGGTTGTGTTGTCAGAAACTTTCAGGATGGCAGGGCGAACACAGTTCGTCTCAGCTCTGCGACGTCGGAAAGCCAACAAACCCCTGGCTTCTTCAGTGTTCGGTGGTGCCAGTGGCAGCTTCGAAGACAGGGACAATCATTATGTCTGGTGAGACTTATGTCGGCTAAAACAGTCAGTGAGCTCGTGTGACAGCTGGCACAGAAAGAGGCAGTTCCAACGACTGCATCGCTGTTTCCATGGTGTCCGAAGAAAGTAGATTTTTGACGCACATGGAATTAGCTGAACAACCTCATTGACAATACATTTTAGTCAATCGCTGGCAGTTTCTGCACAGCTGGATTTAAATGACAGTATTTCACACCCTGAGCAGCTCCCCTCCTCCCCCCCCCCCTCCCCCAAGCCCTGGGCCCTCACTCGCTCTGAAGTCAGTCTTTGCAATAACTTAATGAGTTTATAAGTTTGTTTCATTTTCTTATGTTCTGTATTGATTATCTCGTTTCTTTTCCAGTCCTGTCTGCTTTGATATTATTGATGAGGCACACATGACAAAATGTGGGCACTCCTTCTGGTGAGACCTGAATTGTTATCATAATCTTATGGATTAGTTAAAGTAGTTAATTGAACTGAACTTAGACTTAATTTTTTTACATTTACACTTCATATGTGACTGACAAGACACAGGCCTTCTGAGTTATTTGATGCGGTGTGAAACATTTTGATTTTTATATATGACTGTCGTCTAATAAAACAATTCAAACTTCTAAATTAGAAGTTTGAACTGTTATAGAATCTGACCCACATGAACAGCCTTTGGACCAGACATTTTATTCAATTTTATCATAATTTTACAGTTGCTTTAGTGTGTGTGCTGATCATTGTTTACCTGTAAAACTGTGACAGTCACAAGTGCATCAAGCAGAGTTTGGAGAAGAGCAACCGGTGCCCCAAGTGTAACTACGTCATTGAGAACCCAGAACAGATCTACCCAAACTTCACACGTAAGTAAGATGCGGCTAGTGCAGCTACATTGGTCCAGCTTGTCCTTGACCCTGAGACGCATGATTATCCCTCTGTCACTCTCTCCAGACAGCTGCGCCCCTACCCCTGACCCGCAGTCCTGTGTATGTGACAGAGTTTTCAACACATGAAGTTTGAGATTGTTAGCGGAAAGAAGTGCATCGTGATTCGTATGATGCGTATGAGTTTGACATTGGTTAGCATTTTGTTTACACTAATTACAGTCAGACTGGTACTTTGTTCAAGTAATTGCAAGCTGAATGCCACCACTGTCTTGTGTTTATTTAAGGGTGCAAAGTCTCTGTATCAGGACAAAAAGGACAAAGAAGATGGGGAGGGTGTTTGTAAGTTAAACCCTCTCTGACAAATAATAATAGCATATAAATGTAGGCATTTTATCCCAGATATTTAGCTTAAAGCGCCTCGACCTAAACCCAGCACACACGCTCTCCTGAATCACATGCATTCTCTTAGACACTGCACCTATGACATGTATGCTTGCTTGTTTTGAACTTTTCATTTCATGTGCTACTGATAAACAGGATGTGTGTGCATTTTCTGATTTTGCAGTGAATGAACTGATCATGAAGTTTAAAAGTAAACAGACAGAGCGGAAAAGGAAAATTGATCAACGGGTGAGTGACAGGTTTACCACAATTGTTTCCCCCTCTCAGCAACATTCATTTCTTTGAGCCAGTAAAACTTGCATTCGGGATTTTCACATTTGATTCTCTGTAGAGTAAGGCAATATTTGAGGTGAGATTTTATGCTTCACTCACCCAGACAGATCACAGTTGCTCTTCACCAGCTTGAGTGGTGATTTCTGTCAGGACATAGGTGGAATCCACACAGGGTTCTGAAGTTGAGGCAATTTATGCATGATGAGGAGGATGCTGTGGAGGTCCACGTGGTTTGGGACTGCTTGACGGGGCTGCATTCCGTGCTTCCTGTTATAAATCTCATGGCGTTAACCGGGCTCAGGAACTACAGCGCCTTTGGTGCCAGCCATGTTTTTTGTCCACATCATGAGATGTGTCATAACAAGGGAAGCACCCCCAAAGTCACACCCGTGAAGTGGGTGAGTCTCGGCTGTGTGGCAACAGCCTCCCCCAGTGGGCCCATAGCACGCCCACTTCAGGTAGGAGCCAACCCAAGAAAGAAAAATCCCGCTTGCCTCGGCTTGGATTTGAAACCTGGTCCATGGTCCGAAGTGCTAACCACTTCACTACGGGGGCCGGTGTAGCAGACATGTTGCTCATGGAAGTTTCGTTTGGTTCTTTTTCCCAGGCGCCCAGCTCGGGCACTACAGACCTCAGTGAGCTTCTGTCGGATGAAATGGACCTACCCAACATCAACTACCTCTTAGAAGTGCTGTCCCACAAGAAACAGAAAATGGAAGCCGTGAGTGGTTTTAATATTAACGGAAACGGTAATGACTGCGAAGTGGTTACAAGTTAAGCAAATAAAAGCGACACAAAAGGGACAGAAACCACTTAACTTTGACAAAGGACGGCACAGGTCGACGTTTCGGCTTACGCCTTCTTCAGGACATAAACAAATGGGACATAACTTCAACAAACAAGCAAAAGGTAACTCTGCGGACGTACTGACATACACGGCGCGGGGAAAAAAAAAAAAAAAAGTGGGCGAGAAAAGGACCAGAAAAAATAGCAAAATTATCACAACACCCATCCTTAGGTGACACAAGACCATGGACTGTGTGTGAAAAAAAAAAAAAAAAAAAAAAGGTTGGGCAGAAAAGAACAAAAAAGAACAAAAAAGAATAGTGAAAATTAGCAATCACAACACCCATCCTTTGGTGACACAGGACCATGGATTGTGTGTGAAAAAAGTTCAGAGGGTTATGTTACGGCTTTTCGTTCAAACCACCCGGGGCCTGACTTCCCAGGCGCTGAATAATGTGCGACTCCATGTCGCGTCTGTCTGTGGCGTCACCGTGCATAAGCCACAGGCCAGTTACTGTCATATTTAAGATGGAGTGGCCTGCAGAATTGAAATGCACGGCAACGGGTTTTATTCTGTTGTGTCTGGTGTCGGCGATATGTTCAGCAAAGCGTGTTGCCAGGCTACGTCCAGTTTCCCCAACATACAGTTTGTGACATGCGGTACAGATGATGGCGTATATGAGGTTTGTACTGTCGCATGTGAAGTGGCGTTTGATGGTCATTTTTCCTTTGGGGCCCTTTGAGTTTTAATATTGTTTACGGAATGGTCTTTGTGGTGGTGGTGTGTGTTGGGGGGGGGGGGGGGGGTGGTAATATACATTTGAATGTATCATTTGATTTTTTTATATTATTTATTTGTGCATGCATGATCATGCAAAAACTGTGCGTAAATTATTGGCGACATCTCTTCGTTCTGCATGCTCTGTCAGTTTGTGTGTTGTGTGAATAGTTTTTGGCATAACATCAGTGGCGCGGGACATTGCTTTTTGTGACAGGACGGGCAGTTTGCGGAGAGCTGCATCCTAAAAGAGTTCTTGCAACAAGTGAGACAGAGGAAACAAGTGGTGAGTCAGCAGACCTCCCTGTAGTGTACATGAATGCTGTTCACTTGGTATAGTTTGCCTTGTTAGGGGGGTGCCAATGTAACCTGATATACAGGGGGAGCATATGTGCCCCCTTAGGCAGAGCTATATAAGCAGGGGACTAACTGGACTGGAGTGGCAAGAATAGCCCAGAAAAGAGTGCGATGGCGAAGGGTTGTCGATGGCCTATGCTCCACTTGGAGCCAGGGGCCTAAGTAAGTAGGTAAGATGTGCCCCAACTGAGTGGGATGAAAACTATATCATACAGGGTGGGGAATTTTTAGTCATTTGGCAGTGTTCAATCAAATTTACTTTTCTTTCAGCAAAAAAAAAAAAAACCCAAAAAACCAAGTTTCAGCCAAACGAAAGGAAGGGGATAAAAGATTGCACACAGTTATGTATCCATACAAATGCCATTTGGGACAGTCTAACTTTATTTTTGAAGGCTTGAATGTCAGTATTTTACTTTTTGGTGCCAAGGAAGGCTGCTAAATGTCTTTAAAAATGCTAAAATGTGTTTTCTTAAGTGAGGCCTTGCCCCCGTGGTCCCCCAGCAGGACGCTACCTCTGCACCCTGGTCTAGGTTTCAGTCTTTTTTGCCCTCATCAGTTCCCCAGTCTGATCATATGAGCATAAGTGCTGGGCAGTCACAGGACTTGAGTCAAAAATATTCCACAAACTATCAAATAATTCATTCTTGTCTGGACAGATCTTTTCTCTCGTTGTCATTTTGATTTTCAGAAATGCTCAAGAAAGTCTCTGCATTTGTACAAAATTTACACGGTCTCACAGGATAATAAAGCGTTCATTTGAATTTTTATGTGAATAATCTGTAATCTATTTTGTCTGTCTAGCAATTGGACCAGCTTCAAAGGGAAATTGGTATCCTTGATACAGATGTACAGACAGTGGAGGTGCGCTCTCTCTCTCTCTCTCTCTCTCTGTGTTTATGGCTCCTGAACAACCCAGGTTGTATGTGGTTAAACTTTTCTGTTGGGAGCGGAGATGGTTGGGGTGGAACTTGGAAGGTGGGAGTCACAGCATTGACTATTCTTTTCTCTCTTTTTTTTTTCTTTTTTTTTCTTCTCTTCACTTAAAATGGTCCTTAACTCTTAACCCTAGTCTTGCTGAATTATTTTGTCTCATGTTGAAAAAGCCATAGACTAGAGGTAACCTGGAATATTCCAGGCTCTGCAGTAGCAGGGTTAATGGCTGGATTTTTTTTTTTTTCAGGACAGAATAAAGGAACAGCATAGTAAGCTGACCTCATGTCCAGTAAGTGTTTTGTTTTGCTCCAGGTTTCTAGGTTCGTACATGGCCTATCAAAAAATAATCGCTAGTCTACATCAGTGCAACTGTTTGCACATGGAAGGTGGTGTCGCTTGGTGCCAAGCCATGGCGATACTTCACTAGGTCGTTCGCAGCATTTCAGTAAATATCTGTGCCCGTGATCAGAGACCAAGATCGATAATTTTTAGCACATTTTAAAAAACTTTACAAGATGGAAAATTGTATGCTCTGAAGGTTATCGATCATGTCGGCACTTGGCCTTGGATTTGCTTAGACTGATCTACGCGGATGATGTGATGTTGATCGTGTACTGTTGTTTGCGTGTGCAGGACCACCTGGTACCCAACGGATTTGATCCAGCGCAGGCCACCAGCACCATACTGGACGCAGCTTGCGATGAAGCGTTCAACAGCAGCGCTAAGGTCAGTGCAAGGCCAAAATGTGTAGTACAGCTTCACTTCTAGTTCTGCTGTGTTGAGTACACCTTAGAGATTTTGAGGTCATTTCACGTTTACCGTCTTGTCTTCTCTTTCTGGTAATCTGTTGAATTCATGGATGTATGCCAGAGGTACTTGCTGTTTTAAAACAGAAAAAAAAATACAATTGAGCAGTGTTATTCGGCAATACATGGCTGCAACTTTCCCAGCATTCATTACAAATTAGAGCAATGTATCATGTGGACTCTTCTTTATTACGGTCCTTATTTTGCGTTCAACAGTGTGACTCAGCGATCGTCAAATGTGTCAGGACCATGGTAGCCATTCGAGCTACCGCCCTAAAAAAACTGGTAGCTCGAAAAAAAAATTCTGGAAGCCGGAGTGGCTGCTAGGTTCTGATTCATCTCAGAATTCCTGCTCGCCATTCGGGCTACTGCTACCGGAGCTTTCACTCGCCCGACGGTAAATTTGGAAGCGAAAGCGAGCGGGCGAGCGCATTTGACGATCGCTGGTGACTGCTTTGTTTCCAGGCTTCCGGTTCTACCTCACATTCCCAAAAGTCGTACCTGCAGACGTCCCTGGCTCAGCGTCGGAAGAAAATCTCTCTCCACTTTGAAGACCTGGAACATTGCTACCTCAACATCAGAACAAGCGGCCTCAAACCAGGTACAGTAAAACACAGATGTAAGATGCTACTCCGGTCTGAAAAAAAATTTACTATAATTTTGTTTTATTTGCGTTTGTGCAGATTGTAGCCTGTATGTGTTACAAAGACACACTGGTGGTTTTGTGGTGGCGGGTTTTTGTTGTTGGTGGGTTTTTTTTGTGTTTTGTTTTTGTTTAGTGTTTTTGTATGTGTGTGTGTGTGTTGTTGGTTTTACATATATATATATATGGCTGTTCTTTATGCAAAGGCATTTGTGTAAGCAACCCGCTAAATGTCACAAAGGATGAGTTCATTGATTTTCGGGGACAAAACAATTCAAACAGAAAGGAGAAAACCAGCTGATGAAAAAAATGTCATTTGTTCAAGTGACGATTGTTATTCATAGCATATCATAGCAAATACGGGATAAAACCAGGAATGCAAGCACAGGTATATTTCTCCCACAAAGGTGCATCAGGGAAACAGAGTCCTTATACAAAATTAATTATTTGTCAATAATTTTCATTTATGCCACCACAGCAATCATTTATAAATTAAAAAACAATTTGCTCTGCGTGCCGAGAATGGAAAAGCAGCATCTTATCACATCTTGAAAAAACATGAAGTTCACTTTCATGATTGATGTACATCTAGTTGCAATATCAGACACTATTTCAGGGCCGGAGGGAGGGGGCAAGGAGCTGGATGATTTCACCAACTGTCTGTCAAAGTTCACGCGCTACTCGTCTTTCCGGCCCCTGGCCACGCTCAGCTACGCTGTTGATCTGTTCAACGGCAGTTCCAGTATTGTTTCAAGGTAAGCTTTCTTTGAACTGCTTCTCCAGCTTCCTGCGAGTTAATCTAACTAAATATTTCATAAACGTTTTATGTGTTAGGATTCAGCTGGGACAAACTAAGAATGGTAAAAGTAATGGCGAATGGGTTCAAGCATTATTCACACGTGCTTAGATTGCCACAGGCTGAACCCCAACATGCATGCTTATCGTACTGACTGAGGAGTATTCGATAATTACAGGTTTGGTAGTTAAACTTGTCAGTCCACAGTAAGCTTCTAGAAATTTGGGATACTCTCACAATTTTTATGTTGTTTGCAGCATCGAATTTGACCGTGACTGTGATTTCTTTGCCATTGCTGGAGTGACAAAAAAGATTAAGGTAGAGTATGTCCCATTGAAAACATTTTCTGGAAATATGATCACAGCCAGTCGTGTAACAAACATGTTAGAGGAATATCTGATACGTTCTTTATGTTATCGTTAATTCTTTCGTTCCTTTGTGTTGTCGGTTCATCCATTGTTTTTGTTTTGTCTTCTTCAGGCACTGTTTACTTTGAAATTGTCCTTGTGAATCATTGATTAAACGGCGTGAAATCACAAAGAGTGATACTTATTTACATGTTACTCACTTAAAGGGGCTAATGCTACCGTTTTTTATGCTCACAGACTGTTCTGAGTTGTTCACACCACCTGGACAGTGACGGCATCTGTTACTATGTCACTGAGCTAACAGAAGCATACTCGATTACGTGGCGACCACACTGAGCACTCCAGTGGTGAAACAAAAGTTGTAGAACTTGAATGTTCCACCACTCGCACAAATTGTAAACAACATTGTATCACATTGAGAGTTGACTGAGTATTTTGAGCATACAGGCGCACTCATGAGCGAAACTGTTCCAAACTTGAGTTGGCTTAGCAACGATGGAATTAGCCCATTTAAGTAATATGTTTGTGCCTAATCGTTGCAGTGTTGTCTGTGTCTTCAGGTTTATGAATATGAAACTGTGATAAAAGATGCTGTGGATATCCACTACCCAACCCTGGAGATGTTGTGTCAGTCAAAAATCAGGTACGGCATTTTCTTTTCACATGAAAGCACAAAGGAGAAGTTGGATTTAGAGCTGTCAGTAATACTTCTTTTCTGTGCAAGATGTCACAATGTTTTCCATAAAAAAGAATGAAAGGAGAATGTTCTGTGTAGAAACTTCTTTTCTTTTTCTTTTTCTTTAATACTTATTCTAACTTTTTCCCAGTTTGCTCTTGTCATTGCCATGCACTTCATTGTTGTTTCCTCAGCTGCGTCGCATGGAGCAGCTACCACAAAGGTGGACTGGCCAGCTCTGACTATGAGGGGACGGTTTCTTTGTGGGACGCCAACACCGGGTCAAGGGTCAAATTGTTTCAGGTAAGTGACGAGACAGCGTATTACACACATTATTTGTCATCCAAGAGGTCATCCTTCTGAGACCTATGCAGTGTGGTGCAGTTGATTCTGTGATTATTCTCCCACGCATGGCCAACAGCATTGAAAACGTGTTGCTCTGTGTGTGTCTGTTTCTAGGAACACGAGAAGCGATGTTGGAGCGTGGACTACAACAGAATGGACCCTCGGCTTCTGGCGTCGGGCTCGGACGATTGTAAAGGTGAAGGGTGTTGGGTTTGACGTGGCATGTGTGGAGTAGGATTACAGTTGTTTCAGTCCCAGTACTATACCAGCTGCTTTTTTCAGTCTTTAACAAGATCAGCTGGTGTGCAGTTTCAGATGCAGGCATAAAAGACCTTGGTCTCTTGAAAAATCAAATGTTGCTTAGCCTAACCCTTGTCTTGCTTGCTTAGTTTGTCTTGTACTGAAAAAAAAAAAACAAAAAACCTGAGGTAGTCCAGAATATTTCTTTTTCAGCACCACCAGGGTATTAAAAAAAAAAAAAAAAAATGGCAACTGTGCTGTGTCTAGCATGGGGTACAAGGCAGTTATGATCTCAATTTCTCCAAGGCAACAATGTATTTTTGTGATTGAATTCCAGTGAAGCTGTGGTCGTCCAACGTGGATCACTCCATTGCCAGCCTGGAGGCCAAGGCCAACGTGTGTTGCGTCAAGTTCAACCCAGAGAGCAGGTTCCATCTGGCGTTCGGCTCAGCAGGTAAAACATATTAGTATTATGTTGTACGAGAGGTGCTTTTTTTACTGTAAGCTCTCTGATGGGGGGTTTGTTGTATTGTGTATTTCGCAGTACTTTGATATAATTCTTTCACTCTGTCTGTGTCTGTGTCTGTCTGTCTGCGCGTGTTTCTCCTTTGATCTCACTGTTCATTGATTTTTGTTTTCTGTCTGCCAGATCACTGTGTACATTACTACGACTTGAGACATACGAGGCAACCAGTAGGCGTCTTCCGCGGCCACAAGAAAGCAGTATCCTATGTTAAATTTCTCTCCAACCATGAAGTGGTGTCAGCGTATGTGTGCCCTTTTATCTCTTTTTAGCTTAGATTTCTTCTGCCATAGAATGCTTTTAATGATTACTCATTTGCATACTGTGCTTTATTAGACTTCATGTGAAAAGTGTGAAACACGTAACTGCTGCCAATCATGTGTTCCTATTTGAGTTCTCTCCCCTGCGTCATCCAAAGTCGAGATTTTAGTTTCTTGTTCAAAGTTGTGAAAGTCCACGCATAAAATCAGCAGTTGTCCAACCAAGTAGTCACTTAAAACCAAACATTACAACATGTTAAACACATTAAAAAAAAAATGTTGCGTGCTTTTGTCTTCAGGAAAATAAGTGAAAATGGTACATGTGGGACGCTGGTGATTTTTTTTTTTTTCCCCTAGCGTGTATGATTCGGTGGTAAAAATTGAGTTGTGAAAAAGTTCTCTCCCCTGCATCATCCAAAGTCGGGATTTTAGTTTCTTGTTCAAAGTTGTGAAAGTCCACGCATAAAATCAGCAGTGAGATGGTAAAGGAGTGGTAACTGTGTACAGGTCGACAGACAGTCAGCTGAAGTTGTGGGACCTGAAGCGGCCCAATGCCATCTGTACGTTCACCGGCCATACGAACGAGAAGAACTTTGTGGGCCTGGCCACCGATGGGGACTATGTTGCCTGCGGTGAGTATTTGTGGGGATGTAGCCAAGTGGTAAGGGTGCTGAGCTACCCAGGATCCATACCCTTGTGGCATAGAATAACTCTTCCTGTTGTCTGAGAATCATGCATAGACTCAGATGATATTGCCCATCTTGCTTTTTCTTTTTTTCTTACTTTATTATCCCTTTTGGGAAATTCGGGCTGCATCCCCTAGGAGAAGCGCATCACTGCAGTGCTGGGCCACCCACAACCTATCCTGTTTGTTTGTTGTTGTTGTTTGTTTTTTTTTAATTTTGCTGGGGGAAGAAAGCTGGATAACCTGGAGAGAAACCCACAATGAGCAGCCTGGTAGCCAGAAAAACACAGCTTCACATATCACAAGCTCGAACCCACGCTTGGTCGTGACTGCCGTTCAGTAGCGCAGCGGCCCAGTCGGACGCACCCCTATGTACACATAATAAGGAGTTTTCACCATGATCATTAAAGAAAAATGGAGTGAGAAAGAATTGCGAAAAATGTGGTTTAGTAATGCCAGTAGAATTACTGTTTCATGTCTTATGTCTGTTCAGACCAAGACAATTAGTGTAGTATTGTTTGATGTGTGTGTGTTACAGGGAGTGAAAACAACTCGCTGTACATGTACTACAAAGGTCTGGCGAAACAGATCATGACCTACAAGTTTGACACAGTTCGCAGTGTTCTGGTAAGTGTACGTTGGATATATATTTGGGTAGCAGTTCAAAAGATTCCGTCAGTCTTCACGTTGGTCTTGGCTCTAAACAGAGGGTAAACCTGATGGCAGTACATCTTGAAGTATTTTGACGAAATCTGAGAAAATATTCAGCATCTGCCTGATATAATGGTCGTGATGCTAATGATTTTATTTTACGCATCCTTCGATTGTAATCGTTGTGTGTGCAATTTTGACGTGATGGTGTAGTTTTCTGATCTGCGGCAGGAAAAGGAGAGGAAAGATGATGAGACAAGTGAATTCGTCAGTGCTGTCACATGGAAACCAGTAAGTCACGATTTGTTACTTCTTTTGCTGTAGTTACGAGTACCTACACATGGCATTGAGTGTCAAAAGCATTTTATACCACTCTACCACTATTACAGGTCACGGTTTAAAAATCTGTAATTGACCATGATTACCCGGAAATTACTCATGCACTTGCACTTCACCTGGCAATGCTCGAGCAGCATGTTCTGCTTAAAGGATTCACAACATGATGCGAAAAGTGACTGAAGAATAATTTGCGTCACAATATGACGCAGTCAGACCTCATATGGAGAATGACGGGGATGAAGCCGCTGGATGTGAAAGTGTTGATTTTTATCTGAGTTTTATCCACAAATTTTCTGTCATTTTCACCTGTCTGTGCGTAATTGGGGAACACTGGAAATGAAAGAACCCAAAGCTCTGCTAGTCAATAAGTGACGCCTTACTTGTTGCTGCAGGTTTAGCCTGCCTTTGGCTTGTTGCCAGCCTGTAAGTGCAGGCGACTAAGTGGTAGGACATTCGATACTACAAACACAGCTCACAGCTGTCCTTGAGCCTAGCTATACCCAAACACAGGGGTAGAATTGTTTTGCAAATTTTCTTTGAACTTCTCACTTTACCTCATTAAAATTGTCTTTGATTTTCGTTGTTGTGCAGAAGACTTATTTGCTGCTTGTCTTCCAGGGTTCCAACGTCTTGGTCGCCGCCAACAGCCAGGGAACTGTGAAGGTGCTGGAGATTGTATGACAGCCACAACACCAACCATTGGCTGCCAAATCTTCCTCAACCATCTGGACGCCATAATACAGCAGTTTTTGTACCTCCATGTTCCTGTCACTGATAACCCATCACCCCAAATCAGATTTCTCTGCGGTCCAAACATCAGAGGCGACGTGTGGGTGGTTGCTGTGTGAAGGAGGGATGCCTGCATGCACTGAGCTATGGGGAACCTACTCTTCAGTGTAAGAGATTGCAAATTTCTTGCCATCAACAGTAACCTCTAGCTATATAAGCAGGGGACCAAATGGACTGGAGTGGCAAGAATAGCCCAGAACAGAGTGCGATGGCGAAGGGTTGCTGATGGCCTATGCTCCACTTGGAGCCAGGGGCCTAAGTAAGTAATCTCTTAGGGTTACATTCTTGCATCCAGTAGTGATACATTATGGGTACAAATGAACTCGAAACGTTCAAGTTTGTTTACTATTTTAGGCAAGAAACCATAGTCAACCACACTTTGTTATTTTGCCGGCACCCCGTTGGTAATTACACGGAGACCATGAACAAGAGCATATGAGAATTAACACAGCTTATGTCTGTTTAAGAACCTTACGAGAAAGCTCGGTTAGCAGAGAGCCATGACTTGAAAAGCAGGGAGAGTTTGATGAACCTAACGTGCAGTACATGAACGCTGCATGAGTGAACTTCTCAAAGAGGTTTGTGGAGGAAAGGATGTTTTTGTGTAGAAGAATGTGTGCGCGCGTGTGTGTGTGTGTGTGTGTGTGTGTGTACGCCTGAATAATAATAATGCAGAGACAGCAGTTACCTTTCTACCTCAATTTTCTGTCTCAGTTTCACTCCTTGTACGTATTGTCGTTTTGAAACGGACAGATGAACCATTCAATACCTTGACAGAGACGCACTATTCAGTATATATGTTGACCAAGCCGATTCTGTTTGGACAGTCAGTAGCTGACTCCTCTTGTAGTGGAGTATTCAACAATGATTGATTGCACGAGCAGGATTGTTATGTTAAATGCCGTCACAATTATCGACAAACAATAGCAAATAAACAATTCTGTGCACCCCCAGCTTTGTATGCATAGCTTGCTTTTCTTCAAAATAAAGCACTTTGGCGTGGTTTGGTTCTTGCAAGAAAAGCATGGCTTGCGCCAGCTTGCTAGAAGCGCATGAGGTTGCTACTGCTGTAACCAGGCAGTTAAAGTGGACCGCTCAGTTAATGTGGGAACTTCTATAAGACATAAATCAACACTGTCGTGGAATTTTGTTGTAACTGGATGCAGCGTATTTTCTCCTGTGCTATTCGCAAAGTGGAACTACACAGTACACCAAGATTCCACAGTGGTGTTGAAATGTGGTAGGTAATAATTATGGTATATGCTGTGCTATTCATATTATAAGAAAACTGAAGCAAACGTTTCCTGTTTAACTCTTTGACGACGGAGCACAATTTCTAACACGCGATTTCCTATAGGAAATTGTGCTTCGTCGTCAAAGAGTTAAGGATTGCAAATGTATTTCTGTGTAATTACAATGTTTGTAGCTGTTTAACAAGATACACATTCTGTGATGGTCATACATGTACTTGCGTGTTATTGTCGGCTTATAATACGTATCAGCCAGACCACACCAACTACAACGAAAGAAGAGATTCTGAACTGTAATTGTAAGTAGATCATTGTGATTTTTGTTTTACCTGTGCTGTTGTGTGCATTCTTCTGAAACTCACAAAACGTCACGAGAATGTCATGTTGATAAAACCAAGAGTACGACAGTATCAAAGAGTTGGTGTTGCGTGCACAGCCAACACAGGGCGGGTAACCATGTGACGTGATGAATTACAATGAGTCCGTGATTTCGGATGAGAAAGCATTGCGGCAATGTCCATGGTATGTAAAGCCGGCTCTTAACTGGGCACTGCGGAGCTCCACAGTGCTGTCCACAGTTGTGATTTTGGGGATTTCCGCTGCTGTGATGTCATCACAGCAACCTGGATTTCAAATAGCCACAACGGTGACTGTGGTTTCCACAACAGATTCTGATTGGCTGTACGACGTCACTCGGCTTGCAAACCGTGCATGGCAGACTCGGACAGTACATCTTCAATCGGTTTGTCACCGAGCACAGCTGTGTTCAGTTTCATAGTTAAGATAACACCGAGCGCAACGACTGTGATGTGCACATGTGTTTCGCGCGCTGTGCCCAGTTAAGAGCAGGCCTGAGGCAGTGTGTGTGTTCATTGCGTTCCCTCAGGGGTGTTTAGGATGGTTTGGTCATAAGTGTGTGACCGTGAAGGCACCCAGCACCCATGATGGTGACTTGGGATAAGGCACAGCACCACCTTGGGTGCTCATACTGCTATGGGAGAAGACTAGAGAAAATGATAGAAACAACAAACAGTGGCCAGCAACAAGACACACACAGCCTTTCATTTCACAGCTTGGCACACCTTGAAAGCAACGGTAAACCAGCTGTTTGGTTATGTTACTCTTGAGGTAAATGTACAGACTCGCTCATGAAGAAATGGCCGTCAGTAATGTTGAAACCGGTTTAGTTATTGACACCGAGACTTGAGTGGATGTGTTACGTGCAGCAAAATGTATTGGACATTGTAACATGTACATTACATTGTATGATGAGAGTGTGGGTCTTTCTTGTGGTGGTGTGTACACTGTACACGACATTGATTTTGTGTATGATACAAACATGTACTACCGTAAGCTTGTCTCAAGCTGATTGTATTTAATTTGTCAGACATGGGCATTCCACTTGCTGAGTGTGAAAGGATTGGGAGTGAAAGAATCTTTGTCTTTGTTGGACTATGAGTTCAAGATCACCCTATGGTGAACTTCGAGCTGTAACCTTTAGTACAGTAATGCATGTAACTTGTTTTAGATTTTGTAAGAAAGTTAATGATTGGGTGAGTTTCTCTCATGGCTTTGTATGTTTGTTTTAGAAATTTTTGTTAACACCAGATGGGTGCTGAATGTACACAGCATCCACGAGATACACCATTATGGTTTCTAGAAACATTTTCAGTTTAAAAACTTGGCTGCTGATAAACATGAAGTCAGTTAAAACTTCCTGCAGTATGTTGCACTTTTTTTCGCTGCCTCTTGTGTGTGAACATTTTTTCTAGGATATGACAAGCTGATGTGTGATGGTTGGTAAAAAAAAAAAAAGAAAAAAAAAGTGAAATTCATTTTACTTTGTAACATGACTGCCAAGGGTGGTTCTATACTTTTTTTTTCTTTCTTGAACTCTTCACAACTAAAGTAGGATAGGTATCTTTCAAAGGACAAATTTTTTTTTCTTTTTCTCAGAAATACATGTACTGAATTTCTGCAGTCACCATGTGACCCATACCCTTGTACATATGTTCCATTCCCTGCGAGTATAATCTGATGTCCAGTGTTTGCATACCCTGAAGTCCGATGTTGGGAGGGATTCAGATGATGCACGTCTGTAACTTCTCAATAAGTCATACAGGTGTATGTTGAAAAATCAAAACCATTTTTGTTTCACTTTTATGTGTGGTTAATGTGTGGTTTGCTCAAGACCGAGTTTTCATAGATCTGATGTTCAGTTGTGTACCGTTTAGCCTGTCATATGAAGATGAGCGAGTGAGAGAGAGATATATATATATATATGTGTTTACCTCCAAGGTTGTGATGCGTTTGAATGTAGTTTTGATGTGGTCCACGTATTTTAATGGGGATGCAGGGTCTCCACATAAATGGACTGTACAGGTCATTAAGAGCAAGTCTGTGGGGTTTTTTGTTTGTTTGTTGTTGTTTTTGTTGTGTTTTTTTTTTTTTTTTTTTTTTTTTGGGGGGGGGGGTATTTTGAGTTACCGATTTTCTGTAGTATTACCTTCAGTGAGCTGAAATGTCTCATGTCTTCATGGGGTGCCTGTCTGGAGTACACGTACCCATTTTTTCTTTCGTTTGTATGAAGCCATGGAACTGTTACGGCCATGCTGTGTGAAGCCCCCCCCCCCCCACCCCACTTTCCCAGTGTTGCCTCTTAGTTTGTTTTAGTCAGCTCTTTCCGGCCTCCTTTGTTGTTGGTTTTTCACGTGCTGAGATATGTAGCAATATGGTCAGATTTCCATACAAGCACTTTCCTCCCTTGCAGTGTCCAAATCTCAATTTCGTTTCCTTGTTTCTTCTGCTTGTATCATTACTAGTCATTTCTGATACCTTGATAGGAATTGGGGGGTGGGGGGGGGGGGCAGTTGTGATCACCTCATGATTTGTATCTTTTCTAATATTTAAAATGAAAAAAAAATGAAAAAAAAGAGTGTGTGAATAGTATTCTGGCCAGTACCTGCACAATCAACATTGCTCTTATTATAGATCTTTCCCCTGCCGAAAACTGTCCTATGAAAGGTAAAATGACAAGGGCCAGTGATTTTATGTATGGTAATATTCCATGCGTTTATTTATTCAGAAAGTTCTACCATTATTTGACAAGTTGTTACCTTACATGATCTCAGACATATATGTTTAAAAAAAAGGGCTTTATTTAAACTTATTTGACGGTTTCAGATTTTGATTTCAAATAGAAATACAGCCATACATAATGAAATTTTAGTTTGGGTAGCTCAGTTGATTATCCAGAAAGTTTTGTTAGTTCAGCAAATGTGTAGATTTTCTGTCATGTTCAACATGGGTGTTCACAAACTAGTGACTATGAAAATGTGCATATCGTGAACTTGTATTTGTTTACGGAAATATGCAAGTCAGGATGAACCACAAGATTTGTACAAGGGTTGCTTTTAGAAGCAAACATAGCTGAGTATAACAAAGATTGTCATTAGAATTCATTCATCCAGTTTTGTTTTAGACCTCTTGAGTGCTGCTGCAAGTGCTCATCAAAGACATCGGTAAAAGTATGCCCAGACCTGCCTACCCTACGCATGGACCATAGAAAACTAAGTAATTTGGGGCTTACTACGCATTTAATTGCCCCACTATTCAATTTTGTTTCCTAAATCTACGTAATCAAGTTAGCGTTTCGTCAAAACCGATCTGAACTTTTGCTCGTACCGATCCAGCTTTTTGAACGAACCTCATTCAAAGTTTAATGATGTATAAATACCCGGTAGAAAGAAGTTTGGCTAAAAAAAAAAAAAGAAGATACTATGGTAGTACACTGTAACCAGTCGCATCAAACAAGCCAAAGAACAGAATAGTTGATTTGTAGCTTAAGTTAAGCAACGAGCTGGCAAGTGGCACATTTTGGTTGGGATACGTTAGCCGGGACTACTCATTTGGTTTTTGGCACTTCTCATGTCATGTTTGGTGGGTAGGCAGGTCTGTCTGCCAGAAGAGCACGCAGCATGTTGTAGAATAACATATATTCTGCAACTTTCAAGGCGTTAGTTTGTGTCTAATTCTCATGTTAAAATAGGAACCCCATTTTCTTTTTTGCCATTTCTAAAATATGCACCTGCATAGTTTCACCTGCTTACTAAGGCATAATCATTTCAAATTGCTTTGGTTTCCAGCAATACACATGTACATTTATAATTTTACTCCATTTCTACATGATCCCTCGCATCCAGGAAAGTTTTAAGTGTGGTGCACGATTGTATGTTTGGTGTGTATGGAGAGAGAGAGAGAGAGAAACGCATGGGTTTATAAATATGAAAGAGTGTACATGTATCCAGAACGCCATAATAAAATTTCAAGAAAACCCCAAACTACCTTCTTGTATGTTGTAAGGTGCACAGTAATTTTGGCGTGCACGAGCAGTCCACAGTTTGTTTCTGAATTCTCAGCAAAAATTAACCGCTTGCTAAGGCAACATCTTTCATTGTTACACACACATTCCAAACCTTGCCCTATAAGAACATATATATTCATTCAAACCAGCAGTCACATTCAATACTGTCAGTACGTACTGGTACATGTCCTCTGCTGTATAAATAAGCCAGCTACATAATGAAGTAGCTGACGCAAGGCACAAAGTTTTCTTCCCTTGTCAATACTCCAACAGCATGGAAGTTTCAACAAAAGGCACTGAACTGCACAGCTGCAGCGCTTCTTCCTGCTGGCAACTGTGAATCACCTCTGCTCCTGAAGTGAAAGCTGTGGGTAGTTCTTTACCCATTGTGTCTTTTCTCAACATGGCCCACCACATGCAGACACCCCCAAGTCTGTGGTACGGCTAGAACCATACACAGCAACTGCATTAGGGGGGCTCCTTGCACCCAGGGCACTGACGTGAGCCTCTGCCCACTCATAACATCTGTTAATATCTTGCTGCCACTAATGACGACGTGAACGAGGCGATGCTTTGCAAGCATGCAACATGCCACAATTCTCCACTCTTCTTGCGGGCCTTCCAATTCTGAAAATCACTGAGGATGTAGTCGCGTCTGCGCAAATTCCGGAGACCTTCAGGGCAGCAGTCAGAGAGGGCAGCAATGGGAGTCTGGCCAAATTTACACCCAGAAATGCATCTGCTGCAGCTTCAAGTCTGACGCTGGCGTTTCCAGAAGCGTTTGACGTCGTCGTGTCCCTCCTTGGTGACGACCATGACCCGTTTCTCCGGCAACTCCCAAACTAGTACGTCCATCTCCTAGTCACAAACACATGAAGGCATAGGTAAGTCAACAGGAAGAAAGCAAAATGCAGACAAAGTTTTGCTACTCTGGAGGAGCGTAAGTGTACACAGTATAAATTGCAAATTACATGTACCAAGACTTTCACTTCAAGGTGCCAAGTTTAAGGTAACTAGGCCTCACTAACAACTTTTACAACACTTGTGTTTGTGACTGCATCTGCACGCTTAAAATCTCAATGATACAGCTGTGAATGCAATACACTGATGTCTGCTAGCAGTGTGAATAAGATCTGAAATGGCCCCAAGTTCTCCTCGTCAGCCCAAGTCAGCACAGGTTGGTAACTCAGTGAAAGCCTGTTTGCAGCTCGAACTGCCTGCATCTAAGTAGTAATGTTTCCATAATGACAGGGACGGCACTAAACACCTTACTGATCACATTACCCTCAGCAAAGAGAAACTTAATGGTACTTTTCAACCAGCAGAAACAGAAGTTTTAAAAAATCTGTACAGATGCTCTTTTACAGATCTCCCATTCTGAATGAACGGGTTAAGTAAAAGCAGTAGCACAGCGTGCTCACCTTTGCATAATTTCTCAGCATCTCAAAATCAGCTTGAGACAGGAACTGGTTGTACAGGACGCCGTCCGTGAAGGTGATACGCGCTCGCTCCAACTCCCATAGTCGTACCTGGTCTGTAATTGTTGGCGGGATCACAGGGGTCTGATGGGAAAACATGAAAGATTTTAAGACAAACCAACTCAGGCAGGGGCCATCCACAGTATCATGTGGTCTCTGCACTCTTGACAGGAAAAAAAAATTACTCAGGAGACGCATACAAACATCAAACTGTAAATGATTTCACACTGCTGAAGCACACCACACAGATGAGAACAAGTGACTGCAGATAACAAAAGCCATATTCTACACATGAACAAGCTTCAAGCCACAAGTCCAAAGATGATTTTCCATTTTATACCTGTTATTTCACTGAAAATAAAGTATTTTTGAATTGGAATTTTTCACCACAAAGCATATTATATGTAGCATGCTTGAGCTAATTTTTGTAAGTTTGTCATTTTTCAAGTGACTGTGTTTAAAAAGTGATGTCAAAAGAAGATGAAAATGACAGGGGCAACTGGGTATGTTGCATGACAAGTTTTCGAGACTCAGTAATAATAATAATAATGAGTATTGTATAGGCGCTTTACCCAGTTTCATTGAATCGGCTCAAAGCGCCGCGAACTGAACCCAACACGCACGCTCACGTGAATCATACGCATTCTCTCACACACTGGACATACACACATTACAATCACGTGGTTCAAAGGGTCAGCTCAGCTATTTAAGTTTTGGAATGTAGAATTGCATTTATTTTTTCCAATTTTGTAGGCTGAACATTCCCAAAGCAGAGGGGGAGGAAGCCGGAGTACCCGGAGAGAACCCCCCGACGATCGGCCCGAATGATCGTCAAGACAACAAAGTCTAACAAAACTCACTTTGTGAAGCATATCAGGGTGGGCGTGACTCCTCAAATAGTTGAGAATCTGCAACAAAAATTGGTGGGTTTTTTTTTCCAATTTAAAATTGAACCATCATTTGTACAGAACAAAAGCAGTAAACATCTTCCAGAACCATTACATGTTGACTAACTGCACCAAGTAAAATCCTGATATGCATGTAAGTAAATAAGTAAAAGCGTGGCGTCAATATTTTCGTAAGGGAAATAAAAACCAAATCCAAACAACAAAACACTCTATATTTATATTCTCACACAGCTATACCAACCTGTTCAGCTGTAATCCCTCGAGCCAGAGCGGCACGGATGCTGTCCCTTGTGATGTTAGCCACCAACATGTTGGGAAATCTAAATAAAAATTACACTTGTCTATAGCTAGAGTAGAAGGTGGGTGGGAGGCTCTTAGGGAGTTTAACATCCTTTTCCACCATGTAAAGGTCATATCAAAGACGGGGCATTGAGAAAAAAAACAGCACAAATACTTGGCACCAGCTGGGATCTGAACTCATGAGGAGGAGGAGGAGGTTCAAAGCTCCACTCGTTAGGACCAAACGCTACAAACTCAGTTTTGTCCCAACTGCTATCCGTCTCCTGAATGAAGTCGTTTCTGGTTAGATTCTTTGTGGGGAGAGCTGCTGGTTATTGAGTGTCAGATATTGTGACATTTCTGTGATACCTGTCTGTGTGTGTGTGTGTGTGTGTGTGTGTGTGTGTGTGTGTGTGTGTGTGCGCATGCGTGTGACATGTGATGAAAGAGGGGGAGGGGAGGGGGGTGGTGTAAGTGGTATGTAGATAGTATTGGAATTTGAGTGTATTTAGTTACCGTAATTTCTACACTTAACCACCAGTATTATAAGCTCAGTTTAGTTAGTTGGTAATTAGTAGTGAATCAATTTTATGCATTGTGTCCTTTCTTATCACTTTTAGTTTGCTTGTCTTATATTAGTTATACATAGTGAAGCTGCCTTTAATATTAACCCTTTAATGGCTTTATTTTATTAAATTTTACATGCCCCTGAACAAAAAACAAATTTGTTCTTAATGGACACAATAAAGTCGTTTGAATTTGAATTTGACCCGAGCATTGAGAGTCCCAACGCTGTACCACTTGGCTATCCCAGCTCCACACCAGAGAAGAAGAACTTTCCATAAACAAAATGCACCTGTCATCTCAAGAAAAAAAAATTGCTGCGAGTGACAAAACTGCAGTTTTGAGAAAGATTAAATATCATACGTGTACAGTATGATACAAAAAACAGGCATTCACTTAACATTCATGCACCAGGTAATCTAAGTAAATTTACATTTTCCCTATCGTCACTGATATACTGTATATGTACAGTTTAGCACTATTTACTTACCTGTAAAGAAGATCACAAAACAGTGCCAAAAGTGCCACCTGCAGAGGTGAGTCTGTGGACACACACCAAAGCACATTATTCTAAAGGAAAAGTCTGCACTACATGCACTATCCAAAAGTGGGAATTTATTCTGCCAGAAATACAAAATGATTTCCAGGTATGTGATTCTGGGGTGTTCACTTACTACTTCAGCATGTTGAAGAAATGAGACAAACTGACAGTGAGACTAAACATGGTGTAAGAAACTTTAGTTGCAAAACATCTTTTATTTCAAATATTTCTGTGAAAAAAGAAAATAAAAACCCCAAAACCTTTATTACCTTTTAATTATTGTTTTGAAACATTCTTATCTCTTTTCTGGCCACAGTGCGAGGGCCTTCGTGCCTTTGGCAAATAGTACTAGCAGCCTGCATGAGGGCATAGGGAGTCAACCACCAGCCACAGTCCACATCACACAGCCGTAGTGCTGTGGGCGGGTAGTACCAGTTGCCAAAGGCACGAAGGCCTCATGCTGTGGCCACAAAAAAGTTTAACCCATCTAAGCCCAAAGTTGTCTCAAAATTTACTTGGGCGACAGGTGCAGTATTTACTTATAATATCTGGGCATATCTAAGTGAGTTAGTACATCAGGCAAACATTGTGAACTCTGCCGTACATGTCGTAAAATATGGTTCCCATAAAATTTTATTTACAAAGAAGCCCTACAAGCTGTTTGAATTTGACAAGGGTGGGTGTCTGGGTGTTTAACGTCCTTTTCCACCACATAACGTGATATCAAAGGTGGAGCAACGATGAAAAAGCCAGCACAAATATTTGGCCCCAGCCGGGATCGAACTCACGACCCGAGCATTGGAAGTCTAACGTTCTACTATTCGACCATCCCAGCTCCCTGAATTTGACAAGCAGATACTGATACCCACACACCACAAACTCTCATCACTCACCTGTGTAAGCGTAAATGCGGTAGTTGGTCTCCACTAAAATAAAGCCAGGTCTGTGAGCATCTGTGGATGTGGACTTGAGGCCTGATGCTATGTTGATGGCCAGGCGGGTAGGGTAGTACCTCTGTGATTTACGCTGTCAAACACAACGGCAGGATGTAAAGGCAAGTGGTTTACATGCACATAAAATACTGAAGCTGAACTTACGCGAGAAAACCTGCTGCTGCTTACTACATCTCAACCAACCTCTCACTTTGGCAATGTTTGGCACTTTGCACCCAACAGGATTGTGAACTCACCAAGAGCAAAAATCAGAAAACCTACCACTTTGCTTCTTTGTCTATGTCTCTTTATTTTCGCCTTTAAACGGTTGGGTGAAAACTGAGCATCCTGCAAACTAGCTTTATGTTAATACCAGTTCAATCCAAACTGATATTATTTGAATTAGTTCTCTCTTTCAATTTTATAATTTGAAAATTTCATTTACAAAAGCAAAAATTTGCCAAACACTATAAAGTTCAAGCCGAGCGATATACAGTAGATGCAAGTACAGAGACAGACTGAATTACACATTTACCTTGCGCTGATAGACGAGACCAAATTCTCGTAGATGCTGTAGAAACCTCAGCTGGGATTCACTCATTCCCTCTGTGGAGTAGTCCTGGACAAAAAAGAAAAGAACGTGTGAAGTGAGAAACTTTAGAGCTCAGGGCTTAAAATGGTCCACGATTCAAAAGGAGACAAAGTGTGTGGCACTTCATAACAAAGTTGTAAAACCACGAGCACACATCTGCCCCCAAAAATGTGTTATCCTATGCATGTTCCAAAGCATGCTCCCCCCGAAACTTTTTAATAAAAAAATTAGACTAAAATCTATGCAGTTTGGTGCATTTTTGCATGATTTTAAGTGTTTCAGAGGAGGAAACTATTTTTGGAGGAAAATGTTTAGAATTAGACTAAAATATGTGTAGTTTGGAATGTACGGGCATGGTTCTTTGTGCTTCAGAAGAGGAAACAAACTGTTTGGGGTAAGAGGAAAAAATTTTGGCCAAACATGGAAATCCACCAAAAGGTGGAAGATTTTTCATACCTGAGGCATGTCATACCTGTATCAACTAAACGACTTTGTGCAAACACACTGGCATGCCAAGAGAACAAGTTCCTTACATGATGTGGATAAATGAAGCTTAAGCATTTGGACACACCCTGACAAATACACACGCACACACCCTCGACCCTAACCTTGCAACACTCAACTGACTCTGACCTTGCCAAGTGTGGAGAAGCTGAGCTGGAAGAGAAAGGCGAGGCAGCTGACGAGGTCAAGGCCACGACTCTGCACGGTGTCCAGGTACTGGAGGAGGAAGTACCACACCTGGGATGCGGTGTCCATCAGGAGAAACTGGAAACCCTCCTGTGTGATGCTCGGCAACGCCTCGCCCTCCTCCCTGTGGTGCGGACAATTTTATTGATCACAATGTCTGGATAATTCAATGAAAGATTTCAACACTTTATACACCTGTAATGCCTTTCTGTGCACATGTACAGCTCAAGCGCTCTATCTACTGCTCACACTCTGCAATTTTAAAGACTGAAACTTGAGCTTGGGTGTGGGTGAGGTTCAAGGGCAGTGCCCAACTGAGGAACTGATCGAGACAAGTATTTATACACTGCGAGTACACACTTTTCTGTGTAAACCTGATAAAACGGGAATCCAGCAAAATTTGCAGAGCACGGGTGAGAAGGACTGCATTTTTTTTTTTTTTTTTTTTAAGTTTTAGCCAAAAGTGGAAGATTTTAAGCCCTGATATATATGATGCTGTGCCAAAAGTTCACACCCAAAAGTGGACCAGCTACACAAAAATCAGATCTTGGTTTTCAGTTAAACTTTTTCATGATTTTATGAAGGCTTCTTTCCTCTACTGAAATATATATTTCAAAAGATAGTTGAAGTTGTGGTGTTTGCAAAAATCATGTTTTAATGAAGTGCACACTGTGTGTCACGTGTCGCATGGGACAAAGTATATTTATGTATACCTCTAAAATAAATTCATTGACAAACAAAATTCTGCATGGAAATGTAATGGAACCTGGGTAAGAAAGATAGAAATGGGTTTGGAAGCTTTGAATACTGTTTCATGTGCAATTACAAATGACACATTTTGTCTTGTGTGATGAGCGACATTTCCGTGGACTGAACTTTCTCTCTTAAAGCCGGAGAACTAGCGGGTAGTACTTGGGGGGTGTTGTTATGCTATGTTTAGTTGCAGTATTTGTATGTAAACACAGTTACAAGTCAGTGAGAAGCCATATTTCCATAGACCAGCATACTAATGTGTGGCATGTCGCAAGTCATGTCCAGGACAAATTACTAGGGAGAGCTGTTCTTTTTCGGAAACAACACTGCTAACAAACACATTTGTACAACACGTAAGAAAAGAAACCACAACTATAGTTCTCACTTCCAAACATTTGTCTTTATCTCAGTAATATCACAGTTAATATCACAGAAATTAGCGGCAGACGCTGTACAGCTGCATGTGCTGTGTCGACAGTGTTTCTTGCAAACACAGCTCTGGCAATTCGTAGGAAAAATGCCACTGGCTCCCATGACTCTTCTGGCCTGGATGATCAGAACCAGAAATGTCCTTGCCTCATCCAAAAGATCACAAGGCCCATCTCATTTTCGGGGCAAATGGAGGCGACCTGAAAATAAAATTTCATACATGTGCACATGTGACAAACCAAAAACTGAGGCAAGTGACTGCCTAAAAGGATAATTAATGATATTTGTTTTAAGTTAACAAACTATATTTTTACCAGCAAACATTTATATCCAGACTGGGCATTGCTTTTTCTTTTTTTTATATCAACTGTCGCTTCTTTGCTCAAACGTACACGAAGACCTGAAATTTACCACCAGATAAACTTATGATAAAGAATAGCTACTTTGGACTGGGAATCTCATACTCAGTTTTTTCACTCCATATTCCTTACATTTCATAATAAACAGAATAGGTTTATAAGCCAGTTTGGTTTTGACATGCTTCTGCTTTGTCTTTGGTGTTACTGGTGCAACACAGGCCGTGAAAAACCAATTCAAACTCAAAGAGAAAGAATGGGAGCGCTGTCCCCAGAACAATATTTCAGTCATTCTTTAATACCTCTGGTCAAGTTACAGCAAGTTACAGAAGTGGGATTTTGAATATTCAAAAGAATTCTCACTACCATGTACCTCACCACGTTGGACCAAGCTAACCATACTTCTACAGTGTCCCTAGTAGAAATGGTGATGTGCAACACAAAGAAAGACACTACGAAGAAAAAGAATCGGAGTGTTGTTCCTGAAACAATGTTTGTTACTCTTTTGTACCTCTGATCAAAGCACAGCAAGTTCGAGTGAAGTGGGATTTTGACTGTCAGAAGAAATTCTAACCACCATGTGCCTCGTCACGCTGGACCAAGTATCTACAATGTCCCTCGGAAACTTTTTTCCGCGAATAACTGCTCAGAGCTTGAAAATCGAAAGTACGGGCAAACGAATAATATTACTTTCACTCATTGTATTTGGAAACTGCAAAAGACGCCCATTATTACGATACGTTCGTGCGTAAAACTACTTGATTATGCTGTTGCTCGTCATGCTTGAGTCACTTGTCACATCTCTCACCCGTTCAAAATTGGGGGACAAAAAATCGAAACTTACCTTCACGCGCAGACGACGCCATCTTTGTTGTCACCATGCGGTCTCGTTTTGTAAACGATACCTCGGTCTTTAAAAAATCGGCCATAAACAGAGTATTTCATTTGTAGAGTCCTCACTTTTTCAAAATGCACGCTTGTCACAATGGGACAAAAGAAAACCGCGTGTGCTTTGTATTCGCTCTACTGGCTTCAAATGCTGGCAAAGTGGACCTCGCTAGCCTCCATCTCAAATCTGATGTCCAAAACGAGGCTGCCACCATAAATAGTATGCAAATGAGGGTCTCGCGAAGTCTCGGTGACGCGAGAATGTGATTACCCGGGCAAGACAAAATCTGTGACGAGCGGCAAGCGGAACTTCGCGGGGACTTTTTTCTCGTACAAACGCGAAAACACGCATCATAATATACCGAAAAACACAGATTTGTTTGTGTTTAATGCAAACACAAAGCCTAGTTGGCGTGGTTTTATGCATTGGAAGGAGTGAGATGAAATCCTATGGTCGCCCTGTCAAGTCACCATTTTGACCCCGATTTTTAGGCCCCCAAAACTGTTTCTATGGCAAAATAACATCACTTCTGTTGGTTCAAACAAGACCAATTTATCTCAGCTATTTCCTTAGCCAGATATCTTTATAAGAAACCCAAAATTATGTTGAAATGTGCAGAAAAATAGGTTTAATGACATTTCAAATGTACACAGTGTACCGCTGATGAACTTTTGGCACAGCATCATATCTAAACATACTAGAAAAAATTCACATATCAGACTCACTTGGCCATAAGCCCACTGTTGACCAGAACATCGGTGATGTCACGGTTGACCCCATCTGACCCCTCCGATGACCCCACCATGAAGTGCAGTACACACTGAGACACCAAAATCACATAATGAAAATTAGTGTGTTAACATACTGCAAACTTTACACACTGTGCTGATTACTGGTCCATAGTATGATGGACTGTCACGTCTGCTTCTAGTTCTTGAAACTGTGCGCCTATTGCCGTTGGAAAGACTTAACCCTGGTCTTGGTGAATTAATTTATATTGCACTGAAAAAGCCGTAAAGGTAGAGTGGAATATATCAGGCTCGGCACTACCAGGGTTAAAAGCATAATATAACATATGGCCCAGAACAATGCCAGATTCATAAACAAATCACACAAAATAGTATAGTGTACACAAAAGTACAAGAACTGCACTTCAAATTGCTGGAAAGCATATATATCATAAGCCAAGTTCAAACACCAACCTCCCAGCGTTCAAGAGCGTATTTGTCTAGAAAGGGAATATCACGAGCATGTTTGTCGGCCGTCATAGGTGCACCTCCTGCCCAAGGTTGGCCCCTAAAGTAATGTAAAACGATACAAATCATACAGATGACAGTATAAATTTTAAAAAAATTGTGTTCCACAAAGTATAATGCAGCAGTTGTTGCCATGATCCTGTAAGATATAATTGTAATATCTATAAAAATATATTTTTTACAAATTGACAAGTGTGCACAGTTGGCAGACCCTGCTTAGTGCTATAAACCAGTTTCCATTTCAAGGCCAATTTTCAGACCACAACAGATTCTCATTATCACTTAAAATACTGAAGCATACTGAAAGCGAAAGACCTTCTTTTCCCGGACTCTCCAGTTGACACCTAAACATCTCTGACTGAAGTGTATACAACAAGAGCTTATTATTATTATTATTATTACTTAATTACTACTATTATTAACAAAGTGATGAAGCAACATAGGCTGACAAAATGTAAGTTGTAAATTGTATCCTATAACCCTGCTAATAATTAAACTAAAACTGCACCCAAGAAGTGAAATACTACATGCAAGCCAGAACACACCCTCCTAATAATGCCGTCTTCATGTTCTCCCGGAACACAGGATTGAGGATCCAGCCAGACATGGTACCTGTCAGCGGCTGTGTGTGCCACACGCGGAGACTACTGAGGGCAGACGTCACCTGCGATGCTTCTCTGAAAACAGGAAAAAAGCAGGCCTGATGAAAACAAAAATTTTCTGGTAGTCCACTGGGCTACCAGAACGTAAAAGTTGGTAGCCCAGGAAAAAACCTGGTAGTCCAGCAGAAGGTAGCATCATCAACCGTGTATAGTGAGACAGAACATTCTAATGCCGGAGAATGGCGGTGTAACCAGGGAAAGTCCGATCGCGTCACCACACACTGCGCCGACGATCAGCGAGCAAAGTTAGCTGCCGGTGTTAAAGAAATCTTTCTTTTTTTTCGGAGAAATTTTGGGTCGTCCTTGGGGCCACCATTTCAGTAAGTTTTAGTAGCCCGAGAATTTTTCTGGTCGCCTCAGCCGACCGGGCGACCCTATTCATCAGGCCTGGAAAAAAGTGGCAATCAATTCATGAAAGCTCTTAGGAGCTTAGACAAAAAATTTATGAAGATAAACACTTGAAAAGTTGAAAGTATCGTTGACATTGTGAATACTGGTGGTGTTATTCAAGACGTCAATTAATTGTGACAACTTTTTGTTTCTTTCTTTCAAACACGGTTCAAACGATATTCATCAAATTGGTCCAGAAGTTAGTTTCAGTCTCTACAAACGGGCATCCAGATTATGTGGCCATTCTATTTCCATTTTTATCGACAGTAGAAACTTGACTAAGCGACCACTTGACTGAGCGACCGTTTTTGCCCGGCACGGACGGTTTTTCTTCTTTATTGCATCTCCAACGACTGACCAACTGCAGTATGCGACTTAAGACCGCTATTTTGCTGGCAAAACACCCCCCCCCCCCCCCCCCCCAAAGGTAAACAAAGTCACACTAGTGACTTTTTTACGTGATTGCGTGTGTGTGTGCAGGCGTGCGGTGTGTGTGTGTGTGTGTATGTGTCTGAGAGAGAGAGACAGAGAGGGAGAGAGACAGAGAGGGAGAGAGCGAGCCCAGGGGACTGATGCTGCTAGGACTTGCATTCAGCCGGATTAACTGATCAGCTCAGTGACAGATTTGACGCCAGGACGTCAGAGTACATCGTGTGTATGTGTGTGTGTGAGAGAGAGAGAGAGAGAGAGAGAGAGGGATTGTCAGTCAGTGTACGTCGTCGTTTGTGTGTGAGCGTGACTGGTAGTCAGTGTGTGTCCACTGAATGGCACCGTTGGCACCCGCTTTTTTAAATGTTTTTTTTTTGTCATGTTGAGGAATAAAGAGAAGCAATTAGATTCGTGGTTGTCACTCAATTCATGCAAGCTGTGCTTGTGTGTGTGTGTAAGTGTTTTCGTTTACCGCCATAAAATTTAAATGTGTCACACAAGTTCACGACACCGCATGCGTGACAATGTGAAACGGAAGTGATTACAAAACATGGTGGCACATGCGACTCTGTTTACGTTTTCCGTCGCTGAAATTTAGGTAAAGCCGCACAGTTTTGATTATGAAAGACTCCACAGCGACACCAAACTCTGCTTCGGAGTCAAATCCACGCATGCACACTGTACTTACTATGCAATGATCCCTACGGTTGATATGCGCGGCTCCCGGCCGGGCAGGGCCGGGTCCGGACACCATTGTGACTGACTGCAGTTTGGGCGACCAGTTGTTGTTCACGACCGTGTTTGCTCGGTCCTGTGAAAGGTCGCTCAAAAAAGGTTTTATTGTATTTGCAAAACACTCACTCTGCCCCAGGAGAGATCCACTGGTTGACAACAGCCTGGGCTACCGGTTGTTCCACAAACAGCAGACGCATTACATAGTGGCGTGCAAGTTCCGGCAAATCTCTGCAGCAGAGAATATGCTAATAATAGTAATAGTACAAAGTGAAAGAATTTAAATAATCTTCCACTTCATATATATATATATATATGCATCATTACTTACATGTATGCAAATCGACCCATTCTTCATCTCGTCTCTGCACATGTCACACGTTTACTCCAACAGACTCTACTCGACTTTTCCAGTCCAATCCAATGTCCATTTACGAAGCTGTCTGTAAACAATTCATGCTTGTTGAAGCTTGGAAAATGAATAAATAAAAATGCTTGTTACGCTTATCGTGTTCCCGGACATCATCTTCTTCGTATGCATCACTCATACAATGATACACGCGGCGCAATTTTTGTCCCTCTGTTTTTTTGTTGTTGGCTGTTTTGTTTTTTGTCTATGAGAATACCCATACTTGTATCTGCACACCCACCTGAAGACGGCAAGACACGTTGCCGGGTGGTTGTAGAGTTTGTCCAGCACCGAAGTCGGCAGAGACTTCAGGTAGCCGTGCAGGTCCTTGCATTCGAGACGCCGAGTCGGCAAGGCCGCCATGGTGGCGGAACTCGCTAAACTTAGCGATAAATGTGTCGATTTACCGTGTATCTGCGCGCAATAAATTGACGTGTTACTTTCTAACAAGAAATCGACGATGCAGCCATTTTCGCGGCGTGCTGGGCAGACACCGGAAGTGAAGTAGAGGGATGGTGACAGTTCTCCGCCCTTGATTCCGCAAAGGTAAACCACTGTCTCCAGGGGGGTAAACTACTGATTCATTAAAATACCTTGACTGATATTACTTTTCAATAAAGCAGAACCAAATAAATCATTGGAGACCGGGCTCACAGGGTGGTCGAGAGAATAGAGAGTAAAGACTGAAGTAAAATATTACTCGAATTTGAGGAACAAAGTATAAAATGTATTCATCGCTTTTCAAGTTGTTCTTTAGTGTTGTGTTGTCAAGTTATTGTTGTTGTTGCTGTTGTTGTTGTTGATGTAACCCCCTGCTTAATAAACTAAAACACAAAACCTCTCGTCGCTTAGAAGTGGGTTGTTGCTTCCTTTTTTTCTTTTTTCAGTTCCTTTTCTTTTCTTTTTATGTTGTTTCCATAGTAATGGAAACAACATCATAGGACGGGCTAAATTTTCCACGTTCATGGGCAAGCATCTGTGGTACAAACGCACGTCACTGCCGATCTCCCGCAGAGACGATTTTGCATGTGTAACTCTGACAATGACGTAAGAAAACGTGCGTCATCGATGCTGACATGTACGGTGCGCCGAACGCGCTTCTCCTTCTCAGTGAGTGCCTTCTCTGTGTGCGTGTGTGTGTGTGTGCGTGTGTGTGTGTGTGTGTGTGTGTGTGTGTGTGTGCGTGTGTGTGTGTGTGTGTGTGTGTGTGTGTGTGTGTGAATTGTGTCCGGGCCCGTTTCTTCGTAAATACTTAACCGAATGGCTTCGAATTTGGGGTATCCAAATATATCAAAATGTTACATTAGAGGAACCAAGCGTGTGATGATTGCTTAAGTGATTTGGGAGTGATCGCCCTTTTGAGACAAGTTGGTTGTCTTTCGTGTACAGGCGTAATATTTATTTAAATCACTCAATTTTTTGGCAGTAGATAGCTTGAATACGGACTCTGAACAGAGTCACTACTAGAAAATGGTCGCTCTTATAGTTTTCATGTAAACCGAGCCTGAGTTGACATTGCATGTGAACCCAGTTCAGATGCCTATTTCTCCGAAAATACTGAACCGATCGATTTCAAATTTGGGGTTTCTAAATGAATCAAGATTGTTGAATAGAAGGCCCGATCCAAGTACGACTGCACACATGATTTGCGAGTTATCGCCCTTTTCAGAAAAAGTGGCTTTCTGGCGTTTAAAGGCGTAATATTTACCTAAACCACTCCATTTTTTTGGACATAGATAGCATGAATACGGACTCTCAACTAAGTGAATTTTGGAGGTTGTCGCTTTTATACTTTTGGCGTAAGCCGTACCTGATGAAAGTGCTGGTGAACCCAATTTAGATCTCAAAATCGCTCCTACTATACATAGATAATGAGCCTGGGGTGCCATAAAAAAAAATACAAAAAAAATTAGAAAAAATCACTGCAGCCGTTACCGTCAGTTGACTCGAAAATTTGTACTCACAGCACATTTCCTCTGCAAGCCACACGCCTCACAAACATCAAAGAAGAGACGCACGCGCACTGACGTAAAGTAAGTGCGTCATGTTTGATTGACGTGATGCTGTTTTTTCTTGGGGGTGTCTCGCCACTTTCTTTCCGAATTCCTCTGTTTGGAGACGTGGTGTATTTTACTTCTACCAAAGACATTACATTACCAAGATGTTCCACTCACGACGTTTTTGCGGGACCGCTGACGGAGTGACGTCCCTTCGCTTGATCAGGGATAACGCCACTCGTCACAATGGCCACAAGCATGAAATTGCACTGGAGTGGTGACGCCTGCAGCGCGATTAACTGTTCGAATGCGCGATACAAGAGCGATTGTCAAGGAATGTCATTTTTTCGTTTCCCAAGAGATGAAGAAAGGTAAGTTTCTGTCCATTATTTCAGCATTTTTAGGTTAGAAATTGAAGACTGAAGTAGCCTGGTTTCTTTCCTCTAGATCTAAAGTGATCGGCGGGGTAAAGAAACAGCCGCCTTCTTCATTAAATTATCCAAATGATGTACTTACATTTGTGGATTGAAATAGGGTTGGACTTTAAAGGGTGAAGTGTTTGTTCCATTTTTATTTTGTGTGTGTGTGTGTGTGTGTGTGTGTGTGTGTGTGTGTGTGTGTGTGTGTGTGTGTGTGTGTGTGTGTGTGAGTGCTATCCGACGATAATTATACAGTATACAGCAAACACTTTTAAAGTGAATCACTTTTCGAACCGTCACTAGATCCTGTTTGATTTCGTCGTGCGGAATAGGGTTGAATCCCCAGGAAACACGTTAGGTGCTACTGCTATTCGGCACTTCATCCTGTGATGGTTGATCATCATAGTCCAACAGACAGACAGATATTATATAGTATGGATTGATAGATCGTCAACCAAGACGCTCTCTCTCTCTGTGTGTGTGTGTGTGTGTGTGTGTGTGTGTGTGTGTGTGTGTGTGTGTGTGTGTGTGTGTGTGTTTAGATGATCCTGTTAGTGCTTAGTGGCTCTGTGACTGAGACCCACGCTGTTTGCATGGGTCATCGTGGCGGGGCCACTAGGCATTAATGGGCCATATATCAACATTAACGGGCGCATATATTGTACTTCAGGTGCAGTCGATGGGTAGAAAACTGCAGACGGCTGGATCTTCGTACATGAAATACAGCGCCTTTGATGGGTACTTGAGTCAAGGTTGAAAATAATGTTGTCATAAAAGCAGAGGTTTTCATGGGTCCTCGTGGCGGGGCCACTAGGCATTAATGGGCCATATATCAACATTAACGGGCGCATATATTGTACTTCAGGTGCAGTCGATGAGTAGAAAACTGCAGACGGCTGGATCTTCGTACATGAAATACAGCGCCTTTGATGGGTACTTGAGTCAAGGTTGAAAATAATGTTGTCATAAAAGCAGAGGTTTTCTGCTGTTTTGAAACGGTTCAGTCAGAGATTTCATGACTTCATTGGGTACTTGAGAGAAGGTTGAAAATAATGTTGCCATAAAAGCAGATGAGGTTTTCTGCTGTTTTGACACTTGACATGGTTCTGTCGGAGATTTCATGACATCATTAAAGTAGGTTGTATCCACTCTTGTTTCAGTTTTATTGTTTTATGTATCCCTCACCTTCTTTGTCTTTCTGTCACTCTCCCCATGTCAGTGTTCGTACTGCACGTAATGTTTGTGAATCCCTGTGTGTGAATTTGGGCACATGTTCAAGTATACTCATGTAGACATGTAGAAGGTGATTTTAGCCGCTCACGACCATGGTTTTGGGTCAATGGGACCCTCATCAGGTGAGCATGCGGCGATATCCACAAGGGCTGCAGCGTCCAACCAGCACTAAAAGGCTGCCCCAGAATAATCTGGTGCGTCTCCAGTACTAGCAGACGTCGCTACCCTAAAGCTCTGCAAGAGGTTTCAGCGGAAAAAGACTAAATAATTTAGAAGGAGCAACTGCCTAGGTGTAATGTCATGTAATTACATTTAAAATAGAATAGGAACAAAGGCGTTACTAAAGCCGGGGTGGTCGACTGGTAGAGCGTTGGACGTCGATACCGGCTGGGGCCAAATATTTGTGCTGGCTTTTTCATCGTTGCCCCGTCTTTGATATCACCCGTATATGGTGGAAAAGGACCCCGAAACACCCACCCACCCTTGACATTTCGAAGCACCGATAAAATGTACCGCGTTGCCTAAGATAGATAGGAACTATTCACCCTGTTGTTGGGAAACTCGTACTAAATATTTTGAGATCAGACAACTTAACCAGTCACCAGTTACTGGTGTAGGTCTCCTTAGGTGCATCCTCAAATATTCAATAGATATTAAACGGGGACAGACAGACAGACCGCAGTGACAGAGAGAGAGGGTGGGTGGGGGTAGATAGGGAAATGTGTGTGTGTGTGTGTGTGTGTGTGTGTGTGTGTGTGTGTGTGTGTGTGTGTGTGTGACCCTGCTATATAACCGTAGCAACGCGGCACATTTTTTTTAATTTTTATTTTTGACAATTCAAGCCCCTTCTGCTGTTGAAACTGCCTCTTTCTTTTTTTTTTTTTTTTTTTTTTGGGGGGGGGGGGGGGGTCTGGTCCGCGTCAACCTAAAGACCACTTTCATATTTCATGAACAGCATCGAGACAAAGGCGAATGCTATTTTTTTTTTTTTTTGGTAATAACTGGAATAACTCAGTTTTCACCTGACAGTGCTTGATGGAGAGCGTGGGGCTGAGGGAGTGGATCAGCAGCATGAACTGCTTTCGAAGAAAAGCGAAACTGAACCTGTCTGCATGTGTTTCATGGAGCCCCCCCCCCCCCCCCACACACACACACACACACGCTGAATTTTCTGTTCATCGAGAGGGGAATTTCAAAGACAAGAGCACTGTAAGTTTGATCTATTGATGCCCAAGACTTTACGGCAATCACTTGATCAAATCCTTTTTACACACACACACACACACACACACACACACACACACACAAACACGCACGCACGCACCACACACACACACAGACACACACAGACACACACACACACACAAATCATTTGTTGCAGTGTTCTTTATTTTGCGAAGAAGAAGCTTGTGAAGAATGTGATTGAATTTCACGTGTTTCAATTCCATACAATTAACTTTGTTGTCTGATAAACATTTTTCTTTGGTTCGTTAAAACCGAGAAAGAACAAGAAATACAAGATTCTTAGCATAATTATGATTATCAAGATCCCACCAGACCCAGCCCATCCCCCAAACACACATACATGCACACCACACCACCACCTCAACACAAACACATACTCATTCTGAGTTTGAAAGTGACACAGCAAAAGGTGGAATGAAGGATGTTTTTGAAGATTGTAACCTTTTTCCCGAGCATGAGGCGTATTGCAGCGTGTGCCTGGTGGCAGCAGTTGAAACTATTTTAGACGTTGAGAAAAGTTTTGGAAGTTAACTTCTGTTGTTTCTGTCCGTGCGTACCACAGGCCGTTTGATGTCGTTGCGTCTTCCCAATTCAATGGTCGAGTGGGCGCCAATAGCCTCTCTCTCTCTCTCTGTGTGTGTGTGTGTGTGTGTGTGTGTGTGTGTGTGTGTGTGTTTGTTTTAAGCGCAGCGAGTCCTTGGCATTTGGAGAGCAGCGCTCTATAAAAAAAAAACTATGTATTATTATTATTATTATTACTTCTACTACTACTACTACTACTACTACGACTACTACTACTACTAGTCTAGTATTACAATTGAAAAATCCATATCCTGCAACAACATGTGCTTAGGGCTGGTCTTTTTTTCTTTCTTTTTTTTCGAGACGGAAGCAGTCGACTACAGCCAGGATTGCTAACACCAAGAGGAGAAATAACCCGTTTCATACAAGTCATCACGAGGTGCTTGCTTCTGATCTGCAATCGTAATGGCGCGTCACTACCAAAAAGCCTATCTGTCACTGGGATAAATCTCCAGAATTCTCAATGGATTATCATTTTATCAGCTACAACACAGACCAGCTTATCGTTCCGATGGGTCACGTTCGGAATTAGCATTGCTGAACCATACAGGTGCTCCGTGAAATTTAAGATGGCTTCGAAGATAAGTTGCACGTACTGAACCTGAGCATGATCACACAGCAGTGGGGAATGGTGGCCGGGGAGGATGTTGGGGGTGGGAGCTGAGGACGGGGGGCTGTGTCTGTAAAATTACTATAGTTTCCTTGTGCTGTCAAGCTCTCTTGAATTACTCCTGGTCTGCGCAAAAGCAAACAAAATACCCTGGCACAGGGAAAGTCCGTTGCGCTTCATCAGCCATGACTAGTAGCTATGCAATGGCAACGGTATGTTTGAAAGGAAAACTGAATGCTGTCAAGCGATTGACGTAAAGTTTATTTGTGAGTACTACTACTGATCCGAGGAGCGTCTTATTTGTTCGTTTTATGTGGTCTCAGTTTCAACTTTGAAAGGTCTTAAGAATAACGTTGAAAGAGCACAATTATACTATCAGTGTTTTGTTGGCAAACTTCCCAGCTGGGAAGGGTACATTGAGTGAAACGAGAAAGCACTCAGTCTTGAACACGCTACGCTCGCATGCACACAAGGTTCTTTGGTAACCGAGGTCGCTTTTCTCTGCACACAGAAATAGGCTTAATGTTTCAAAAGCTGTTTCTGTACAGATACTACATTTACTAGATGAAAAATTAAGTTCTACCAACCATTTCGTGCCATCCATCAACTACAGGGAGTGCTCATAAAAGCTAATTTGCTTTCAAGATAATATTTAAAAACTGGGCGCCAGAATAGCGTTTATTTTCGACTGTTTACAGGCAGTTTCAAAGTAATCTTACATTCAGACCAGTGGTCATAATAAATCGAAAACTCGAAGTGGTCCGTACATTTTGAAGGGTCTACGTACATGTATACACTGACCACATGACCAATAAACTAGCCTTCGGACACTGTACTTTTTTTTTTTTAATGTGAGTAAAACGGGGAAAACTGCTACAATGACACCATGAGTCTTCTTTTCCGAGACGTAAGACATACACACTGGTAATACCAGAAGGAGGCTACAGTTCAAGTTCATTCTCTTGGTTCACGCGTTAATACGCTGGAAAAAAATGTAACAAAAAATCTATTTTTTCACGAAAACAAACAAACAAACAAACAAACATGCAAATTCGTCATCTTTCCACGTGTAGATGTGTACTGAATTACTTGTTTCCTTCTTGATAATTGCTTCTACTGTGTTTTGTGATGCACTCATAGATCTATGTATGATATCTCTAGACTAGCATCAAATCCAGTTGAGGTGTTCTTGTTGTGAACTTAACGTGAAATTTTGCTGAGCCTTATTTCGTGACATGTCCAACCACGTGGCAATTTTGTGATTATTGCATGTCATCCACTTTTTTCTCTTCTTCTTTTTCCATTTCTTCTTCTTCCTCTTTTTTTTTTTTTTTTACTTAAACTGATAACAGGGCTAGCTGTTTCTGTAGCCATTGCAATATGGGTATGTGATCTTGCAGCACGCCTCATTATACTTCTATAGCGCCCACAAAATAACAGCAACAACAGATTCAAATCTTTTTCTTGTGTCTCGACCTTTCGTGCAATCTAGCTGCCAGTAATGTGAACTGAGCCTTTTGTCAACTGAAACTGATCTGAGGCAATGCAGCATTAGGTTCGGTCGTCTCGGTCATCTCCCCGGACCAACGTGGTGTCGTCCACCACAATGTAACGTACGCATAACTGAAAGATTCCCCTTAGACCAAAGGAGCTTCAAAGTGTGTTACAATCTGAAACAAGATGATTTGTTTACCGGTCATCTCCAGGTAACAAAGTCGCTATGACAGGTTTAGTTTAGCTGACGGCGTGGCGGCGCCGTCTTAATAATACTGTCTTAATGATAGCGCACAACTATACGATCGGTCTTTTCATGGCAAACTTCCCGACTGGAAAAACTAAGTGAACCCAACAGAGCACTCCTGGGCACGCCAAACGTACTCCCATGCAGGTTCTTTCGTAACCGAAGTCCTATTTTTCAGCAATACGTCCAATGTTTCAAAAGCATTAGAAGTCCAACGCTCTACCATTCAACCACCCCGGCTCCCCGAGCTCGGACGCACGGACTTTGAAGCAACCCTGTGTAGATACTACACTGTGATTGTTCATGCCCACTTCCCGTGCATCCCTCCTTCATAAAGAAAAGGGACACCAGCAGTGAATCAGAACATAGCGATTTTACACTTCTTCTTTTTTTCAATTTTCAGAAAGACCTGGCCTTTTGTAAATGTATTTAGAATGGTTTGAACACGACACAGCAACAACAAATACAAACAAACAAAACAAAGCACACACACACACACACACACACACACACACACACACACACACACACACACCAAATAAAAACAAAACAAATCAAAACAAAAACACACAAAAACCAACCAACCAATCAAATCCAAAAGCAAAACTGATCTATATCGTATTATACATGTAGACCACACACACATCGGTGCAAGCCAGAACAGTTTTCGTTTGTTTGTCTGTCTGGTTGTCAGCTAGACCATGTGATATTTTGCAATATGTACGCGCCTAATTGTCAAGAAAATATGGTATAACCAACTCGCTCCGTCAGATAATCGTGAAACTTAGCGTTTCATTACTGAACATGTTCGATCATGGCGGGGTTTTTTTTTGTGTGTGTGTGCCTAGACATGACTTGTAAACACATTCATAATAGCCTCAGCTCGGAATCCACTGCGCTAACCTTACAATTATATTTCAGCTGTCTGGGACGAAGCCACGTTGGTCCTGGGGAAGTAAGATGACCCAACCCAACGATGAACTGCCTGAGGCTTTGACAAAAAGATCAGTTCACGTTACGGGCAGCTCTATTTTGAAACGAACAAAAGAGACACCTGACAAAGACAGAAGCTCTTTGCAGATCACTGGCGGTAATGAGAACAGCATTGAAAACGCTAGACCCCCTGTGTGAAATACAGTACAAGTTCCATCTGATCTATGGAGCTTACGCAAGTAATATGTATTGTTCGCCTGTGTCTGCGTTGACAACTCGATCCCGTGCGTATCGCCACTTGGTATTCTGACTTGCAGCCATCAATAATAATCCTCCCGAACTTGTAATACACACCACAGGCCGGGGGGGTCGCCGAAGTGCGGGCGCTTTGAAAATTACTGAGGCGTGTGGCACGATCGCACGTACTTTCGAATTTTTGGCTTTTGAAACAGCAAACCCTACAATCACTGGCGATGGTGTGTGTTTGTTTTAAAGCGGAAAACTGCGATTTCACGACAATTTCATCTTCTTTTTAAAAAAACAACAACAAAAAACAAACAACTGGCGGCGCTGTGTGTGTGTGTGTGTGTGTGTGTGTGTGTGTGTGTGTGTGTGTGTGTGTGTGTGCATTCAGTAGTGTTGTGCTATAGAACCATGAAATATCTAAATGTAGTATGATTATCATGCAAAAACTCTGTAAACTGCTTTGGAAAAACCGCTATCTCGAGTTCTAAGCATGACGATTACTTACAGATTTAAATGTAGGTGTACGGTTATTGGACTGCATGTTTACTATAGCTGTCGTGTCAAACAGTTAAAAAGCTGAAATAATAAAAATACAAAACTCATGCAGCATCCAGGGTTTTTGTGTTTTCTTTTTTATGTACACTGTGTGTATTACTTCAGGAAACCTCTGTATAAGAACAGAATGTTGGGTTAGACGTCTTTAACTGTAGTAAAAAACGAAGAACAGTAGGAGCTAGAAAGCTTATGATGATAAAACCCCTTATGCTGTATCTCGATGTATCGACATACAAATGTGGGCACAAAACATTTACAAAGCATAGGAATTACGAACAAACCCACAAAAAATATCTTTACAAAACACTTAGTTACATAAATCAGAGAAATAAAACACGCCAGCAACAGAAAAAAAGTCAAACACACCAAAATCTAAAAAGCAAAGAAAAGCAGACAGGACGGACTAATAAATTAATAAAATAAGAAAGACGTACACACGCACACACACACACACACACACACACACACACACACACACACACACACACACACACACACACACACACACACACACACACACATGGAAAGCGGTACCGTTACCAAAAAACAAAAACAAAAAAGAAAGAAATGAAGCGGCACAGTGCAAGGCAGGGTGAAGGGAAGTAACAATTTCGGGCTTTTCTTCTTCTTCTTCTTCTTTCAGACACTGGAGAAAATTCACATGTTCATGGTCAACAACTGTAAATTGTTTTAGTTTACAATTACTGACCTCGCGTGCTTAGGGATTTCGCTTCAACAGCACGTTGATTTTTCATGGGGACAGACGGGCATACAAACAGCTGCCAAGCAATAATAACACAGACAGATGGCAGCTACAGCCTGTCAAACATTACTGAGAATTTTGCCTGTAAATTCATCCTCAATGTTGAGAGTTATGTTTAGTTTTATACACAACTTATTGTCTTTAGTCAGTCACTGTATTGTTAGTTATGTGATTAATCTCCCCACGATGATGTCAGACGACATTTTTCAAGTGAGGATGCTTGGAGAGAGCTTCTAAAAATACGTTTGTGTTTCTACAAAAAAAGAAAAATTGGATGAACTGATGAACTGGGGTAAACAAAAGTAGCAAGGGGGCACAAAAAAACCCCACCAAAACATGAAGAAACCGATCACTGGTGGCTTAACAAAATGGCCCCGTCTAGCAAAAAATGAGTTTGGAAAACTTTTTTTTTTTACCAGAGGAAGGTCATAAAAGACGTACTGTGAGATGTAAATGTACCTTTTTTTGATGAACGGTATAGTCTGCACTGGGCAGTAGAAAAAATTCCACCTGCATCTTTGCTGTACTGAGGAAAAAAAGGAGAGAGTTTTGGAATCTAGCACGAAGAAGTCAGAGCTTGCACAACTTAATGATTTGGTTTGAAAGACCTACAGCCGGTTTTGTTGTTGTTGTTTTTTTTTTTTTTTTTTTTCAGTTACGAGGAGCAAGTGAGAAGAGCGAGTGCAACGTCAGTGTTTTAACATCTAGAGTATTGCCTAAAGTACCACACGCAAGACGGGGGTCACAAAAGGAAACAACGCTGCATTGCACTGTTATTAAAAATTACACAAATGACAGGTGTGTTCAAACTCAGCTGAAATTTCCCCTTCTGCCTGCCTATTTACAAGATTCTTATCAAACACGATAACCACAAACACACTTCATGGCTCAAAAACATAGTGGCCGCTGGACAAAACGAAAGCATCGACGGTTGTCACGAGAACCAAACAAACTAGACCACTGAAATCTAGTCCCCATATACATAAGATATGCCACTTTGTGTGCTGTTCCATTGTTAGTCCAATTCTTTGTTTGAGGTGCAGAGGCGCAAAAGTAATTCTCAATCATTTTTTGGAGAAACTGTAACATTTACAAAATTGTGCACAGTTGCACATTAACGTTATTTTGGGTGATGTGTTGCTGCACAACCGACTCCTGAATAGTTTCCAGCAGTTGTTTGTTTTCTCCGTTCGCTACGTCCTTCTTTAGCTTCTGGTGCGCTTCTTCTGTTGAGATGTCGTGTGCGGAAGCCTCTTGTTTCGCTTGGTCGTTTAATTTTTGTTCAACAGCTTCCTGCAGAGTATTTGTTAGATAAGAATCAGATTTCGGGGCCACGCGCTTCACAAGGTCCATGACCTTCTTCACCTGCTGTTTGTGTTCATCGCTGTTGAACTCACAATTGTTGTTGATGGAGCAGAAACGCTTACTCTCATCCTTTACGATCTTCTCGAGTTTAGGGACCTTTTTCAGCTCCTCGGAAATGTCAAGTTTGTCTTTCTCGAGGTTGTCTGCCCCTGTAAACACCAGGATGACGCGGTTGGCCAGTTTCTCGCCCAGCAGTTTCTTGGCCTCTTGGTATGCCTGGTGGTCATCGTTCTTAAAGCGTTGACTTCCGTTGATGACTATGAGAACGGCGTGTGGACCTGGGGAGAGACCGACTAGGAACTCGGTGATCACTTTAGCGATATCCTCGTCCGTTCGTGTCGGGTCAGTGTCACAAAACCCCGGCGTGTCCACTATCTGTACACACACACACACACACACACACACACACACACACACACACACACACACACACACACAATCAACCCAAGAGAATTCTAAGATCGTCAGTCTCAGTCTGCCATCTGGAGACCGCTTCCCGCAGCTGGAATTGGAAGGTTGGCTACTCAAGCCAACAATGACATGCAGAAACTCATGGCTGACTCTTATCTTTATTCCATTGATAACATCCCTGATACGTAAAACAAGCGCACAATATATATTTCACAACGGATCAGGTTTGCCCCCACCCCTCCGCACCCCACGCCCCACCCGCCCCCATGCACACCCGCCCCTTCCCCACCAGATACCCCGGGAGAGCAAAACAGTATTAAGTTTTAGACGAAGGTTCTTGAATATGATCTATACCTCTAGGTGAACCGCATCTACGTCTGCCGACGCAAGGCAACATTCCCAAGTCTGGGAACCGGGGCCGCTCTTCGCTTCAAAGCTCATCTTGCCTAGTAAGGTGTTGCCAAGTGAGCTTTTGCCACTTCCGGTTCTTCCAAGTAGCAGTAATCGGAAGTTGTCATTCCCGCCTGTAAAGTTACCCGAAGATTAGTACCGTTACCAGGGGCGCCGGAAGATGTTGGGGGGAGGGGGGGGGGCAGAATCTCGGAGGGGGGAACGTTGCCCGAAGAAAGTGAAAAGCGGGGGGGGGGGGGGGGGGCGATCAAATGCTGCGTAGACAAAAAAACCTTTACGAACCAGGGAGCCACTGAAAGGAAGGACATTGCCCGAAAAAAGTGAAAAGCGGGGGGGGGGGGCAATCAGAGGAGCGGACAGCCTTCGGTCCGCAAAAACAGAAGTTCTCTGTTGGGTGGGATGGGGGAGAGAGCACTAAGAGGGGTAGGGGGAGAGGTAGGGGAAGGGGGGGGGGGGCAAGACCATGGCTTTGCCCCCCCCCCCCCCTCTTGCCATAGTCACCTGATTTTCCAGCTGCCCCCCCTGCCTCCCCGGTTCCGGCGCCCCTGGTTACTGAAATCTTGTCAACTGTCTGTCTGTTGCTCCTCCCAGAAACTGGTGAAGAGAAGAGTGTACAAAACAGCAGTGATACACAGTTTACGCACGGGATAGTAAATACGCGTTTTAGCACCAGTCCCCTTCTTTCTAGATGACCAGTGATTGTGCATTTTAATGACGGTCTGGTCGTACAGCAAGTGTATCTTTGTGCGGCAGACTAGACTGGAGGCTGGTTAAACTCAGCAGAGCCTCCATCATTTGACCTTCTCCATGTCTGCTTCGGCACAACTGCAGGTACCAGATATTATGTTCTGTATATCAATACTGACTCACCTATCACTCACCTCACTTCCCTTTTATTGCTGGTCATGCTGTTTGGCGGTTGGTATACATGTATTTGCATCAGTGTTTGAGTCATTTCACTAAGACTAAGAATGTAACCTCTATTTCTGAGGTTTAGAGTATGAACGACAAATGAGAAAAGGCGTTTCCCACCTGCAGCGGCACTGGGCGCTCCATTCTTCAAAGTACTCTGGAAGAAAGAGTTAGAACGAAATGGATGCTAAACTTTTGATACAAGAACAGTGTCAGAATGTGCGAAATCAACACAAATTCAATAAAATATTTATTATGCCCAGCGGGAAATTGCGGGAAATTGCAGAGTGGTGGATATCACAAACTAGAGAGGCAGAAGCCTCCATGGCTCCCTTGTGACAAGGGTCAAGGTCATTCAAAAGAGTATGTCTGTAAAGCCCTTATCGCCATCTCTCATCACGCCAGGTAAGATGTCTCAGGCATTCCGAGTTCCTGGCAATATTACAATTTTCCCCAAAACAGTTTGTATGGCCTTGACCTTGGGTCAAGGTCCCTCAAATGAGATCACATCAATGTCTGTTATTTTGCCAAGTTTGACGCCTCTAATATTTGTAGTTCCTCCGAAAATGGTAATGATAAAATTCACAACAGACAGCTTTAATGACCTTGACATTCAGTCTCATTCCTGTCTATCATCATGCCTTGTTTGGTGCTTCTACTGTTTGTTGTTTCGGAGAAAATGCCAAGATTAAAGTTTTCCCAAAAATAGCTTGCATGGCCTTTACCTTGACTAAAAGTCATTAACACAGGTATGTCAGTAAATGTGTTGCCAATGTCTATCATCAAACAAAGTTTGATGCTTCTGGTTTTGGGCTCACTTGTGTAACAAAGTGAGTCTATGTAATAACCCTCCGTCGTCTGTCTGTGTGTCTGTCTGTGTGTGTGTCTGTGTGTCCGCAGTAAATCTTAAAATTGGCATTTTTTCAGAAACAATGTGCAGCAGAGGCACCAAACTTGGCAAGCTGATAGACAGCTATAAGAAAAAAAGCATATCATAGTGATTGACCTTGACACAAGGTCAAGGTCACTAAAGCTGTCTGTTTGGCAATTTTACATTGGCATTTTCTCAGAGTCTAAAAAAGCCAGAGACATCAAACTTTGCATGTTGATAGACATTGACAACACCTTTACTGACATACCTGTATTCAGTGACTTTGAGTCAAGGTATTGGTATTTTCTCAGAAATAATAAACAGCGGAGGCACCAAACGTGGTACGCTGATAAAAAGCCATAGGACCTTTCAAAACATACCATAATGATTGATCTTGACCCAAGGTCAAGGTCACTAAAGCTGTCTGTTTGGAAATTTTACATTGGCATTTTCTCAGAGTCTAGAAAAGCCAGAGACATCAAATTTTGCTTGATGATAGACATCGACAACACCTTTACTGACATACCTGTATTCAGTGACTTTGAATCAAGGTCAAGGCCAGGCAAGCTGTTTTACGGAAAACCTTCCAAAACCTTAACTCTTTGACGACGGAGCGCAATTTCTGACGCACGATTTCCTATATAGGAAATCGTGCGTCAGAAATTGCGCTCCGTCGTCAAAGAGTTAACATTGGCATTTTCTCAGAAATAATGAACAGCAGAGGCACCAAACGTGATACGCTGATAAACAGCCATAAGACCTTTCAAAACGTACCATAATGATTGATCTTGACCCAAGGTCAAGGTCACTAAAGCTGTCTGTTTGGAAATTTTACAAATTTTGACAACACCTTTACTGACAAACCTGTATTGAGTTACTTTGAATCAAGGTCAAGGCCATGCAAGCTGTTTCGCGGAAAACCTTCCAAAACCTTAACATTGGCATTTTCTCAGAAACAATAAACAGCAGAATCACTAAATCTGGCTTGCTGATAAACAGCAGCAAGACCTTTCAAGACATACCATTTTGAATGACCTTGGCTGAAGGCCAAGGTCATCAAAGCTGTCTCATTGGAAATTTAAAATTGCCATTTTCTCAGAATGTAGGGGTACCAGAGGCATCAAACTTTGCTTGATGATAGACATTGACAAAACCCGTACTGGCATACTTGTATTCAATTTCCTTGAGTCAAGGTCAAGGCCATTCAAGATGTTTTGCGGAGACTTTAACGTTAGCATTTTTCTTGGAAACAACAAACAGTAGAGGCGCCAAACAAGGCACAATGACTGGCAGCAAAGAGACCTAAGCAGACATACCCATTTGAGTGACCTTGGCTCATGGTCAAGGTCATTACAGCTGCCTGTTGTGAAATTTTACGTAACCATTTGTACAGAAACAAAAATTAGAGCTATCAAACTTGCCATAATGGTGGTCACTGATAAGGTCTTCACTTACAGATCTCATTTGAATGACCTTGACCAAGGTCAAGGTCATGGAAGCCGTCCTGGGAAAACTGTTATATCGCCATTTGCCGTTTTCTTAGGAACTATGAACACAAGACACCTTACTTCAGGATAGCTAGTGATAAGAACGATACACACATACTCTTTTGAATGACCTTGACCTATCTCACAAGTGAGCCAAGGAGGCTTTGCTCCTCTAGTTCTAGATTCTGAGAAAATGCAAATGTAACAATTTCCAAACAGACTGCTTTAATGACCTTGACCTTGGGTTGTGGTCATTTAAAATGGTATGTGTGCATAGATCTTATCACTGTCTATCAGGAGGCTAAGTTTGGCGCCTCTGCTGTTTGCCAATGTGAAGGTTTTACAAAAATAGCTTGATATCTTTTGAAAGGTCTTACGGTTGTCTATCAGCATGCCAAGTGTGGTGTCTCTGCTGTTTGTACATTCTGAGAAAATGACAACGTTACAGTATTCTGCACACATACACACACACACACACACACACACACACACACACACACACACACACACACACACACACACACACACACACACACACACGACGGAGTTACACAAGGGAGCCAAAAAGGAGAGATGCAACCCGAAAGATAAAACACAAAAATATACATTACAGCTAGGATTACTGTTTAAAGCGTAGTTATAAATTAATTTTGCTAGAAGTATGGCTCACTTGGTGTCATTCGACCGTTAGGGGGTGGAAATGTACACCAGTCAATCGTGGGGGAGGGGGGGGGGGGCGAGGGCGAGCGAGAATGTATTCCAGTTGACCACTAGGAGGGGCAATTGTGTCTTCGCGGGATAAAGTGGAAATGCACTCTGACATTCGGACCCCCCCCCCCCCCCACACACACACACACACAGAATGGACGACTGGAGTACACTTGCGTCCCCCCCCCCCCATGACTGGTATACATTTGCACCCCCTAATAGTCGAACTACACCGTGCAAAATTACCATTCCACTGGCATGCAACGCAAACTTGTATATAAACGTAAACTACATTAATAATAATAATAATAATTTCCATACAACACTCAGTGTATCAAAAGAAACGATAGAATACTGTCTGTACAATTTACACTTGATGACGGAAAATTTCTTGTATGTAACGCCTACAGCCCTAATGATCAAAACGAGAAACAGGCCTTTTTTTTAGAAATCTGTCAAATCACCTGTTTGATTGAACAGAATGCTGAGTTTAAGCTATTGTGTGGAGATTTTAGTTGTGTCCTCAGCAATGAACATGACATAGTTAGCGGTGGAAAACACCAAAACACAGACGTCCTTGCATTTAACAAACTAGTAACAGATAATGAATTGAACGACGAGGATGAGAGGAAATTGAAATCACCGAAATACATAAAGCAAAAGCAGAACAAATCAGGTCAAAAGAGAGGTTTATAGAACAAGGCGAGAAAAACACCCGCTACTTCCTCAGCCTTGAGAAAACCAGAGCGAATGCAAAAGTAATGGACAAGCTAACTAATGCCGGAGGCGAAGTATTTACAACCCAAAATGAGATAATGAGCGAGCAAGTTCGCTTCTTTAAAGAGACCTTCAAAAAACAAACCGAATTTGACAGTAATCTTGCCGATCAATTCATTAAAGATACCAATATTCCTAAAGTTTCCGATGAACAAAATCAATTACTAGAAAACGACATTAGTGAAACTGAAATTGCACAAGCCCTCCAAAGTATGAAAAACGGTTCCTCTCCTGGCTTGGACGGTTTAACAACGAAGTTTTTGTAAATTTTTCTGGACTAAAATTAAAACTACTCTAATGAAATCGCTCCAATAATAATAATAACATTTATAGGGCGCCTATCCCCGGGGAACGAGCTCTAAATGCCCTTACAATCTAAACCGAAATTTTATAAAAAAATTAAAAAAATTAACTCAATGTACACTACGTAAGAACTATAAAAGGAAAAGAGCACACACACACACACACACACACACACACACACACACACACACACACACACACACACACACACACACACACAGCTGGGTAAAAATAAATAAATAAAGGACAGGCAGAGACCAAGATTAAAAACCAAGAACAAGTGGCAGTGATAAAACCCAAAACAAAACAATAGATTGAAATAAGCCAGATAAAACCTTAAAAGATAGCATTCACAAAACATCGTTAGGATAGTTGTTATACACGCGCGTGCTAGTGTGCGTTTTTTAAGAGGGAACAGTGGGTGGTGGAAGTGGTGAAAAAGGAGGATGGTGAGGATGTAAATAAACAGAAACTCTTACCCCCTTTCCTCCCATCACAGCGTCTCCTATATTTTGCAGAGAACGGCGACTCACGTTTGATTCGTAGGCCCTTTGGTCGTTCTAGCAAATGCAGGTTTTTTCCTCTGGGTGGGTCATAAATCTGCAGAATACTCATGGAACAGACAGCAAACCTGTAAGTACTGCACCTGTCAGACTATGCACGCGTTGTGCAAAGTAATACCTTCGGTTGTAAAACGTGATAAAGTGTAGCAAACTTAAAGGTGCAAGTAACTTATCATGCAGAAGTTGGTGCATCTAGACATGACAAATCTTTTGCGGGTTCTTGTTTTTGTTGTGTATATGTTTCGTTGTTGTTCCTGTTGCTGGTATTCATCGGCCTTATAAAGTGACTTTATATTACTAAAGCAAGGGGTGTTTGGTTACAGTTACACACAACTAGCCCAGTTCGACTGACTTTTTTGCACACATGATTGTTGCTTTGATCATTACTTCAGACAAAGACATGGAAAGGAAAACAAGGAGGAATGGCATCATCCCATAAAGTTGTTTCTCCAAATTTCAGTTATTTTGTCTCTTTATTGTTGCCGGTTGAGTTTTGTTTCCCCCTTCAAGTCTGTAAGACCTACCAAAGACACTAGAACCGCTCCGCTGTAGTGGATCTAGAATCTTCGGAAAGAGAGAGAGAGAGAGAGAGAGAGAGAGAGAGAGAGAGAGAGGACGTGAATTCCGTGAACTAAACATTTGACGTCAGCTTCACGTACTTTGTCGTCTGAAAGAGGACGCTTGTTCATGTCTTGTGATTTCCCTGTTGGTGTTGTGACTTCCCCGACTGAATTAATTAATTAATTTAAATCTGGAAGATGTAGAGGGCTGGTGAAATGTCGGAGGCAGTGACGATATTTACAGATTTTATCTGTGAACTAAACATTTGACTTCAGCCTCACGTACTTCGTCTGACAGAGCATGCTTGTTCATGTCTTGTGATATCCCTGTTGGTGTTGTGCCTTCCCTGACTGAATTAATTTTTACATAAAATCTGGAAGATCTAGAGGACTGGTGAAACATGGACTTGAATACCTTGGATTGTTCTTACGAAATCACAAAATTGGAACTCTTTGGGTCGGTGTTTCTGGCAGAAACTTGAAAAAAAAAAGTTTTTAGCTGAAATCTCCGTTACTCTTAATATTCGAGATAAAACAATGCAATAGTTCCTGTCACATGTGCAGTTATTACACGTGACAAAAATGCCGGGATGATGAGTAATTTAAAGGAGTCGTTTCACAGATAGTCGGCCTTATTCGCAAACGACCCCTACCTCAGAAATACTTTTTTGTGCACAAAATCTGTCAGAGCTACAGAGCTGTGCTACGAACCTATTCAGTATAATTGGATGAACTTCCAAAATCTAGAAAATGAAGGCATATCAACAACTTTTTTGGTCAAAATACGTGACATGACCTATTTCTTTAAAAGGGCGATAACTCTCCTAAAAATGCAGCTAGAGAAAAATCGTGAAACCTACCTCTGGAGCAGGTGCATTCTCATTCCTTTTCAAAGTAAAACGCTTTTCGACGAGGTGGTTTAGGACATAGCCACAATTGCATCAATCACACACACACACACACACACACACACACACACACACACACACACACACACACACACACACACACACACACACACACACACACTTCGCACAACTCCCGGCAAAAAGAACGCAGCAGCATAGTGTGCACGCAGGGTGTCTATGACGCAGATTTCGTTACGTCACTGTGTGCACGAAAGTATGTATTGTCTGGAGAAACGTCACAGTCATATTTTGTATCGCTGAAACTGACTTGCTGCTGCCCCATCCCATAAAGTTGTTTCTCTATAGAGAAATACTTGATTATGTGACAGAGTCAACACGGCAATGATACTTACATGTGGCAAATCTGGCAGGCTCTGGCCTAAGGTAATCTGAACATACCTGAACAGTAATTCACAAAGACTACATCACGAATCGGACATGCCACTTTAAAGGCTGAACATCTGACGGTACACCGTCGGCACGCATGCGCAGACTTACCTATCCGCATAATTATGGAGAATGGGCGGGGCTTGTATATGAACGGCAAACGCACGTGGCAATGGAAACATGCCAAAGTTTTAGCTTGCTCGATAATCGCATTAATTTCCTGTATCTCCTCTGTCTCGCAGGAAAAGAAAATCTTTCTTTTTAATGATAGTTTGTCCTCCCGCTTCTCGGCCGCTCTCTGATGTTTCAGTTTGACCACCTTACTGAGTACTGTATTAGATTGTGCAGCGTATTTTTGTTGCTAGCGTGTTTTCAGGGGTGCCCCCCCCCCCCCCCCACCACCACCACAAAAGTGAGTATGTCCGTATCATTTACTGATTTAGTCAGACTATCACATACTGAGGCCCAGTCAAGGCTGGCTACCATTTATTTAACATGGTATTCCACTGATTCACTTACGATTAACAAAACAGAAACTATGCACGTGTCCCTGGAGGTACCCCCGGTGTCGAAGTGTTGACAACAGCAGAAGCGGGACCGCGTTGAACCCGCTCAGTCGTGGAAAATTTTTATTAAATTGGCGGACTTCTCAGCGCCTTGTCCTTTCTTCTTTTGGTTTTAACAGGCTTCAGTCCTCTCTGAGATGATTTGTTAGTTGACTCTGCACTGTGACATTTTCGGCGACGAGAAACGGGATGAGAACAGTTTGAAAAGAATGACTGGCCCCTTGGAAAACGGCATGAGTTGAGTCTGACTGGATCTCAGAGACTAGGCCCTGTGGGAAGCGCCATCACTGCGGGGACGAGCACTTGTCGAAGTTTTTCGCTGTTGTTATGGTGAGGGATTGTTGGGTTAGCTTCTGGTGGAACATGGCAGGATTGGGTGCAGTCACAGGCGCTGACCCAAAGTGTTTGTGTCGACCTTGCAGTTTCCGTTCAGGAAAGTAACGGTCTATCACTGAGGAAGTCAGCTTCGCTGACATTAAAGTCAGTACTGGCAAAACAAGACTATGCCGTAAACCTGAATGTGAATCAATGTTGTTTTTGTTGCCCCTGTGTGACTGTGAACCGCCAGACGCGGTTGGGACATGGTCTGACACCACACGTACGGAACTGGCATCCGTAAAATGATGTACATGTACAAACATTATGGAGGGACGAAATGCAGGCGTAATCCATTGTATACGTGCACAAGAAATCTTGAACAGTGACGCGGGACAACGTTGATGATCCTATAGTGGAGTGATATAGTGGGAGAAATAATGCCAGAGTGTGTACTCAGACTTGTTCGGGAGCTTTATCAAAACCCCACAGGCATCATATACATGGGACATGCATGGTGGTAAAGGTCAGTGAAGTTTGTTTTCATTTGGTGTCGCTTGTTGCTTGTGAAAGGAATGATGTTCTGCCTCTTGTCAGTTAATTCTGTGTCAGTATCGCGTGTTGTGCTCTGAAGTACACGTGGTGTTACTATTATTGTCTGACGGACGTGTCAGTAGCTGACGTCACGCAGATAGGCTCCGCCTTGTTCGGTTTAAATTCTATCCACTTGTAAGGTTTGATCGTTCATAAAGGCCGCTACGCTACCTTTACCGCCTAAACTGGGATATGATTAGGACTAGGAGTCTTGGTGTGGAAGTCGCATTCACGCAGACTTTCAAACTCACAAATCGCTTTCTTGCCGGGCAATTTCAGAAAAACCTCCTCTGACGTTACCGTGTCATACATTTGAAAGAAACTGTTTCCGCCATCGTATTCATTAGCTTGTTTTACGTCCTTTAGTCCTTAAGGACAAGTTGTTCCTGGTATGTGTCTTTGGCTGATTGGCTGGGAGAGTGTCTTTGGACTGCTAAAGACTGTTTCCGTTCTTTCCGTGCGCTGTTTATACCCCCGCTGAGGCTTGAAGAAAATCAATCGCTTTGAAGCCTACAGTGTGGAGAGTCGCAGACAATTGTACCCGGCTTGTCAAGCGATGCAAAGTCGACAAACCTGAACACTCAGAAACTTATGTGACGTGATCGTACGCTGAAGGCGGACGCACGAAAACGTCCTGTGTACTTGTTGTGTATGTCACCGGTCGCCCGTATATGTGTTCAGTGAAAAGGGTGAGTACATGCTGATATAGGAATTTGTTTTTGTTGTTGATGTTGTTGTTTTGTTTGATGTTGTTGTTTTGTTGGGTTTTTTGGTTGTTTGTTTTTTGTTTGTTTTTTTGTTTGTTTGTTTGTTTTTTTTTTGGGGGGGTCTTTGTTTGTTTGGTTTTGGGGGGGTCTTTGTTTGTTTGGTTTTTTAGAGTGTTTTGGGGGGGTGGGTGGGGGGGTGTTTAGGGGGGTTTGTTTTTGTTTTTCTGTTTGTTTGTTGGTATTGTTGTTTTTTTGTTGTTGTTGATATTTTCGTTGTCTCAATTTTATTTCGTACGTGTAAAGGCTAAACTATGTATAAACGGGATCGCCCGCGCGCGCATGTGTGTGTGTGTGTGTGTGTGTGTGTGTGTGTGTGTGTGTGTGTGTGTGTGTGTGTGTGTGTGTGTGTGTTTCACGCTGCTTTGCGTCTACGGTCAGATACAGCGTAACGGATGTAATGGCGAAGCAGAAGCAATCGGACATAACTATGGTGATCGTGGGTAGCACTGGAAGCGGAAAGAGTTCCACTGGAAACACCATCTTGGGTCAACCGATCTTCAGTGTGTCTCACGGTGTCGCGCGAGGTACCTCCAAAACTCAAACAGAAACGACTGTCATCAAAACAAAATCCGTAACAGTATGTAACTATACAAATGTATCAGATTACAAACATTACAATCTCGCTCTCTCTCTCTCTCTCTGAAATACAAGGTCTATACAAGGTCTTCCTTGGCATACAGCTAGTATTACCAGCGCAAGCCACGTATGGTTAATTTCTTTATCATGTCTACTTTTTCTCTCTTTCATTTTATTAGTTTCTTGTTCAGTATCCTTAAATGTGGAATAGCAAGACGGCCTGTAAGATATGCAACAATGACTAAAATGATCTACCCTGGAAAAAAAATTCATCATCATCAGCAGCAGTAGCAACATCTCTCTCTCACACACACACACACACACACACACACACACACACACACACACACACACACACACACACACACACGTGTGTCCACCGAGCTGTTTTTGCTATTTTTGTTGTTATTTATGTTTTGACGACCGTTTATTACCCGTTTACGGCTTTTAGTTGGCTTTACACCTTACCTACTAATAATCAAAATGGTTATTAATTATTGTGCTTACTTTTCTGGCATTAGGTCGTCGACACACCCGACATCTGCTACGCCGAAATTGAAGAAGAAACAGACCAGGATCTTTTGCTTCAAAGGCAAACGGTGGTGGGGCTGTGTCGAAAGGCGGACGCTATTTTGTTGACCATCCCCAGTGACTGTCGTTACTCGGAAGAAGAAGACAAAGTGTACCAGACGTTGAAGGCTGACTTGGGTTCCCAGCTAGAAAATAAGCTGGTGGTTGTTTTCACCAAAGGAGACCTGTATCCTATTGAGAATTATCTTTCTCAGTTTGATGATGACAATCCCAGATTGAAACGTGTGCTGGTTGAGGCGTGCAACCGACACGTAGTGATAACTAACAGGGCCTCGTTTTCAAGGATACAGGAATCAGCAGACCAACTGCTGGATGCAGTCTACGGATTGTGTAAGCTTTAAAGACTTCTTTATGATCTGTCGTAATCTCTATCTAATGCACTCTTTTAAAGGTAAAGACATTTAGAGTGAAGACATTTCTCAAAAAAAAAAATATAATACACACAGTTACACGACATTCTGATACTTTTATAATCATATGTATTCATTTAACATTATCTATCTCTTTCTATAAATGTATGAGCTTCGGAACTGCTGAGGATTCATTTTGGCGTTGTAAGGACGCCATTTCAAGTACTGTCTGAAGTCCATGACTTCAGTTCTCTCCAAAGTAATTGTGATCATTCTTATTTTAGAGCAGTATTTCTGTTTGTTCTCTCCTTCTCTTAACTGAACAATTTAAAAACGCCAGTCGTTTATTTTTGTGAATGGTATTCCCAGTGGCAGAGAAAGTGGAGAAACAGCAGGTCAAGCGTGCTTGGAGTCCAAACAAGTCATCTCGAGGTTAGGATCTTGCATTGTTTACGCATTGTTTAGTTACTGCCTTGAACTACACGAGAATCAGAAACGTTCGGAGATACGGGGGGGGGGGGGGGGGGGGGCTACACAAATATCTTTAAAGCTTTTTATTGTTTGTTGGAGGTGGGGGATGTTGGTCTAAGGATTTTTTCAAAGTTTCCATGCGTATGCAGACCTGAGGATATTGTTTCTGTCTGTCTACTTCAAAAGCAGCAGCAGCTTAGCAGCTTTAGGGAGAAAAAAGAGAAATCAAACAAGAGCATTTTGGCGTTGTAAGGACGCCATTAAAAATTTTTCAAGTACTGTCTGAAGTCCATGAATTCAGTTCTCTCCAAAGTAATTGTGATCATTCTTATTTTAGAGCAGTATTTCTGTTTGTTCTCTCCTTCTCTTAATTGAACAATTTAAAAACGCCAGTCGTTTATTTTTGTGAATGGTATTCCCAGTGGCAGAGAAAGTGGAGAAACAGCAGGTCAAGCGTGCTGGGAGTCCAAACAAGTCATCTCGAGGTTAGGATCTTGTATTGTTTACGCATTGTTTAGTTACTGCCCTGATCTACACACACACACACACACACACACACACACACACACACACACACACACACACACACACACACACATTTTCGTGAACATACCACTGTGTACCATTAATAATAAGATATCGATGTGTTGGTGCCAACGATTGCTTTTAACAATACGTTAAACATAATGATGATTACTTTATTTTCAATCCAGTCAAAGGACGCTACCGACTGCTGCTGATGGGCAAAACGGGGAGCGGCAAGAGTTCCCTCGCTAGCAACCTCACTGGTAAAAAGACATTGGTGGGAGAAGGTGTCACAGCCATAACCAGAGATTGTCAACTACTTGCTTCGGTCATGAAGGATGTACCCGTAGAGGTAGGAGTTGCAGACTACACCGAGTGCCTAAGAAAACTTAAATAATTGTTGTTGCTGTTGCTGCTGTGACTGTTGCTGCTACTGTCGTTATTGTTGGCTTTAATACACGACAATTTATGAAAAATGTTGTGCAGGTTAATTAGTTTCATTGACAAGCATTTGATCCAAGACGCAAATCATGATTGCATTCTTAGCGTGTCAAACAGTTGAAATGAATGTAGCAGATCTCCACGGCGAAAGCGGTTGATTGCAGCGCCTGTTCCTCTGCCACAGAATAAAGGTTCCCTACTTATCACAACCAGAACACGCCAAATCAACTATAAACCATAAAATCAGTTGTAAACTTCAATGGATAATAATTGAACAAACTATTTCTCCCGCAAAGATTTGACACCCTAAACCGAAAACTGACACTGGACCGATTGGCAATGCCAACGTCACTCTAGACCGGCGAGTTGATTTTCCTGGCAAAGAATCAAGTACCCTGTTGAAACGTGGGCTTGCTAAGAGCGGCGCCAGTTCAAAACTCGACGTTGTTGTTGTTGTTTCGGTAAGCTGGTTGGCCTTGAGTCAGACGCCAGTAGACGACCGCTGAATATCAATAGCTAGCTGAGACTGCGCTTTTCCTTTCCACTCTTCAAATGGTGTGATTATTGATTATTTTGGTAAATGCTGGGTGTGTTGCAGTGAAGTGTTTTCAGTTTTGTCGTGATGTAGACAGACTCAGACAATTGAAGGATCGTGTTTGGCCAACAGTTCGCTTCCGTGGTACTTCCAGTAGAATGGAACAGTAAATTCTGGTCGCAGTTGCCAAGATATCATTGTAAATACATAATCAGGGTGCTAGCAACTCGGGACCTACAAATCGGAAACCACTTCAAGATGTTTTGCCAAATCTGAAAAGCCACAACTCGGAATGAAAGGAAAGCCAGAAGAAATTGACAAGCGGGGGGGGGGGGGGGGGGGGGACGGCAAGACAGCTTACCACAGCATTCCTGAAACTGGATTGGCCCTCAAAATCGGAATGCAAGGAACGCCGAAAAAATTGACAAGCGGGGGGTGGGGGGGTGGGGGGAACGGCAAGACAGCTTACCGCAGCATTCCTGAAACTGGATTGGCCCTCAAAATCGGAATGCAAGGAACGCCGAAAAAATTGACAAGCAAGCAAGGGGGGGGGGGGGGGGGGGGCAAGGCAGCTTACTGCCAGTCCTGAAACTGAATTGGCCCTCAAAATCGGAATGTAAGGAACGCCGAAAAAATTGACAAGCGGCGGGGGGGGGGGGGGGGGGCGGCGGCAAGACAGCTTACCACAGCAGTCCTGAAACTGAATTGGCCCTCAAAATCGGAATACTAGGAACGCTGAAAAAAATGACAAGCGGGGGGGGGGGGGGGGGGGGGGCAAGACAGCTTACCGCAAACTCGGCACACGGCAAGCAAATCTAGCTACCGCAAACTACGTAGCCGCCTGTACGCACCACCTCTTCCTTTTTCACGATTTTGCGGTTAAAAGTGTTTCTAGTTCAAGAGGAGGCCATTGCAACTTGTACTCCGCCGAAGACGGTCTCGAAATCGGAAATACGATCTGAATCGGAAATCTGCCACCCTGCAAATCGGAATTCTCCCCCCCCCCCCCCCCCCAAAAAAAAAAAAAAAAAAAACACGTACGATTTTCTGCCAAATCGGAAATCGGGATTCAGGTGAAATTTCAAATCGGAAATCCGATCTGAATCGGAACTCTGGCACCCCTGCATAATACATGTAAACGACCCTGAATGCACGCTACAACTTTTTTAATTGGAGCAGCAGCTTCCAGCATGACACCAGACATCAAAGAAATTATTTTTCTGTGCAGGTGGTGGACACTCCCGGATTTTCTGACACAGAAAGGACCAATGACCAGGTAGCGGAAATCATCACAAAGTTTCTGTTTGACCTGGTTCCCGGACCGCATGCTGTGCTGTTTGTAGCTAGAGCCGATGGCCGATTTACAGATGATGACTACAAGGCATACCAGGAAGCCAAAAAATTGTTTGATAAAGATAGTTTCATTTTTGTATTCACCGGTGGAGACAAGGTAGACCTTGAGAAACTGGAATCAGATATTTCGGGTACCAAGAAACTCAAGGAAGTTGTAGAAGAAACTGGGAATCGATACATTCTCATCAACAACATGTCGCAAACGAAAGAAAAGAAAGAACAAGAGCAGAAAAAACTTCTCCGGCTTGTGGGGTCTGTAGCGCCAGAAATGAAGTCCTATATGCAAATTGATTTGACGCGGGAAACAGTCCAGCAAGTACTTGTTGAGAAAATCACAAAAGAAAATCAGGAAGGATCGGACGAATTACATGACCTGAAGGTGAAGGTCGGACTGGACCTGCCCATAAAGAAGGACATGGAAAATAAAAAAACTTGTCATATTATGTGAGCTGTTCCAATCGTTGACCCGTGACACGATTTTGTCCGCCATGACTGTTGGGCTAGGGCGCTTGTTTGGTTTCCCTAGCACCAACGCGAATTTCATGTCTTTTAATTTTTATTGTTCTCGTGTTTCTTGGGCAGAACACTCCCAGGTTCATCACCTTGGATGAGAGGGTATCCACACTCAGTCTGCTGAGAGTTGATGTCTGTGTTACCACATTTGATATACTAGGAGCTTGTCATGACTGAAGATACCCCCCCCCCTCCCCCATAACAATGATTGCATTAACATTTTAAAGTCTCACAGTTCCGGTCAAAGTCAACTTTTCGCGAGGGTAATTCCATTGTTTCACGGAGTATGCTTTGCTGGTCGCGTTTCGCTTAAAGGAATTTAATACTGTTTTTAAAGAAATGAAATATCTATTTTTTTTTTAATCTTGTTTACTAATGATATGCATGGCCCAGAAAGCTAATGCCTCCTAGCTGCCGAGTTCTAAAGGGCACTGATTGTAAGTAATGGATAAACACATCCGGGTTCTTGGCAGGACTATGCCTCAGGAGTTCTTTCTACCTTGAACTGCCTTAGCAGGGGTAGTTTTTTTATCTTTTGGAATCATTTTTTTTACTTGGGGCAAACGTGTGTCCCAGAGATATCTCAACTCCGTACAATGAAAGGATTTACTCAAACGTATTTCAATACGCCAGGCCATCATGTACATCCCAGCCAAATTTGGTGACCGTGAAGTATAAAATAATGAAAATTTAATGGCGTTTTCGTCGTTGTCAAAAACCAGGCCTGTATTTTTTGTGTGTTTATTAGAAGCTGCTTGGAAGTGCGCACCCCAAAGAAACGAATAATACTTTACAATTTTTTTACTACCGTAAGAGCCCGAGGCCGACCACACATGATCAGACTTGTTAAAACGAACAAGCTACAGCACGCCAGTATGAGCCACTTCAAGCCACTAAGGCGTAAGCCTTCCCCGCTAGGTCCGAGAACGTTGCAGATTGCATCAGTAAGAGTTAGATTAGATTGTAGTAACATATTAGTACATTCGGTTTCTGATTGGCACGGTGATCGGACCCTTTCGGCAATCTTTCAAACCGACAACTGTAAATCCAAATTGTTATTCCGTTGCTATAGCGCTTAGAGTTTGGAAAAAACGCAGTGCTATAGCGCTTAGAGTTTGGAAAAACACGGTGCTATGGTGTGGGAACCCGCTGACGGTGCATTGATTTGCAGCAGCATAGCACCGGAAACACACACACACACACACACACACACACACACACACACACACACACACACACACACGATATGGTTTCAACTTCCGTATCAACATGAAGAAAAACAACAGCCGGCTGGCTGAGCATTACTGTTATTTTTGCTTCTGTAAAGTGGATACATTTGTTTGCTTTTCAGTATATAAGAAATGAATACATTTCACACACTATGTACAGTTGTATTGAATGGTATCAGAGGGCCTGTATTTAATCTCTCTCCACAGCCGCATTGTTTGATTGTCTGCCCCCGGGGCGAAGAAAGTGCGGCAGCTAAAGGGCTAGAACTATATCAAGATACAGCCGCTTACAAATGGGGAATTATCCCCCCTCCCCCATCCTTTGTCGAACCCTGGACACGTCGGGCTGGAGACTTAAAACCTTATAACCTGGAGACCACACACACACACACACACACACACACACACACACACACACACACACACACACACACACTCTCACTCTTGAGTCTTTCAAACAGGATCCTTGGAAAAACTGAGTAGAAATCATCTTTCCTTCTTTTTTCCCCCAGCTCAGCCTGGGGTGCTGTCGGAACTTGAAAACGTCAGTTTTGCTGCGGTTGAAAATGTAACCAGTCAGTTTTTCTGCGGTTGAAAATGTAACCAGTCTGTTTTTTCTGCGGTTGAAAATGTAACCAGTCACTGTCAGTAAACGGTACTCAACTGGTATTGGGATCAACTTCTTTTGTTTGAGCATGTCAGTTTTTTACCCTCCAAACTGAAGTCGGTAGTTATTGTGTGACGCCGGGAGAGATGTCGTCGTGACTGAGTAGCCTGTGTTACAAATTTATAAAAAGGTGTGCATGATTTCAGTCAGTGTGTGTAATTGTGTGATTGTCTGATGTGTGTCTGCGGGCCTGTAATAAAGGACACGGCATATGCAAGCTCTCAGAAATTGTCAGTCACGCTTGCTTTAGCACGCACTCAGCGGCCTACGGTCACGTCACTCGCAAAATCACTCCCTAGCACACGCTATCAATAACTGAGACCAAAATAGCCTTCAAACATCGTGATTATTACAAAAATCTGATAACAAACAAAAAAAGGGTGAAATCACAGTAAATCACTCAGTAAACCATCATGGCACAAATTAACAACTTGAAAGAAATTAATTACAATTGATTATGGCACAGATTCGGAAAAAAATAGAATCTCGTGTACGACTACTATGCTGTCTAGTGGTCAATTTAGGAATAGAAGTAGCACTAGAAATGAAATAACCGCCGACACAGTAAAGCTAGGAACTGAGACGAACTAATCCCCCACTAACAGCAAAACAAGCACCTCTAAAATGATAACAGACATAACTCCTGATAAGCATGAATCACTTAACCCATATTATCTAATCAAACTAACAAACAAACAAAAGAAGAGGAGGGGCGCGGGACCAAAATGAAAAAGAATTACCATAAAAACAAACACTCTCTAACTGAGTAGGACTGGGAATTCCGGGGAGAGGGGAAACCGAAAAACTGGGCGCTAAGAATAGAATTCCTCCACTATGTGGTGGCTGTGTGGTGGCGAGAGTCAGAAGTTCGCTGTACGCGCTCGCTCGCTGGCGGACAAGCATCAGCGAGAAGAATAATTATTTACACTATCACTGTTGAAACTATAGAATAAAGTGAGAGCGGCCATTCTTGGCGAATTACATTAATTTAACAGAAACTTAACAAAAGAAAGCACTGCCGCGTCAGTTTACACAATTTATGCACTCAAGACCTAAAGAAATTAATTAGTGGAAATAGCCGCGTTACTGGCGGCTCAGTGTCTACGTGAAAACGACTGATCGACTTGGAAAATCGCTGAAACACCAAAACCGCATGAAACTGTACTGACTGGCGAACACTGCAAAACTACCAAAAGAACCGGGGCACATACATTTAGTCCGGACTGGTAAGTATCCAAGGGAGAACACAAAGCTAATTGACTGACCAGCGGGCGTGCACGTGAGGCCGGGGAAGGGAGGCGGGAAAACAAGACAACGTGACCAGGAACTCTCTACACCAAAACAGGGACTAACTAGAAAATAATAAGAAACTAACTTGATGCCAAAAACAAAACTAGTACAGCAAAAATCCTAATTCTAACTGCAAATACCGGTATTAAAATAAAATTAAAAACTCAATTCGCTACAATTGTTTCGTTGGTCCGTTTCTCAGAGGGTCAGTGAACCCATCAGTTACTGGTGCACAAAACTCGCTGTAATTCGGCAAGATATCGGAATCTGTCGGGAATAATTATGGTATGCTGAGTCAATCATTAATTAATCTGAATGTCACATTCGGAATTAGCATTGCTGAACCATACAAGTGCTCCGTGAAATTTGAGATTGCTTCGAAGACTGATAAGGTGTACGTACTGAACCTGAGCATGATCACACAGCAGTGGGGAATGGTGGCCGGGGAGGGTGTTGGGGGTGGGCCGGAGCGGAGGACAGGATGTCGTGTCTGTAAAATTACTAGTTTCTTTGCGGTGCTGTCAAGCTCTCTTGAATTACTCCTGGTCTGCGCAAATGCAAACAAAATACCCTGGCACAGGGAAAGTCCGGGCCGTCAGTTGCGCTTCATCAGCCATGACTAGTAGCTATGCAATGGCAACGGTATGTTTGAAAGGAAAACTGAATCAGTGCTGTCAAGCGATTGGCGTAAAGTTTATTGTGGTTACTACTACTGATCCGAGGGGTGTTTTATTTGTTCGTTTTATGTGGTCTCAGTGTGAAAGGTCTTAAGAATAACGCTGAAAGAGCACAATTATGCTCTCAGTGTTTTGTTGGCAAACTTCCCAGCTGGGATGGGTACATTTAACAGGGGCGTAGGAGCCACGGGGGCCCCGGGGGCCCAGGCCCCCGTCCGATTTTTGGAACGGGGGCCCGAATATCTTTGGGCCCCCCTTGCTTTTGATAAGAGGAGAGGGGGCCACCAGTGGTGGGGCGCCCCTGCTCTGCTGTCGCAGGACACAATCCTTGGCGGTCAACACATACACACACACACACACACACACACACACACACACACACACACACACACACACACACACTCTCTCTCTCTCTCTCTCTCTCTCTCTCTCTCTCTCTCTTCAGCTGACGTGGAAGTAGGGTTATTCAGAAAGAACAATTGTTGCAGAAGTAGCCTAACTTACTGTTGTGTGCGATTGTACGACACTGACACATGTAAAAAAAATCTCCCCCCCCCCCCCCCTTCTTCACCCCGGCTGTATGGCTCACCCGACTTAGTGCCCCCCCCCCCCCCCTTCCTCTCAGCATCTTCCTACGCGCCTGTACATTGAGTGAAACGTGAGAGCACTCAGTCTTGTACACCCGGGCTACGCTCGCATGCTCACAAGGTTCTTTGGTAACCGAGGTCGCTTTTCTCTGCACACAGAAATAGGTTTAATGTTTCAAAAGCTGTTTCTGCACAGATACATACTACATTTAGTAGTTGAACAATTACATTCTACCATCCCGCATTTCGTGCCATCCATCAGCTACAGGAAGTGCTCATAAAAGCTAATTTGCTGTCAAGATAATATTTGTAAACTTGGCGCCAAAATAGCGCTTTATTCCACTGTTTACAGGCAGGTTCAAAGTGATCGTACATCTAGACCAGTGGTCATAATAAACCGAAAACTAGTTGTCCATACATGTTTACATGTATTATAGTCTGAAAACATGACCTAAAAACTAGACTTTGGACACAGTGCATTTCAATTTAAAAATAACTTGATGTGAGTTAACGTAAAGAAAACTGCAACAATGGAATTACGAGCCTTCTTTTCCGATACAGAAGACACACACACTGGTCATCCAAAAGGCTACAGTTTTAGTTTATTCTCTTGGTTCACGAGTTAATATGCACTAGAAAAAAATGTAATTAATATCTATCTTCTCGGGGAAAAAATACATGCAAATTCGTCATCTTTCCACGTATACATGTGTACTGGATTACATGTTTCCTTCTTGAAAACCTCTTCTATTGTGTTTTGTGATACACTCATAGATCTATGTACGACTAGGATGTCAGGGACTTTCATTGTACTTCAATCCTTTTTTTATCCAGTTGAAGTGTTCTTGGTGTGAAATTAACGCGAAATTTTGGTGAATATTATTTCTTGACATGTCCAACCATGTAGCAATTTTGTTATTATTGTAATGTAATCCACTTTTTCTCTTCTTATTCCATTTTTTCTTTCTTTTTTTTTTTTCTTCTTTTTTTTGTCATGCCCCTAGAGGGTTCGAAAATAAAATGATTTGAATTGATAACAGGGTTAGCTGTTTCTACAGCCATTTCAGTATGGGCATGTGATCTTTTAAAAGCACCTTGGGCTCGAAGCCGGCAATAAAATCTCTCTTGGTAAGCCATTACAGCACGCCTCATAGCGCCCACATAATAACAGCGATAACAGATTGTTCTGGTGTCGCGGTCTTTTGTGCATTCAAGATATAGCTGCCAGTAACGTGAACTGAACTTTTTGTTAAAATCTGATGCAATTCAGCATTAGGGTCGGTCGTCTCGGCTTACATCTAACCAAACCAGCGCGGTGTCGTCCGACACAGTGAAAAGAAAGTACATGTTTAGCTGAAAGGTTTGCCTTCGACCGAAGGAGCTTCAAGCGTGTTCCGAGTTGAAGCATAATGATTTGTTTACCAGCCATCTCTAGGCAACAAAGACCGCCATGAACTGATGATCTAGTTACTGAAAAGGTTTAGTTCCATGTTTAGCTGACGGAGCGACGGGGCGGTCTTAATAATACCGGTGAAAGCGCACGATCGGTCTTTTGGCAAACTTCTCGACTGGAAAAACATATGTGAACCCACAGAGCACTCTGACGTACTCCCATGCACACAAGTTTTTTTCGAAACCAAAGTCAGTCTTGTTTTACAGATGCAAAGATGCCTATTTAGAAGTCAAGTCGGATAACAAAGCTAATTTACTGTCAAACAAAAGTTTCAAAAAGTTCCCAAATCAAAATGGCGTTTACAGTTTACAGTTAACTAAGTTTGCGTCAGACAGCTATTAAGCCGTCTGTCAGTGCGGCACTGAGCAGCGAGTGTGGACGTCAGCTATGGGTCATGGTTTGCCATGGTGTCATGTCAGCGTTTGTGAAAAAAAAATAATAATAAACAACAGTACTGAAGGGCCACTCTGATAACTGAGGTATCTTTCTAGATGGATTTCTTCACATCAGAGACAACCAGTCACTGAAAAGTTCCATGACTACTCATTAATTACCGGATGGATCGGCTTTACATCCGGTGACGAGGGCTATACGGGGCAATATAATTTCCTCGGCACACACCAAGGCTTAGGTACATTGCTACACTTCAATGGTTTCTGATCAACTTTGAAACGCGTACAAACTTGAATACAGGTGGTGTCAAAACTGTACAGGTGTTATGGTCGAGGAGAGACAAAAGAGAGAGACAGAGAAGGGGGGGGGGGGGGGTCGTAAAGTGTGACGATCCACTTAACAAAGGACAGAGGGGAGGCAACTGGCGTCGGGAACACGGAGCAGTGAAACATGGAGACCCCACCAAGACATGAATGACCTTGACTCAAGGTAAAGGTCATCAAAGCTGTCTATTGTGAATTTTAACGTTACCATTTTTACAGAACTTGCAAACACTAGAACCATCAATCTGGCATAGTGATAGACATTGATAAGATCTTTACTGTCAGATCTCATATGAATGACCTTGACCCAGGTGTGAATGAATTTGGTCGGGACTTTTTTTACGCCTGTAGAAATGGCAACGCGATTTCTACCGGGAAAGAAGGGTGTCTTTATCAGTAATTATTGCAAGAGAAGTTGTTCTCTTGCAATAGTTACTGACAGACACCTATATTTAGATCACAGCACTGCACTGCTACACTGGTTTTAAGAATCTTCTTTCCTGATACATAAACAGTCATGCACACTGCCATAACCTAGGAACGAGGCTCCAGCTTGGTGTAGAGTTAACACACCAGCTGACATCGAATGCGTTCGTTATTTGCTCACAACAAGGTGCACAAGTTGATCTTCACGCTCTTCTTATGAGTTTCAGTTTTTACAGTCTCCACAACTTTGGGGAAGTTGTACGGCACCGGCATGGGTCGTGTTCCAGCCTCGTCTGTTCCGTATTGCATCACTTCTCTGTTATATTCTTCTCTTGCCTGTTCTTTGGGTATTTTCTTTGCAGCACTTTTCTTATCTACAGCCTCCTTCACGAGTTTGCTGACATTTTCCTGCATGCCGCTCTTAGCGTGGTCACGCGCCAAGTCCTGTATTTTTTCTACGAGGGCGGACAGCTGCTTCTTCTTCTCTCCCTCATCCGTCTCTCTGTTGTTAATGATGACATACCTGTTACTTATCTCTGCCATCATGGTTTTGAAATTTGGACTCGCGTTTTCGATCTCACTGCGAACATCAATATTTTCAGTCTTCAGGACATCTCCGCCTGTGAACACGGCTATTGTGTGAGAAGCCATGTCATTACCTAACAACTTCTTCAGCTCAACGTAAGCGTTGTACTCTTCGTCAGTGAAGCGACTGTTGGCTTTAAACACCATCAAAATAGCGTGCGGTCCGGGAGAAAGACTGGCTGTGAATTTCGCGATTTCCTGAAGTATATCTTCATTCTTGTGATGGGTGTCAGTCACCCCTGGAGTGTCTACAACCTGCAAAAATGGTCATATCAAATCAATCTATCAATCCATCAATCAATCAGTTAATCAGTCAGTCAGTCAGCCAGCCCATAAAGTACTATTCGATAAAAACAGTCTGTCGATCAGCCATTCAATAATTAACAGCACAGTAAATAATTCAGCCATGCGATCGATATACCAACTAGCCCTTCATTTCCCATCATTTGTTTTTGGCACTGCACGCAAGAAATTTTTGCTTTTTTCGGGGAAGGGGGGGAGGGGGCATTTTCTGGCATGCAGTGCCAAAAAGAAAAATGCCTACCGAAAACTTGATACTGCTTAAGTTCATCCAAGCGTAGCATTGCCAAAAATGAATGCAACTTAAACTGTTTTTGGTTTTTTGTCGTAAAATTGAACTCTTGGGTAGTGCGTCACGTGACTGGGTAAAACAGGGAAGTTTCACATGTCATACACTTCTTTAGCCTATTGTGACATACTATGCCAAAATTTGTGAACGTGTGGCGTTGTTTTATATATATATACGAAAGAAAAAAGGGAAGAAACTGGCTTGGGTTACTAACTATGACCCCCGAGTCCCTTCTAAGACTTCCATTCTGAGGAGTAATTTTCCAATTCTATATTCCAACCCAGAGAATGAGAAAATTTTCCCCCGTAAACTCATAATTTCAGCTGAAAGACGCCGCAGAAACTTGGGCGAAATTTATAAACCAACAGTCCCCAAGAGATTCACCCCTCACGGCCCCCAAGCTCAGCCAGGTTTCTTCCCTTGTTCTGCCAAACGATGTGACACATGCTCCCATTCCAAGGAAGTCCATCAGTTTAGATCTCCATGGGATGGTAGAATGTGGAACATCAGACAGAACTTGACATGTACCATGCCTAACCTGATTTATGTGATACAGTGTGACTGCAGCCCTGAGAACATCTACATTGGTTCTACCAAAAACTTAAAGCTGAGATGGGCCAACCATAAGAGCGATATCAAAACTGGCAAAGTTACGAAATGCCAGCTAGCCGCCCATGTCTGTCAGAACCCACATGCAGCTGACCCTCAGCTCCACTTCCTCACCATTTTTGCAATAGAACGAGTGGAGCAAGAAAAGGACCTCATCAAGAGGGAGATATGGTGGCAGTGTAATTTAGGCACCATCTTTTCTGGCCTCAACACCAGGAAAGATCTAGCCACCATGCTCCGTCTTGGTAAGAGGATCCTTTTCTAGAACATAAGGATGGAATTTGACAGGCATCAGCGAGAGGTTTCGGCCCAGTAATCCAGTAATTTGTGTACAGTTTGCAGATCTTCTCAGGGTTGGGGAGAGAGAGAGAGAGAGAGAGAGAGAGAGAGAGAGAGAGCACGTGAAAGAGCAAGAACATTATTATTGACGTAAGGATTGCGTCATAACCCTGACGTCATTTATTTTGTATTTTGTATTTCGTATTCCCCTGATGAAGGACCCGCGGAGGGCCCGAAAATTTGGGATCCATGTTTTCTTAATAATAATAGTTGTTCACAGTTTTCAAGGAGTGTATTTTCTAGTTATATATATATATATATATATATATATATATATATATATATATATATATATATATATATATAAAACAACGCCACACGTTCACAAATTTATATATGTATATATATATATATATATATATATATATATATATATACAGTGGCATAAACAAAATGTCAAGTTCATTTTGCGTGTGACTGTATTTGTCGCAACAAGTACCTGAAATTCTTTGTTTTGTGACATACTGCAGTAGCGCGTCCCAGAACTCAAACCACCAACGACCCGGAAGTTTTCCTCCCCCGTGATGGTGTTACCAAGCGAACTCTTTCCATTTCCGGTTTTCCCCACAAGCAGCAATCTATACCTTTCACCTGTACGCGAACAACATTGTCATTAAAACAAGATAAAAACAAACTAGTTTTTATACCTGTCTAATGCTTCGAGAGGTCGTGATCATAATTATTATACTCATCCGGACTGCAAACGCTTCGACTACTGATTTATTCACTGAACACTGCCAGTTGCATTTTTTAACGAAGATCTGATGCCTTTGTTTTGCCTCAGGATCCGAAAAATTTCATAAATCTGATAGGAACTCTGTGGGAGCTGGACATACAAATCACTGCTCTACTTTACAACTTGTCTCAAATAAACGCGATACAGGGCCGAAATATATTGAAACATACTTCTGAACCGAACCAAACCAAACAACAACCACAAAAACAACTATGCACAATTTCAAACTTTGGCCATAAATACTGTAACCATAGTGATTGTCAGGGCATACTCGAAACAACTATCGGCTGACTAAGAAAATTGACCTGCTTTGGGGAGTGCCATTACCGATAAATAATGATATTTTCGGCATCATACCTGTTGCCATGGCGTATGTTTGAGGTGTCGTCTTAATTACAGATCTGAAATAGATAAATTATGTTCGAAAAAGATCAAGAATTATCAAAACACAATCCTTGCACAACATGCAAGCTTTAAAATGATAGTGTATAAGTCTAGTGTGTTACAAACTTTTTTTTTATTACCTAAACTGAAATTTGGATTGAGTGTAGGATATGGCTCGCATGCTACCTGAAGAACAATGTAAAATAACACCAAATGCTAAAAATGACAAACTTTGTACTTATTTTGTTAGCATCAAAGTGCGTCTCAATGACGTGTACAATCAATAACATGTACTGATGTAGGCCTGCAACATCGATTATGTATCAATTTCCGATGTAATCTACTCAAAACCAAGAAAAGACATTACTATGACACGAGTAATTGAAATTTAAACAATTTCTTGAAAAGACATACCCATGCTATGGAAAGAGCGTGTACAACTCAGCTGCTGTTAAACAAGAAGTAAATAGAAAGACGCCTCTTACCATTTATGTCAGTAATGGCGCATTTCAAGTTTCACCTCTCACGCGACTGCTCCCGGTTTCAGCCCTTCCTTTTGTGTACTTGGCTTTCTTCCAAACCCTTGGCATGCAGCTTTTGCAAGACAGTCTATATCTGCTGACGGGGTCACTTCTGATTATACTAACACTGAAGTTCCACTTGACAAAAACACCGAAGACTTTGAAGAAGGTGATAATTTTTCTAACTTTCAATATTACTTTAAAAAATGTTGGCTGCCAGCAACATATATGCCAGCTGTATACCAAATCTGCAGTGGCCTCGTTCAGTCGTTGTGTTAGCTGTTTATTGGGGCATATCAAAAGACGGCAATAAATTATGAGAAATGTTGGTTCACACCCTGTTAGAAGGTCGATCGTCTTACCACAAGCAGGAACATTTTTTACGGGGTGAGTGTGTCCCCTCATGTGTCTGTATACTTTGCCAGTTCCTTTCACACTAGAAGTAAGTAGTGGCGAACAAACGTGAGTAAACTGAGCATACTGTTTTGGCGTTCTTTGCTTCAATTGCAGAATTCTTGATTTGTCGTTGTACATTGCTGCAGATAACTTATGCAGATCGTGAATACACACTGACTGTTGATCATGTGAAAGCAAAGGCTGTAAAATGTATCATAGTTTCAACAATGAATTTGAATACCGTGCCATGTTGAATTTTACTCACTTTCTCTCATGTCTAGAAAGTGCAACAACAACTAAAAATGAAAAAGAAAACACTAGTTGACTTGACTGTTATTCTTGTAACCGATCATTTGCGTTTTATCTTTGTCTGATCCAGGACATATGCAGTACAATACTGGCTATCGAAAGGTTTTTTGCGCGTAGAAATCATCCTGATATTTTTGGTGTTCAGGAAAATCAATTCATATGGTAAATTACCTTGAAATGTCAGTATAATGCAGCTCAGAACACTTATAGTACATATCATTGATTATCACTTCCAGCCTTTCATTAAAAGCCAGTGAAAGGTCGCCCCTAAATTACAAATTTCTTAAACACAGAATCTGGCACGGAGACAAGATGGCTGAAAGTAAGGAACCCACGTCTCAACCGATAACGCTCCTGCTGGTTGGCAAGACGGGCAACGGGAAAAGTAGCACAGCAAACACCATAGTGGAGGCGGGGACGCTCGAAAACTCCTCTGCACCGTTTGCAGTCGCTCACAGTTTTAACTCCGCAACCACCACTATGGAGTGGAAAGAGTGCGAACTGGATGGACGAAGGGTTAAGGTAAAATTTGTCGACACTGCAAGCAGAGATCGTGGATGTCTTTGCTGTTTAGAATCTAGGAGTGGATGTGTTAAAGTCAAACTGAATTTACCAGTGGTTAGGAATAAGTAATGCTGGGCACATGCTGCGAACTGGTTTATTGCGCCCAGGAGATGATGTTGCAATAGTTGCTGTATATGCGCTTAGTATTTATACTGCTTCGTAGATCAGTTTGCATCAGCTGCCAAACGTTTTTTTTTTTTTTTTTTTTCACCTAGTGCAGACACACTTTGACTTAACCGCGAATTAATCTTTGTGGCTTGCGCGGCGTTAAGCCTCAAAAACTCACTCACTCACTCAAGGGTAGGTGGGTGGGTTTTGGGGGGTTTAACGTCCTTTTCCACCACATACGGGTGATATCAAAGACGGGGCAACGATGAAAAAGCCAGCACAAATATTTGGCCCCAGCCGGGATACGACTGAACTTACGACCCGAGCATTGAGAGTCCAACGCTCTACCATTCGGCCACCCCGGCTCCCCTCACTCACTCAAACTGAATTTATGAAATATTAATAAATGCATGGAACAAACTTCACTCAAAAGAAGGTATTACACAGAGAAACTTTAACCCACAGTTGGTCAGTGTTTTTCGGCGTTACTAAGTTACAATTGCATAGGTGGGTCTGAAAATAGTACCTAAAATGGTCAGACCAAAACTGGCTTGTGTTTACATACTTTTTATGCAGACACACTCTATGAGTTTGTCACTTTGTAAAGCGCTTAGAGCCCACAATGCTGGGGATTTCGCGCTATATAAGAATTATTATTATTATTATTATTATTTTACGCGTGTCATATCATTTTTCCTTATACAAAAACTGAAATGTTATACCGTTCCACAGGTGATCAATACCCCAGATCTTGCCAGTCCCCCACTCACGAATGACGGCAAGATACGCTCGCCCACCACTTCAGAAGCATCCAAAGGCGGGAAATCATCAAGCAAGAAGCCTAACCGACCGACACTGACAAAAAACAAGTGGGTCGAATCGGAAACGCAACGATGGATCAAAGAAGCAAAGGGCAAACCAACCGCTGTGCTGCTCGTCATTCGATGCGATATGCGCTACACCGCTGAAGAGTACGCCATCTTCAGACAACTAAAAGAAGAACTTGGGGGCAACATGGAAGACAACCTTGTAGTTGTCTTTACCATGGGCGACTTTCTGTACCGTGACGGCGTTGATTTGAGCAAAGAGCTTGAGACTGTGTGTGACGAACTAAAGGAGGTGCTCAGAGAGGCGAAGGAGAGGTACGTGGTGTTTAACAACAAATCTCCTGACCCAGAAGACAAGAAAACGCAAGTGAAGAAACTGCTGCAAGTTGTGAGCGAAATCGCAACGGCCGAGAAGGCTGAAAACCGCTAGGCTCTCGAATCTATCAGTATAACAGTACTCTTTAAACTTCAGGTATTTTCTCATGCAGTACCTCTTACAGACGGAGAAGTTAATCAACAAAGAGGATCAGTGACGGTCAGGAACACCGAGTATAAAGAGGAAGTCGCAAATTAATAGGATAGTGAACGGCAACATAGCATTACATGGGAGACAATTTCAACGAAGACTGTGGACTTCAGTCGATTCCGGTCATTATTGTAGCCTCCCCTGAACTGCTGAAGCGAGACTACCGTTACACGTTCATGCAGCCGAAGCTACTCGGATGGCTGTCCCACTATCTGGCTAAATATCATTTAAACTGCTAACGACTAATAGCCAAGCATATTAACAGCAAGTCCGTCCAACATGTGTGGAACGTCACATTGCACGACTACCCTGTTTGTTCCATTTTTCTCAGTGGTGCCCGTTTGAGATCGTTTCAGTAACTTTTTCAGTTTCACTGAAGACTGACAATTATCAGTTTCAGTCAAGTTAATCGTGTACAGAGAGGCCTTTTCAATCGTTAATGTAACCAGTACCACATTCACATTTGTACAAATAAATGTTCAAAAATGCACATGTATTCTACACAGCTTTTTTTTTTTTTAATTTTTATAAACTCTCTCTCTCTCTCTCTCTCTCACACACACACACACACACACACACACACACACACACACACAGAGTGGCACGACATCATTTTGCCGCTAGCGCCGGCTGAGGACGAGCGATGTACGGATTTATCTCCGCCAGACTGCGCCGGTCAGCAGTTCACAGTGTACAGAAGCGCACACGGCTTATGAACACATACACACTGATGAGCATGCATGTATACCAGAGTGTCTTCCGGAGCAAAATAAGCCTATCGTCCTCTTTAGTCGTTCACACATCTGCAGGCATCACTGACGTCGGCCGGTTTCCTGGAACTCCCGACGGCGTCAGTTACCGCATACAAGTAATCAGTCAGTTACGCAGAGCACTGCGGCAATGGTATGCCGCATACGTATGTAGATTCAGAGGCACGTCTTTTCCTCTTTTTACCATCCCGTCAATATTTACAGATACTGACCAAAAGACTACTCAGAGCAGCCGGAACATGCAGAAATGATGCACTCTATACACCCGGATGCGCCCTTCCTCTGTGTTTCAGTTTCAGGCGTCACGGCGTGCGGCGTAAGAATGTCTGGGGGTCAGCCTGTTCAGGCTTGTGTTCCCGGTCACACTGATGTGAATGCGGATGTGCTGTAGCAATTCCGGCATCAGTTTAGCCGGGACTAACGGCGGATACGGAAGAGGAGAAGAATAGAAAATAGCGGATAGGAAAAGGAGTGACTGTCACATAGATATAGACAGACTGACAATCCACAAAATGGACGGGCACGGTTTCACCGGTGGCCGGTTTACCGAGCCAAATCATTGCCCCGCCCATCAGCGGGTTTCCCACGCCTTAGCACCACGGTTTTTGTTGTTGTTGTTGTTGTTTTTTTGTTGTTGTTTTTTGTGTTTGATTGTTTTTGTTGTTGTTTTTTGTTTTTTTGTTGTTGTTTTGTTTGTTGTTGTTGTTTTTGTTTTTTTTTTGGGGGGGGGGTCAGTTTTGTTGTTGTTTTCCAAAGTCAAAATGCCATCAGTCGTACCGGAAAAAACGCTTTCGATTTTCAGTTGTCAGTTAGGACGATTAACTGGGGCCGTTCACCACCCAGAAACCGACATGTACTGATGCGTTACTGCAGTCTAAAGATGTGTATAATATTATGCTCATGTTTAAGATTTCACTGCTTTAGATGAGAGCAATCGTCGAAAAATTTGAAGCGGCATAGCGACGGGAAAAGCTCGTCAGTCCATATTGATTACCTCCCGTGATTACTAATGTGTAAATAATGATACACCACCACTACCACCATTATAATCATTACTTGCACGACCTGTGCGCAAGAAGTCCCAGCTTCACTGGAAGCTTGCCTCTTGTTGCGGCCCCCTGGCCTACACAATACAAAAATCACGAAAATCACACTTTTTCATGAAAACAATATCACGACATGTTCCACAGCACTCGATACGCTACTGCTCACCAATGGCTTCTGTCGGGTTTCTAAGTAGCCTGCACAATTCGCCACACTGATGCGGGTGGGTGGGTGGATGTTTGGAAGTTTAACGTCCTTTTCCACCACATAAGGGTGATATCAAAGACGGGGCAACGATGAAAAAGCCAGCACAATATTTGGCCCCAGCCGGGGTTCGAACTCACGACCCGAGCATTGGAAGTCCAACGCTCTACCATTCGACCACCGCGGCACCCCGCCACACTGATGCACTTCGTGTTTGCACTTGTCATTAATTGCCTCTAAGCGCAAAGGGCATGAACAGTGCAGATGGGCTGATGTAGAGTCTGAGAGAGTGGGCACACTGACTTACCCTTACACAGTACTTCTCTATCAAGCACGCTTCGCCTTCTTACCACACTTCCCACTCTCACAGGTTTGTGTATGATCACGAAAGAGGAGTTTAAATCAACTTGGTATGTCGTGTAACTATCGCGGATACTTGCCGACAGACTTCACTGAGTCATGCGCATTTCTAAGCTACTAGGCTTGTTTAGTAGGACTTCGTGCGGAGGACTTCGCGCTGAGCAGCGTAACCCATTTACATGTAAGTCAGGCACGTTAGCGGTACCATCTAATCGCAGCGCGTTTACCGCTCGCGGCCTCTGCCTGTGTGAGCCTAATTTACAGTGTAAATGGGTTACGCTGCTCAGCGAAGTCCTTCTTACGAAGTCCTCCTATTAAACATGCCTATTACCAATACTGCCGGGTGGGTGGGTGTTTGGGGGTTTAACGTCCTTTTCCACCACACACGGGTGATATCAAAGACGCGGCAACGATGAAAAAGCCAGCACAAATATTTGGCCCCAGCCGGCATACGAACTCACTGACTGACGACCCGAGCATTAGAATTACCAATACTGACAGCGTATACCAATGTATACTGGCTGAATAGCATCAATATTTTTTTTTTTAAATTATATTGACACTCTAAGAAACTATACATCTGCCCCATACAGGCTTTTCCGATGGTGTTAATAATTGCGGTTTGCTGCAGTGTTCAATATACCTTAGTTGCAGCGACTGATATCATTTAAGCGATCAGATCAAGTTGTTTTGAGTCTGCTGTTACAGCCCTCCAATCAATACCAGCAGCATGTCGGAAAAGTTTGTCCACATGTCCACATGACGTTCAAAGCGTTTCTAATGAATAATGTATAGTGTAAATTAAGTACTGTACTCTTGATATCGCTGATAACTGTGATGTTGCCGTCTGTTATCACACATAACAAAATTCGAACGAAGCACAAGCCTAAGCTCGAGCCAGGAAAAGCCCATGACCACTGATCGCACTGATTAGTCAGATAACGAAATTTCGCGAGGGAAAAGTTCGCCGGCCCTTCAAGCTATCACGGGTTAGTGAATCAGTGGCTTCACCGCTAGGTAGGTCACCAGCACTCGCCGGGTAGTCAGAGAGCACAGCACACAGCCCGAGAGAAGCAGTTTTAGGAGCACACAGGTATGATCTTTCTCCGTTCGCATGTATATATGCCTCGGGCTAACCCTTCATAAATATAAAGTTTTACAAAGCAGGCCAAAGAACACAAGTGCACGGCCGGGGCCTCAAAATGCCTTTATACTCCCTATTAGCTTCAGGCATCACAGTCACCCCTAAAAATGCTTCAATCTAGAAACACAAATTACCATGCACCGACCATTCCGGCAAGTGCACGCAGCTGACAGGAGTTTTAAAAATGTCTCCTTTCCGTTAAAGGACTCACTGGAGTGGAGTAATACACGTCTACTTTCTGTTTTGGCCTGAAAGCCGTTTACTAGTTAAATCTACTCGTCAGTGTCACATGTGCCGGTCCGACATCAGTGTGCGGCGCCAAAAAGTCCCAGCTTCACTGGAAGCTTGCCTCTTTTTGCGGCCCCATGGCATGCACCTAGGCCTCCACAACACAAAAATCACGAAAATCACTCATTTTCATGAAAACAAAATCACTACTGACACACTGGCCGGAACACTCCCCCAAACAAGGTTCTCCAGACACTGCACGTGACCCAACGGTCAATTTATGCCACGGTCCTCACGTCCGTCTGCAGCAATGCAGCCACAGGCGGGAGTCTCCGCCGAAACTGATCAGTCAGACTGCAATGCCGCTATGTACAATTCGGGTACCCTTTGCAAGGTCGTCAGTGTGCAAGTCCGGAGTGTATTCGTCAGTCGCTGGTGTAATTATAGTGTCAATATGAATGGCAGCAACAGCCTGCTGTAATGACCGAAGTCCAAAGTGTGTCCTGATTAGAACCGCCTCCCGAGGCTCAGTTCTCATTCAAAACTATCCTTGGGAACGGGAAACCCGATTAAACTCACCTTGTCAGTGATCACGTAACTAAATGCTCGCTCACCCCCCCCCCCCCACACACACACACACACACACCCCGACACTGACCAGCTCTCTCCATCCGGCTCCCGCCCCAACATCCCCATCCACCCATCCTCCCCCCCCCCCCTCACACACTGCTGCTGGGCTCGGAATTTCAAACTGACTCGACATAGTGACCTATCCTACGGCCAATAAAAACAGCAACATGTCTTCTCGGCAGATCACACAAACCTGCGTAATGCGTAAACAGCAAAATGACCCCGCTTGGCCACAACTTTAACACATGCACCACTAACCTTTTCATCCATACACCAGCACGAGATAGGCCAGTCTTCGGTACATTACTCAGTGTCGGCTGTGCGACGCAAGTTTTCTCATCGCAGGCAGAAGAGTAGTAGCATTGAAACCACTGCACATTTTGGTACTGGCCATGGTCCTGTTGGCAACATAGCGAAGTCTCAGTAAAAAACAAAACCTCCAACTAGTGAAATATAGCTGGCACTTACTAAAAGTAACACATATAATTGTATTACAGACTAGTAACATTAAGGCAAAACAGTCTCAATGAAAAAAAAAAAATCGAGTCTTTCAAAAACACGTTACTTCACGCCGTGTTGCACACAACTTTACATACATGTACACATGCATGGAGTTGTTCAGTCGCGGACCGAGAATACCACGGCCTATGCAACTGTACGAGTCGAACTTGACGCAGACTTTTGAATCAGTACAAATCAAGACATAATGACATGAACAAGTGTTTTTTCCTACCTCAAAGAAGCCCATAAATAGTCCCAGTCCGCCGTCATGCTTTCAATTCTTTAGAACATGCAGTTCAAAGATGGCGTTTGCAGGTTCGCTTTAGTGGGTGACAGGCGTGAAATTGACAAGCCTTTTGTGCCCAATCACACCAGTGACACGTGCGACGCAAGGGAAGCAGCGTCCTCTGTCCAGCTCTCTACTTTTGGCACTTTATTACAAATTATTCAACTTACTAACTGGCATATTCCATGCCAATGACATCTGCACGTTGCCCCAGCCTACTCCGCTGCTCATTCAAAATTAAAATTTACTGTCCAAAGTCACCCCTATTTTGCAGTAACACCCTCTCCCCCCCCCCCTCATCCCCGCCCCATACATAGCGTAGCGGATCTAGAATCTTTGCATTCACCAAGCACACTGTGTCGCCGTGTACAAAACATGCATGCTGCTTCCAGCCTGTCGTTCCACTCTGAATACAGCTGACAGTAAACAATTCAGCAACGGCCGGCCGGTTACATCTGTAATTGTTTCAAATTGTTTACGAGGAATAGTTACCCTGCTTACAGGCATACAATGAAGTTGACTGAAATACAGCTCCGAACCGAACATGTCGGCCCCAGTGTTCACAAGTAGCCTCGTGCAAACGGCCAAGACAAAACCGGTAACAGCCTGATGCCCCATGACGTCATACTTGCGTCAGTAATAGAGTTTGACGTCACGCCTGAAATTTAACGTGGAAAATACCATGAGCATGTTCAGAAGTGCTTGCAATGGCTACAAATTATACACATCAGTTTTGTGTCAGTGAGTGTCGCAACGGTGCAGCGCCACCCCGGCATTTATCGGCTATCTTGATACTGATTTGCTCGGGAAGGAAATTAAAAGGCAGAGAACCCGGCGAGAAACCCACAATGAGCCGTCCACAACGGGCAGACTGAACACATAAAATTTGGTGTTTCAGTTTATTCTGTTTGTTTGTTGTCTTTCGGGGTTTGGTTTTGTTGTTGTTTTTATGTTGTTTTTTGGGCGGCGGGGTGTCACAGTGTGGTGAAGGGGAGGAAGGGGGTGGGGGGCGGTTGCTGGGGGGAGATACCCGATGAGTAACAACGCAACATGACTTCTGCTGATAACGACAGCGACCGGTTGTCTCATTTCACCCTGTGTAAAGCACATTGCACTGCTCACGTCTGCCACAGCAAAAACAAGGCGCGTTGCTATGTCAAGATAAACGGGGCTACTGTACGCGCCACCGCCCGCATGATCCTAACCCGGCCGGCGCGTGTTTATAAAGCCGGCCACCTCGCGACGCAAAGCCTGCTGCAGAAGGGGGCGGTTTTCTCGTGAACACAGCATCTCTCTCACTCACTCTCGCTCTCCCACAAAGCGGACCAAACTTTCTCACCCTCTCATTCACTCATTCATTCTTGTTCATCCTTGCCTGCGAGACCACCCTGTTCCTGCAAGTCACTGTGATAGAGAGAAGCCGGAAAGGAAAGGAAGAAGAAGCAATCATTATGGCGGAAAAATTCCTTGGCAAGTGGCAGGTTGACTTGGCATCCACGACAGGGCTGGATGAGTTTGGAGCTGCCATTGGTAAGTGAACAGTTTTCTATTTGGGGCAGTAGTGGTTAATCGACGTGGTCACCAGTGCGAGAAGTCAGGTTCGGCGAGTTCCACTCGGAGCAAAGAATCAAGTTTCCTTCTTGTACGTGTCACCGTTCGTTCGGGCCGATCGTCACAGGGTATTCCGCTCTCCGGGCACTCCGGCTTCCTCTCCCTCTGCTTTGGCCGGAATGTTCAGTCCACAAAATTTACTAAAAAAATAAATGCAATTCTAAATTTTGAAGCTTAAACAGCTGGGCTGACCCTTCGCACAACGTGATTGTAATCTGTCCACTGATGTCCAGTGTGTGAGAGAGAATGCGTGTGATTCACATGAGCGTGCGTGTTGGGTTCAGCCGGTTCGCGGCGCTTTGAGCCGATCATCAAGAAATTGTGTAAAGCGCCTTAACAATACACAGTTATTATTATTGTTGGGACCAAACACACTGTATGTAGACTAAGACCTATAATATTATGTCTTATGCCGGAAAGCTAGCGTAGCATAACTGGTATGGTACGTGCCTGGTCAGTTCTACTGTGTGCCCACATCGAGTCCTTTCTGTCAACCGCCGGCGTGTCAGGTTGTGTTTGTCGGTCTGTCCGTCACTGGCATTCAGTCCCAGCCGTTAGCGTTTGTGAGTCCGTCCCAGGTCATTCCATGGTCGGTTTGCCGTGTGTCACAGTGTCGAGTCTGTGTGTCTGTTCGTCTGTCTCTTCTTCGTTTTGATATGCATGTCTGTTCAAGTCGTCCATCCGTTCGGCTTCATTGAGTTTGTCAGTGGCTTTGTCTCAACATCAGTGACCGCTCCGTTTTCCTGTTCGCCGTTTCGATCTGCATGTCTGGTCGTTCATCCGCCTGTGCGTTCTCAGTTCCGACGGTGTAAAGTGTACGCCAAGCCAGCGCCTCAGTGTCTCGATATGAATGCCCGTCTGTTCGTAGGTTCGTTCGGCGTCAGGCTTAATACAATCACTGATGTCATCTCAAGCCGGTGCCTGCACCATGTGGTGTGCTCTGGTGTTGTTTCACTTGTGGGGATAAGCCCGATAGCTCAGTGGTCTGGCTCTAGAGCCGGGATAACTGACCCCGCCGGGCGGGGTCTTGAATCTGGGAACCCCGACAACATTTTGCGCTTGGTTTTTCCTGGTTGTCCTGTCTCAGTCTCAGTTTAGGACTCAGCCCGGCAGATTTACATCAGTATTGCAGTGCAGTACTACGAAACAGTTTTTTTTTTTACTAACTTGACGACTCGAAGGATACCGCCGCTGAGGACTGAAACCGCTGACGGGCAAAGTTACACATGATGCGTGTTGAAGCATGTATTTGGTCACTTGACCCTACAACGTGAAAAATGTGCGCCGTGGGTCATCACATAGTTCCTGCGTACGCATTCATTCTTGCTAGTCAGTAATCCCTTGTCTAGACCACACACACCTTGTTCTCTGCCCTCAGCTGTCTGTACTTGGCTCGCTGCCTGTATGTCATGTTTCGCGGCCTTGAACGTTTGCTCTCGTCAGTGGCGTGTTGTTAATGGCCACTCTAAACAAGCACGCGGTAAGGAAGCTGCAACCTCCTTGCGGATCTCTCACAGTAAAAAAAAAAAAAAAAAAGGAAACTGAAGAGAAGAAGAAGAAAAAAAAAACTGATTGTGCGAAGAGAAATACCTCTGGGCTGAGTCAGTATCGGTTTGGAGAATAGACGACTCCACTCCTGTCAATTAAAAGGGTCGATCCCCTAGAATTCAGCCAATCGCGTCCCGTGGCATAATGAGCATGGCCGGCAAACGTTTTGCCAGACACCGTACAGCGAGGGAAGCTCATGATGTTTGATATATGACTGAAACATGAAAAGAAAGCAGTAAGTCCATGGACGTCATTTCAGTCTCTTTCTTCTTGAAATCACCTCTTTTCCCATAAAGTGGCGTCATGGACGTACTGTGTTTTGCCAGTATACGGAGTAAAGGGGCAGGTCTTTCCGGGCCGCCGGGTTTGCCACGTGGAGTCGTTTATTGTCACACTGAGATCGCTGGCTTGGTTGTGCCCCGGGACGACACGGACTTGCTGAACATACAAACTACGCGAATCCACTGCTTCTCTTGTGGTGGACAAATAACGTTAACCCCTCAAATACCGGCACAGCCGGCCAACCCAGCCTGTCCTCTGAATCCACTAGGGACTTACATGTAACTGAGTCCCTGAATCCACTTACTGGATCAGTGGTCAAGAGTTCAAAGAGAGTTCAGTGATGGTTTATGCCGGCTCAAGTTCTTTCATCACTATCACTGCAGAGGACAGTGTTATTTGTCTTCTCCGTCAGTACATAGTTATTGTTGTCTGTTGATCACTCTTTGCATTGTGGTGCTATGAATCCCCTCACTGGATCAGTGGTCAGGTCTTTTACTAGTTTTAGAGTTCAAGTAGAGTTTAGTGATGGTTTATGCCGGCTTAAGTCCTTTCCTCACTATCAGTGCTTAGTACGGTGTGGTATTGTCAGCTGGTGTGGTATTGTTGTCTGCTGATCACTGACCCTTTGCATGGTGGTACCTAACAGTTTTCCTATTTGTAGCAGCAGTGATAGTTTATAGTGTCAATTTTTATTTGTCCTTGTTCGTCCAGCAGGTTCGCTTCGAATCTAGTGCTGTGTTACTTAATATTCAAGCACTGATCTATCGCAGAAAATCCCGTGCCTTTGAGTGTACAGCACAGGTTAAAGGCCCTTTTCCATGACCGACGTACGTTGACAGACATCGGCCAACTTCGCGTCCCAGCTGAAAATCGTCCATGGAAAAGGAGTTGGCAGACATCGGCCGACGCGTCGGTGAGAGTAGACTGAGCGGCGCTCTACTCTGGGCGAGTCGGTGACCTTGTCGGCGGAAATCCAAGCGATCTGAGTGGCCGCTAGCGGAATGCGACCGGAAACTTTGAAGATGGCGGCTAGCAGTGTTCAGCCTCAACTTTCGGCGGTTAAAGTCATCGAAATAATCGATTTGATTCACGACCGGCCATACTTATGGGAGCGAATCGGCGAGCGCGCGTTTCCATGGCAGATTTTAGTTGCCCGACAATCGGCGGATGTCTGTCAACGTACGTCGGTCATGGAAAAGGGGCTTTAGGGCTCCTTCAGACGTAAAATGCACTCCCAGCCAATTAAATTGGCTCGCCAGGGGCACTGAAGCGCCCCGCCGTTGGCTCGCCAGTGAATAGAACACGGTCGTATTATGTTTTTTCCTCTGTCGCCACGCCAGTCAATCGCCGCTGACCGCACGATATCGCTCTGTGTGTATTGTCCAGCGTCAGGCCGGCGAGTCAATCCACTCGCTGCACGCTCCTAGCGTGTGTACAGAAAAGCCGTTCGGCCAGCGTGCGAAGGCTCCGCACACTCCAAAGTCTGAATTCTCTCCCATCTAGGTCTTCCATCTTAGCAAAACAAACGCTGGCGGCGCACAGACTTAACAAAATGCGCGCACTGGGCATGTTATGTGGAATGCCATTTTTTTAACGGAGCAGTAAAATGGGGCATTGTTTATACTTGCGGGCGCAGAGAGAAGATTGCTGTAATCTGGTGTAAGTGTGCCGCCCGTATACATTTACCAGGCTGGGGAATTTTCAGTCATTTGGTAATTTTCAGTCAAATTTCCTATCCTTTAAAGCCAAAAACAAAAAATCTGAGTTCCAGCAAGAGAACATTAGTGCATCATGATACATGTAATGCCATGTGGGACAGTCTAACATCATGTTTTTGAAGACTTGCATGTCAGTAACAGGGCAGTATATTACTTTGGTGTGCCAGGAGTAGGCTACTAGATGTCTTTCAATATGCTAAACTATGTTTTCTGCAGTAGAGCGTTGCCCCCATGGTCCCCCAGCAGGGCTCTGCCTCTGCACCCTGGCGTTTCAGCCTTTTTTTTCCCTCAGCAATTCCCCTGCCTGATCTACGTGACATTCAGGTTACAGCAGTTCTAACTCTTAAAAGCCCATACAAAAATCACAATTTTACTTGAAATCTTCAGGTCACTAGATGCCCCTTCAAGCCACTCTCACCATTACAATCTACAGTGATCTCGGTCCTAGCGGAGAAGGCCCAGGCCTTGCGTAATAGCGGCTTGAAATGACTCCTTCTGGTGTGCAGTGGCTTGTTCTCTTTAATTAAACAGTCTTATCATATAGTGGGCAGTGGTGGCAAGGCTCGTAAGAGTTAATGTCTGTTAGTCTTGCGCTGGAAATGTTCAGCCCGTCCACGAAAAAAATTTTAATTCAAAACTGAACTTGTTATTAATCTCAGTCACCGTAAGCACATGCTTACCTGTTTCGTGACGGCACTGAAAATCATTAGTCTCCATCTGGTTTAGACTAGAGGGAGTACATCCAGCGTTAACGCGAGAAGTGCCCCGGAGTATTAGCAGCTGGGGAGTATTTCGCGCGTGTTCAGTACACGTACGGCTTCCAAGTTCGTTTCGACTCGGACGAACTGAAATATGCTATGGAGAGTAATTGGGTTGCAAACACAAACACAGCTATACAGTTATACACAGAATCAGCACGCAAACTGATCCCGGCTGGGACCAAATATTTGTGCTGGCCTTTTTCTCGTTGTCCCGTCTTTGATAATGATATCACCCTTACGTGGTGAGAAAAAGGACGTTAAACTCCCAAACATCCATCCATCCAGTACGCAAATTGTACATTGTATTAGCCCAGGTTATTAGATTGCGTTGCACGTTACTCCCCGTTGCTGCCTGCGCTGGAATTGCTTGAGACCAGTTTAGTGACCTGATGGAGTCACGGTTACACTGGGTTGCGAACACGAGCACTCAGTCTTGTAAGCCTTGTGATACACACTGTGACCCATTTCCTGAACAACTCCAGACAGCTTCAAAATTCCACGCGTGCCAGGAAGTTGCTCTGGTTCTGATTATCTAACCTTAAAACACTCGACGGTCTGCTTGGCCCGGTTTAGTGGTGTGTGTGTGTGTGTGTGTGTGTGTGTGTGTGTGTGTGTGTGTGTGTGTGTGTGTGTGTGTGCCACGGTGTGTGTGTGTGTGTGTGACAGAGAGAGAGAGAGAGAGAGAGACTCGGAAAGAGTGTATGTCAGTGTGTGTGTGTGTGTGTGTGTGTGTGTGTGTGTGTGTGTGTGTGACACAGTGACTCAGAGAGAGTGTGTGTGTGTGTGTGACAGTGTGTGTGTGTGTGTGTGTGTGTGTGTGTGTGTGTGTGTGTGTCACAGTGTGTGTGTGTGTGTGTCACAGTGTGTGTGTGTGTGTGTGTGTGTGTGACGGCCGTGGCCCGGCGGGGTACTGATAGCTTCAAGCTGCACTGACGCGGCCTTGGTTCTTGAAGCTGGCCTCAAGCGGCACTGACGTGACTAACCCGGGATACTTCTAGCCTCAAGCTGCATTGACCCGGGGCACTTCCAGCCTCAAGCTGCTTAGACCAGGGGCACATTACGCTGCGGAGTACACCCCGCGTGTCCTTTACACTCACCGGGTACCCGCGTGACACGGGAGGCAAGCGCTGTAGCTAACGAATACAGTTCGCCCCATTAACTCATTTACGCGAGAGAAAGAAAGATAAAACTTCCACGTAAATCACCGTCGTGCAGCCACAAGTGGCATGCGTGAGTAAAGCCTGCTGCTAAAGAGTTACTCCGGAAGGGAGGGAAACCGTCTACCTTCATCTGGTAGAAATGCCTAAAGCGCCATTGACTTGTTAGGCGCCTAGGCCGTTTTTCTAAATGGAAACAGGAGTGTGTTCATTGCGCGGAAAGAGGGAGAGGGAGTGCACGGCAGGTCGTTAGGGAAGTCTGTCTGAGTGTCTCCTAGTGTTGAAAAAAGACACCTTACACTGAGAGGGGGGGGGGGGGGGGTCAGTGACCCTTTATCCGCCGCTACAGGTTTGTGGGAAATGAACTAACACGTAGCCCACAGTCCCTCTGATTCCCCATGGCCGGAAACCCATCTGGATTTCTTTCTGCCGTGCAGTGACACAACACTGTAAGTCCCTGGCGTCATTGGATGGAAAAAGGGCTGATTTCAAAATGAAAGACACTCGCGTAATGGTCCTTTTCCACAAAATGATGTCATGGACTTGCTGTGTCAGTTTTGTCATTACACTGACGACAGTTTTGTCAAGCAAATCGAGGGTTCCCTGCTATCGATACAGATAGAAAGAAGAGAGAGAGGACGTTCTGGCCTATGGAACCGCCGTGGCATACACCGACAGACAATCCTACACGTGTAATATGTCTGAGTATTGGTGCACTGTGATTGGCTGCACTTATGTGACTCAGTCACCTGTCAGGCGTGTGTGTATTCATTTTATCGCACTGGGGTTTGGTCGAGGGTTGCATCATCCCGTAAGAAATGCTGACAAGTGCAAAACTGAGTTGGTGGACAATATCCGAAGAGTGCTGGAAGTTGCACTGATGGCTCACGTGCTCTTTCGTGATGTCAGCGTCGGCTCAGCAGCAGGAGTGGTTTCAGTGGTCTGGACGGAGACGTCACACAGCTCCGCCTCGACTGTGACGTCACTACCATCTAGTCTCAGCCGCAGTTCGGAAAATTGGCGGAGAAGCGTCTTTTATCTCCCGGTGTCCTTTTCCATGCCTTTGGCAATACAGATGTCTAAGCTGCCATGAAATCTGTTAACAACACGGTAAAGATGTAGACCTAAACCGACGATAATCAAACTAGGCTCACGTTTCCCGGTAACTACTTTGCGGATGTGATCAATTGTTGATCAGTGTAGTGTGTCGGTTCCAGTTCGGTGGCTTCGCGTGTTTCTCACGGCGGAGAAGTTTTGGCTTTTTACGAGTCACGCTCGCAGTGCACTGATGGGAGACGGATCGACCTACTTGCGCGGTGATTACCAACTGTGGCAGAGATGAGACGAGAGGCGAAATCGACGCGTGCAGTTTGGACAGAAATGCCTCCGTTTCAAAGTCCGGTTTTAATGTTGATGCGTTGTGTTTCGGTAACCGAGGTATGCTTATATTATACCCTACAGCACAGTGTGAGCCGGACTAACTCGTCAGTCTTTAGTATCTGATAAAGAGATAACAAGTTTTCCTTAGTCAGTACAGTCATGTCAGTAAGCGCATCGGCCATACTGAATGACCTTTTTTTTAACAGGTCAAGGACGCAGGGCCATGATCAAGCTTCTAAAAATTCATGTACTCAGCCGGCAGCCACAAAATTTATATCATGGAATCCAAACTTGGTACATTTCGTGTGTGCTGAGAACAAACTGTTGCAGACACTGAAATGTGCAACTATTGAGAATGAAACCGTCCTTTGTAGAGGGTGGGTTAGTTAACGCCGCGCAAACAACAAAGTCTATTTCGCGGCTATTGGAGGGGGTGGGACTGAGTGTGAACAGACGGTGAAGTAGAGGTGAGGGTGGAGGGGGGGGGGGGAGGATAGGTCAGTAGTGTGGATCACACGAACCCTATCGGCAATGAGTCAGATTTGATAGAGATTGAATGTCGTTCGAGTGGGACTGAAGTCCGGACCTGCTGATAAAGAGAGCGCAGGGAGCATGTGACAGTGTGGTACGGTGTGTGTGTGTGTGTGTGTGTGTGTGTGTGTGTGTGTGTGTGTTGGGGAAGGTGGGGGGCCATATTTGGACTCTATAATCTTCTGATATCTAAAGAAATCAGTGAGTCACACAGTATCACTTACAATCCATATACAGGCAATAAGCCACTGTAATAAGAAGATAGGTACTTGGCACATGTCACGTAGAATTGGATTTTTTTTTTTTAAAGTTTCTTCCGTTTTTGGATGGCCTTGAGTTTTCTTTTCTTTTAGTAATGGCACCCAATGTAATTGGATAATTTGTTTGTTTTTATGTTGTTGGTGGTGGTTTTTTTGTTTTTTTGTTTGTTTCTTTGTTTGTTTGTTTTGTTTTGTATTAGTCCTCTGCGAAGACGGTTTCAAAGACGGCAACACCCGAAAAAGACTTGAGCAATTTTGGTCCAGAAAGGTTTTGCACCATCGACCTACCGATCTCGAGTACAGGCTCCGCTGTTCTTGCAAGCGCTATAGCATTGGACAATGCACCTGTTGGGAAATTGTGTATAACATTATGTAGATACTGTATCAACATACATGTACCAAAGATTTTCGTTAAACATACATCCTACAGGTCTTTTCAGCTCTTTTAAGCTCACACACTGACTTGGACGTATAACGGTGACAAGAACGTGGTACCATTTAGATGTGTGCAAAATATGAACCATTTTAGGACTGTCGTTGCTAAGATATGAGCCACAATGTGAGCCGAAACGTGCGCCTGCCGCCCACTTCACTAGTTAGTGAAGTGACGTGTTTGTATGAAACTGACCATGGCTACGGCCAGGTGGCCGTCTCGGTGCAAGTCGCACGTTGTCGACAAGTTTATACAAACCTCTAAAATACACTTTGGGAGGACCATTGGCTCAGTAGTGGCAGCATCTGTGTAAAACACGTTGTTTTGTTTTTTAACAGGGTGGGAGTTTTGTTGTTTTTTTGTTTTTTGTTTTTTTTTTTTGTGGTGGTGTTGTTGTTGTTGCTTTTCTTGTTGTTGTTGTTGGTTTGTTGGTTTTTTTTTGGTTGTTGTTGTTGTTTTAAAGATCGGAATTAGGAAGCAGGTCCATTCCTGACCCGATTTAGCAGGTTGGTGTTTTTCCGTTTCTTTTGTCCTTCCTTCTTCATTTTCCCATTTATTTTTTTCCATTTATGCTATATTCATTTGCAGGTTACAATATATGCATTTCATAATAGTATTAATAACAAGAACTTGTCCTGTACAAAGCTGTCTCGCTCACTTTCTGTTTTCCTAACAGGTACTTGCACTATTTTGTCACCTAGGCTTATACACCAAATGCACACGAACTAACTAAAAAAAATTAAATAAATAAATAGAAATAGCAAGGTATAGGAGAGTTGCTCATCCTGCCACACGCCCCGTTAATCTATTTTAGGGTACTGGTTGTATTTTCATGCAGGTCAGTGCTTGACGAGTACATTACTTTACAGCAAAATGAGAAAGAACTGAAGGCATAGTCTTAGGAGGTGTTTGCCCGGTTTTTGCTGGTTATCACTCTAGCATATTGATTAACAAAAAAGCCGGCGAGCCAGCAGCTCCAGTTCTGTAGTCCCCGGGTCAAACTGCCCAAACCGGCAGAGCCGCTGATAACGCGTAATGGCGTGACAAAGTTCATTGTCTTATAGAGCACGCTTGGTTTTTTCCCTGACAAGTTATGCTCAGTTGGTGTAGTTCGCCCGCTAGGGGGTGCAAATGTATACCAGTCTTATGCAGGGGGGAGCAAATGTACTCTAGCTCTCTACTCAGCGGGGCGATTGTGTCCCGCCCGTCAGTCCTGTCAGCTCTCGCGAGATTTACGCGCTATTTTCATCGAAGGGCTCGTTTCCGGAAATCTAAACGGTTACAAATTACGACAGACTCCTTTGCTTGCACACATAATTATCTTCACCCTTTGATTGGTACATTCGTTTAACGCTTTCGTTAAAGTTCAGTGTTCCCTGAAGCTTCCAAAACTGTTGGTCACTTTGACCATCTCTGTCAAATTCAGAGGGTCATTTTGTAAAATCGGTGAAGTACAGCCTCAAAATCTGTATGTGGTGGAAAAGGACGTTAAACCCCAAAACACCCACCCACCCACCCTCCGCGTCAGATTCTGAAATCTCTGCATAAACGATGCACATTATGTGCGTAATAAGTAACACTGAAGTCACATTCATAAAACGAAGTTAGCGTGACTTCAGCTCGCGAGACCCAAATGCAGGATACATTTGCACCCGGTCCTGAGCAGCTGGTGTACATTTGCTCCCCCTGTATATGACTGGTGTACATTTGCTCCCCCTGTATATGACTGGTATACATTTGCACCCCCTAACAGGCGAACTGTACCAACCGAGCGACAGTTATCGGGTGGGGCGGTAGCTAAACAGAATGGCCTTCACTGATAAGGCAGCCCCACATCGTGTAATAAACTGGCGAGACCGTTGTCGTGGAAGCTGTTCGTTTCTGCACCGGATTTACCCAGTAAAATCAGTGATTAAGTTGCCTGCACATTACGGGCATAATCCCAGGGAAAGACGTGTGTTGGGGTTGGTGTTGACTGCCTGACAGGCATCTGTAGACTAGTACGTGTGTGTGTGTGTGTGTGTGTGTGTGTGTGTGTGTGTGTGTGTGTGCGAGAGAGAGAGAGAGAGAGAGACTTCGACTTCTTTATAGGCCTTGGCCTATGACAAAGCGAGTTGTGTCAAAGTCGGTTAAATGTGGTAAGCACAAAATGAACGGGAATCTCTCTCTCTCTCTCTCTCTCACACACACACACACACACACACACACACACACACACTGCAGTCATTTCCCACCGTGCACGTGTATCCCACGTTTTTGGCTCTTTTTCGGTTTTGGCCCCGCATGCAAACTCAGGCAAGATTATCTGTTCCTTGGCGGCTCTTATAGCAGCAAACGCGAGTACAATCAAAGTGCAACACTCCCACGAAGCCAAATTAAAATCCAAGCAGGCATAAATTAAACACGTCAGCACTATCATTGGAAACTGAATTAAAGCCATTGTCCTCATAAATCGGTCGGACCTTTTAGCACGATATCCCCTGGGCCCGTATGTAAAAGTCGAGGTTAATTTAACCCACGCGGGCTACGGGCCTAACCCAGACTAGGACAAAACCCGCCGAAAGCAAAATTAAATAAAGAAGGAAGCGAAGAAATGAAGACAAAAATCCTTCTATAACGGCTCAGGCATCTTCCTGAAATGGACCCGCTTCCTGATTTAAAACAAAAAAACAACAGAAAATTTAACCCTAGATCTAGTTTAGTTCGAGGTTAGACTCTAACCCGGGGCTAAAAGCACTAACCTCGACTATTACATACGGGCCCAGATCTCCAACGTAGCAAGAGGGAAGTCACAGGGCGGTCTGGGTCAGTATTTACGTGGGCGCATCCCATAATTATCACAGAAACAACCGAACAACGACGGTAACGTCAAAGACACCAAGTCATCAGACCCCGCCGCATCATAAACTGTCCTTGAACTGAGCAGCCGTTCACGTCGGAGTTTGGTGCACTGAACCACTGAGTCAAGAATGAGATGCACTGACAAAAGCTCTGGCAGACGGGTTGCCATGGTAACGAAATATTGCCGCTAATCGTCGTGTCTGCTGCATGCAAAACAAACACCTCAAATTAGGCAGGGGCCATCCGTACCTCCTGGGGGAGAGAGAGAGACAGAGAGATTCACCACAGACATCGCTTATCTCATTCACACCGACGTGGAGGGTGGGGTGAGTGCTTGGGAGTTTAACGTCCTTTTCCACCACGTATGGGTGATATCAAAGACAGGGCAACGAGAAAAAGGCCAGCACAAATATCTGGCCCCTGCCGGGATTCGAACTCACGACTCGAGCATTGAAAGTCCAACGCTTTACCACGGATTCGGCTATCCCGGCTCCCAGATTTAGTAGGACTTCGTACGGAGGACTTCGTTGAGCAGCGTAACCCATTTGCATGTAAATTAGGCACGCTAGCCATTAGCTAATCGCGGCAGCGCGTTAGCAGCTCGCGGCCTCTGCCGTGTGAGCTTGATTTACATGTAAATGGGTTACGCTCAGCGAAGTCCTCCGTACGAAGTCCTCGTGGGAGCAGGGACACACACACACACCCACACACACACACACACACACACACACACACACACACACGTGGCTCATCAGCGAACTAGCAGAACAGACTAGCAGTGTTTCTACTGCTCTGTAGTAAAAGCGTCTAACATAGAGTAGAGTACGGGCCATGAAACTCGAGTCAGTTGTACTGAGACGAGTGGGTGTCACTAGTTCTCAACTCTGTGCCTTGCAGCCCCTACCCCCCCCCTCCCTTCCGCCGCCCCCCTCCCCTCCCCCCCCCACCCCCCCCGCAGAGCAATCATAGAGCCACTAGGCGGCGTAGTGTATCCAGCCAGCCAGCTCATTAATGAGACCTTTGCTCTAATAGTTGTGATATTAGCCTGTGGAATTTTTGTACGGCGGTGGCATTCTCACGACCCTGATACCCCTCCCTCCTCCTCTCCTCCTCCCCCCCCCCCCCATACCCACAAGATTGAAATGGTTTACTCTCAGTCTGGTTTCCTCGATCTTGGTTCGCCGCATCTTATGTTGCCAGGCGACAGTGTAACGCATCCTGTGTCGCCGGCGACACTGAGGGTACGCCGCGTACATAATTATGTGCACGGCGACACTGAGGGTACGCCGCGTATTATGTGCACGGCGACACTGAGGGTACGCCGCGTATTATGTGCAACGGCGACACTGAGGTACGCCGCGTATTATGTGCACGGCGAGACCGAGGGTACGCCGCATATTATGTGGCCGACGACACTGAGGGTACGCCGCATATTATGTGGCCGGCGAGACCGAGGGTACGCCGCGTATTATGTGCACGGCGACACGGCCGTGGGTACGCCGCGTATTATGTGGCCGGCGACAGCGAGGGTACGCCGCGTATTATGTGACCGAGGGTACGCCGCATATTATGTGGACGGCGTCAGGGTACGCCGCGTATTATGTGACCGAGGGTACGCCGCATATTATGTGGACGGCGTCAGGGTACGCCGCGTATTATCTATTATGTGGCCGGCGACATGGAACGCCGCATTACGTCGCCGACGAGAGGGTACGCCGCATATTATGTTGCCAGCGACAAAGTAGGCCGGGTGTAGAAGAGTGTGCAACGGAAATCTCGCCAAAACTGAGCTCTTGAAGCACTGACTTTTCTTAATCATGTGCAGATTTGTTTACGGCGCCTGCCCCGCCCTCGTGTACACACGCACGCACAAATACCAAGTGTGCACGCTAAAAATCCCAAGTCCATCTTTCCAAGAAGAATAGGCTGTGGCGGCCCAAGCTAGCCACAGGCAGCCCGTACAGCCAACTGACCAATCACTGCCCAAACCTTGCAACGCGCAGGCTGCGTGTGCGACAAAACCGCTGGCCGCTAGCAGGCAGCCGAGTACGGCAACATGCAGACTGGCAGTCGTGTGCGCAGCCGCAGGCTTTCACTGCTTTGTCCTCCAGCCCTGCGGCGCCTTGGGTGGCTCAGAACAAGCAGATAACGTAGCCCGAGCAATAGCCATACCAACTTCCATTATTCCAGAAGGATACAGAGTCAGTACGAGTTTTGAAACGCTCGTTCCGGGCGCGACGTACTCAGACACAAAACTATACGACACTGTCCATTTTCTATAACACCCCCCCCCCCCCCGCTTCACCCCTCACCCCTCCCCCACTCACCCCTCCACCCCAACAATCTTTCGGGCCGTTTGCGGTTCGCTTGGGGCATCAGATTCAGTCAGTGCCGTCTAGAGTACAGCTATGCCCAAGGGGTTCGGGGATAAGGGAGTGGTGGGTAGTATTCGGATGAACTTTCTCAGTTGCGGGAACCCTAGACGATTGACATTATAAGAGGAATGTCCTGTTCTCTCTTGTAAACCGAGGGAGCGCATCAAGTTTTGTATGTGCATCACGGACGATAAAATGTGACATGAAATATGTATTTGACACGTAGAAGAAGCATTTTATTTTTATTGGCTCGGCCGAAATAGGGATCACATGATTAATATTAATTTGCAATTATCTGCCATCGTGTGGAGCATTAAGTTACTGGGGGTAGGGGGGGGGGGGTAGGGTGGAGCGCAGACAAGCGTTTATGGCTGGCGAAAACAGACCAGCCCTGCACGAGGCAACCTTAAGGGGGGGGGGGGGGGGTAAGGGTTTTGGGCGAGGGAAGGGGGCGGGATCAGCTGCAGACGCAATGCACGTTCTGTGTACAACCCCTTCAGATTGCATCATAGGGGGTGGGGGATGGGTCACTGACGGTTTGGGAAGAGGGGTGGGGGTGGGGAGTTGCGGATGCAAAGCACGTTCTGTGTACTACCCCTTCAGATTGCATCATGGGGTGTGGGGGTTGGGCCACTGACTGTTGGAAGGAATGGAAAGGGGCAGTTGCGGACGCAATGCCGCACGTTCTGTGTACTAGCCCGCACATTGCATCAGTCGTGGCCGGGTGGGGCCGGAGGGGGGGGGGGAGGATGCCGGGGGAGCAGTTGCAGACGCAATGCACCTTCGGAGAGGGGGGGGGAGGAGGATCAGTTGCGGAAGCAATGCAGGTTCTGTTTACAAGCCCTCAAATTGCATCATTGGGTGTTGATGGAGGGAGGTGGGGATGCAGGACCGGTGTGGGAGACAACTGAGAGGGGAGACCACTGAGTGGCAGTCGGCAATGCTTGCTGTGCCGGTGTCAGTCACCCACTACGGCCCACAATTTGCATCAGTGACTACTGGATCGAGCAGGTATAAACCGATCATCCATGATCACTAATCAGTTTATACACTGACAGATATATTCGTTGTCTGAAACCAAAGAGAGAATACGGCGGGTCTATTCGCAAGCTTCGGCCGGCTTCAGTCTTCCGATTCGGTCAGTGCTGGCCGGGGAAAAATCCGGGAAGTCAGTCTGAGAGGGGGTGGGAGGGGGGAGGGGTGTGCAGGGCTGCAACGCATAATCGAGTCATGGTTATAAGTCTGTGTACTAGCCCACAAACTGCATCACTGCGGACTGGACTAATCAGTCGAGCAGCCGGGTCCGACAGTACATCCCGGATCAGTGGTAATTATTCCAGCGTCAAGTTGTCAGTGTCAGTGAGACTGACCAGAGTGTGCCGGCCGGCACGTAATTCATTCTTTGCCTGTATGAGGAGAGGGGGAGGGGGGGCGGGCGGAGGGGAGGGGCGTATGTAATGGGGCCGGGGGGGGGGGGGTCAGTAATCTTACTTAGGGCCCTTGGCTCCACGTGGAGCATAGGCCATCGACAACCCTTCGCCATCGCACTCTGTTCTGGGCTAGTCTTGCCACTCCAGTCCAGTTGGTCCCCTGCTTACATAGCTCTGCCTCAGTGTCCCGCCTCCAGCTGTTGCGAGGCCGGCCTCTCTTCCTTTTCCCCTGCGGGTTCCATGTCAGGGCTTGGCGTGTGGTGCTGGATGCTGGCTTCCTGAGGGTGTGTCCAATCCAGCCCCACTTCCTCCGCAGGATCTGCTTGGCCACTGGTTCCTGCCCCGCTCGCTCCCACAGCTCTTCATTCCGGATCTTTTCTGGCCATCGGATGTTAAAGATGCGCCTCAGACAGGTGTTGAGAAATGTCTGGATCTTCTGCTGCATCGTCTTCGTTGTCCTCCATGTTTCGCATCCGAAGAGCAGTACTGACTTCACGTTGGAGTTGAAGATGCGAAGTTTGGTTCTTATGCTGACAACTTTGGATGCCCAGACGTTCTTCAGCATGACCATTGCTGCCCTTGCCTTGCCGATTCTGGCTGTGACGTCTCGGTCTGTGCCTCCCTGTCCATCAACCACACTCCCCAGGTAGACAAAAGACTCCACCTCCCTGATGGGCTCTCCACCGACTGTGACTGGTGTGTTGGCAGTGGTGTTGATCTTCATCAGCTCGGTTTTCTTCCTGTTGATCTTGAGCCCTGTTCCGGCTGATGTGGCTTCCAGGCACGTAGTCTTGTCCTGCATCTGGCTGTGGCTGTGAGACAGGAGCGCCAGGTCGTCCGCGAAGTCGAGGTCATCCAGCTGCGTCCAGAGTGTCCACTGTATCCCGTTTTTCCTGCCTGCTGTAGTGGTCTTCATGATCCAGTCGATGACCAGGAGGAAGAGGAACGGGGACAACAGGCATCCCTGGCGGACTCGGTCTTCACCTCGAAGCTTTCTGACAACTGGCCGGCATGGGCAATCCTGCAGCTCATGTCTTGGTAGGTGCACTGGATCAGGGAGATGATCTTCCCGGGGACTCCATAGTGCCTTAGCAGCTTCCACAGCGCCTCTCTGTCTACACTGTCGAAGGCCTTCTCATAGTCTATGAAGTTGATGTAGAGGGGGGAGTTCCACTCCAGTGACTGCTCCACAATGATGCGTAGGCTGGCGATCTGGTCAGCGCAGGACCTGTTCCTGCGAAAGCCTGCCTGCTGGTCTCGGAGCATGGGGTCGACTGCCTCTCTCATCCTCTCCAGTAGAATTCTGTTGAGAACCTTGCCTGGCACTGACAGGAGCATGATCCCTCGGTAGTTGCTGCAGTCCCTGAGGTCCCCTTTCTTTGGCAGCTTGATGACGATCCCTTCTTTCCACTGGGCTGGCACCTCTTCCTTCTCCCAGATCTTGCTGAACAGGCTGTGCAGCATGTTGACGGCTGTATCTGTGTCTGCTTTAATGGCTTCTGCTGGTATCTCGTCCGGCCCTGCAGCTTTCCCATTTCTCAGTGTCATGATGGCTTTCCTGATCTCCGCCTTAGAGGGCTTGTCGCAGTTGATGGGTAGTTCTGTCTCAGCTGGTGGGATGTCTGGTGGTGTTTCAGGAATGGGGCGATTTAACAGCTCCCTGAAGTGTTCTGCCCATCGCTTCAGCTGTTCCTCAGTTGTTGTCAGTGGGTGCCCGTTCTTGTCCTTCACTGGTTTGTCTGTCTGCTGAAATTTGCCCGCGAGCTTCTTGGTCACCTGGTACAGGTCTTTTAGATTCCCTTGTCGGGCTGCTTCCTCTGCTTGACTGGCCAGGTTGTCGATGTAGTCCCTCTTGTCCTTCCTGGTGCTCCTCTTCACTTCTCTGTCAGCTGCTGTGTATTCCTCTTGTGCCTTTGCCTTAGCTCTTCTTGTTCGGCTCGTGTTCAGTGCAGTTTTCTTCTCTTTCCTAACTTCCAGCTTCTGGATGGTATCAGCAGAGATCCATTCCTTATGTTGGGTCTTTCTCTTGCCAAGGACCTCTTCGCATGTGTCGTGCCAGAGTTTCTTGCTGTGTTCCCACTGTGTCTCGATGTCCATTTCACTGTCTTCTATCAGGTCTTGCAGTGGCTGGAACCTGTTGGAAAGGCTGATCCGGAATGCTGCTTGTGTGTCTGTGTTCCTGAGAAGTCCAACGTTGTACCTGGTCCGTGTGCTGTTGGCGTTGGTGTGCCTCTTAAGCCGAAGTCTCAATGTTGTTGCAAGAAGGTGGTGGTCTGATGATACATCGGCACCCCTCATCACACGCACATCCCGCCACGATCTCCTGAACTTCCGGCTGATGCAGATGTGATCAATCTGGTGGGTCAGTAATCAGTAGGGGTGAAAAACAGAGGGGTGAGGGAGGGGGGGTGCACGTTCTGCTAGCCATGCCTGCACCCGTCCACAACTGAATTGCCTCACTGACTGGTCCGTCTGCCGGAGGAGGTCAGTGTACACTACTAGTACATCATGAAAATTATTCGTCAGTTGTCCACTGGAGTCGGAGACCAGAGAGGATCACTGAACACAGTCTACCCGGCGGCAATACAATACATTCATGGTCGATAAGCTTGCCACAGCATAACTCTCCTTGTTTCCGTCCGCCCTGCTCAGTCGTGGCCCCTGTAGAAAGTAGAGAATTCCCCGGTGCTTGTAATGTCGCCACAGACTGGGCGCATGTAGTTTGACCTTTGACCCCTGTTAGCGCGTGGTGGCACGTGCCGACCGCAGATTCCAGACATTCTGGCACGCACCGTGGTAATTCCTGTGGTTCAGTTACTGATGTAGGGTGCCTCAGTGGTACGAACCCAAAATACGATTGGACACGACAACGTACACAGCGTCGTGACTGGACTATGGATCCTCGACTGACTTGAACCGTGACTGACTCTGCAGCTTGTTTGTTTGTTTGTTTGTTTGTGTGTCAGTTTTGGCCGATTAGACCGTCTACACCGCGCCGGCGTCACACCGGCACTCAAATCTTTGCCGAATAGTTTATTTTTCAAGTTTATAGGAACGGCGGGCTGTTGTTGTTGTTGTTGGTGTTGGTGTTGTGTGTGTGTGTGTGTGTGTGTGTGTGTGTGTGTGTGGTGTGTGTGGTGTCAGCCTACGGTGTGTGTGTGTGTGTGTGTGTGTGTGTGTGTGTGTGTGTGTGTGTGTCAGCCTACGGTGTGTGTGTGTGTGTGTGTGTGTGTCAGCCTACGGTGTGTGTGTGTGTGTGTGTGTGTGTGTGTGTGTGTGTGTGTGTGCTTTTTGTTTGATTTTTTGTTTTATTTTGGGGGAGTATTACTGATTTGGTTCTGGTTTTGTTTGTATGTGTGTTTGCATCCTGAACACTTTTGTCTGAGTCACTCATGACTCGATCATGACTGACCACAACAAAAGACAAGCTTGTACCTTTCTCTCATAGTCACACTGACAACGCAACTGAAATGTTCCGCCGCTGATTGACCTCCTGGTCGTTCTGTGTGTGCAGGCTTCTCCCAGGAGCGTATCGAAACCTACCGGAAGTTGTCCTACACAGTGGAGTTCTCGTCTTCCGGTGACACGTTCACGGCCAGTGTGGAGTTCGCGGCAGAAGGTGTCCCGGCCCAGAAGTACTCCTTCAAGCTCGGGGAGACCTTCGACTACCAGTCCATCGACGGTACAAAGCCAAAGGTAAACAGTTAACGGACACCGAGATGGAAGGGGGGGGGGCGGTCGGGGTTTAGGTGTTTTTGCACGTGATTTTGACTCGATTGGAAAAGGAAAAATCCATCCAGATTCCTGCCCACCAAAGATTCGAACCGGCCGGGCAGCTCACTGGCAAGGTCCGACGTCGGATGCCTTAACCACCAGACCAAATCCCCTTGTTGTCAGTGGCATGTTCCCCCCACTGTCAGACCACAGTAATTACTTGAATTCTTGCCAGGTGAGTTCCAGACTGGAGTTTCACTTTGTCATGTGTGTTTCAGCTGACCATCACACTAGAGGGCGGGAAGATCGTGGAGAACTACAAGCTGGAGGACAAAGACCGGGAATGGCAGACGACACGCGAGGTGGACGGTGACGTCATGACGTCTGTGAGTCTTTTAAGCCTAAAACCGGCTCTTAACTGGGCTGACTGCGGAGCGCCACAGTGCTGTCCACAGTTGTGATACAGTTGTGATTTTGGGGGTTTCCGCCGCTGTGGCGTCATCACAGCAACATGGATTTCAAATAGCCCAACTGTGACTGTGGTTTCCACAACAGATCTGATTGGCTGTACTCGGCGCGCAAACATGGCGGACAGTGCATCTTCAATCGGTTTGTCACCGAGCACAGCTGTGTTCAGCGTTGTAGTTAGTAGACACACCGAGCGCAACGACTGTGATGTGCACATGTGTGTTTCGCGCGCTGTGCCCAGTTAAGAGCAGGCTTTATAACTGAACTGCGTGCATTCTCTCTCTCTCTCTCTCTCTCTCTCTCTCTCTCTACTTCCTCTTTCCATCCGTAGTTGTACAAAAATTCAGATCCCAAAACAACGTGGTCACCAAGAATGGTTTGTTTGTTTGTTTGTTTGTTTGTTTGTTTGTTTGTTTGTTTGTTTTTTTGACTGTCTGCAGCAGCGGCTGTTAGTCAGTGTGTATCGGGAAGTGAAATTTGAGTTTTCCTGTACTTGTACTGCGCTCAGCTGTGTCAGAGAATTTCAGCAGAGGAAAGGAAATTGACATAACAAATAATTAGTTCTCCGCCTAGCCTCGTTAAACTGGTTCGTATCGTTTAAATTTGCTCAAGCAATACAATGCACACAAGTTCGTGTACATTACTTTATATATGTAATATACGGTGTCTTAACTCTTTGACACTTTCTTTTCTTTCTGTTGAACAGACCACCACGTTCGCCGGCAAGTCAGTTGTGCAGAAGCTGAAGAAAATCTGAGCAACTTCCATCACATCTTTCCTCCATAACTGCTTCTTCAAGTTTCCTTCGTTACCTGGAGCAAATGATCAACTTTTTTTATACGATGGCATTCGATGTGGTCATTTCTTGATGACGTAACATACAGCTTTCAGTGACGTTCGCTTTTATTGTGCTCAAGCCTTGCCACTGGTTGATTTACATCACGTGGTTGTCCTGTAAAGTAATTCGAAATCGTGTTGTGACCATACATGGTATGATTTGTTTTTCTCTGTTGAATTGCGGGCATTTTTACATCAGTCAGTATTAAAGTGGCATAAGCGACTAACTATTTTTGTGCCTGATTTTGAATTTTTTTTTTTTTTTTAAAGAAGGTATATCAAGTTGTGTGCATACCTCTCTCTCTCTCTCTCTCTGTCCCGCGCGCTCACACACACACACCAACAACAACAATAAACAACAACAACAACACACACACACACACACACACACACACACACACACACACACAACACACACATATTATATATATATATATATATATATGTGTGTGTGTGTGTGTGTGTGTGTGTGTGTGTGTGTGTGTGTATAAACTAGTGTCCAAAAGAAACGATACCAAGGGTTGGCAAGGACATACATGTACAATAAAAGCAGAACAATGCAGAAAATTCAGAGTGGTATATTTCATTAGCAAATGTTTCCGGTATTCCCGAGCGCAGACGCTGTATTTGGGACGTGGGATACGTAAACCTATGTTTTTAGGCCTCGGGGATCACTTTGCACAAAAACATTCTGACAACAGTTTGGTATCGTTTCTTTTGGACACTAGTTTTTATATATATATATATATGTAAAACAAGAATGAGGGTGGGTCGGTGGGTGTTTGATGGTTTAACGTCCTTTTCCGCCACATACGGATGATATCAAAGACGGGGCAACGATGAAAAAGCCAGCACAAATATTTGACCCCAGCCGGGATACGAACTCACGACACACGCATTAGAAGTCCAGGCTCTACCATTCGGCCATCCCGGCTCCCCTATCAAGAATGAAGTTGAGTATGCCTGCCCACGCATAATGAATAAACAAGCATACTCATCAAGGCAACCTACCTACCCGAAAGTGGACGTACCGTAGCCTACCTGAAAGTGGACGTACCGTAACCTACCTGAAAGTGGACGTACCGTAACCTACCTGAAACTGGACGTACCGTAACCTACCCAAACGTGGACGTACAGTAAGCTACCCGAAAGTGGAAATACCGTAACCTATCCGAAACTGGACGTACAGTAGCCTACCCGAAAGTGGAAGTACAGTAAGCTACCCGAAAGTGGACGTACAGTAAGCTACCCGAACGTGGACGTCAGTAACCTACCCGAAAGTGGACTAAAGTAAACTACCCGAAAGTGGACGTCAGTAACCTACCCGAAAGTGGACGTCAGTAACCTACCCGAAAGTGGACGTCAGTAACCTACCCGAAAGTGGACGTCAGTAACCTACCCGAAAGTGGACGTACAGTAACCTACCCGAAAGTGGACGTATAGTAACCTACCCGAAAGTGCACGTACAGTAACCTACCCGAAAGTACACGTACAGTAACCTACCCGAAAGTGGACTAAAGTAACCTGCACGCAGTCACCAATGCAAGAGGTCAGGGGTTCGAGTCCCACTCGGGGCGAAGAATTTTTCTGCCGCGTATGTGGCCCCCTCCATTCGGGCCCACCGTCGGGGGTTCTCTCCGGGTACTCCGGCTTCCTCCCCCTCTGCTTTGGAAATGTTCAGCCCACAAAATCAAGAAATAAAATGCAATTTTAAAATTCCGAAACTTAAATTGCTGAGCTGGCCCTTCAGTCGCACCACGTGATTGTAATGTGTTCAGTGTGTGAGAGAATGCGTGTGATTGGCGTGAGCGTGCGTTGGGTTTAGCTCGAGGTGCTTTGAGCCAAATATTTGGGATAAAGCGCCTATATTAATGCGCTTCTCATCAAGTAAGGTGAAGGCAGCAATGCCTCAAAGGGAAAATGAAGTTATTCAAGTATATTTGCAAAACACACACACACGCACGTTGGGCGTATGGTCGCAGTTTGCCGTTGGCCAGTCACTGATTCAGCAGTCAGTGAAAACACCCAAACCATTTGTACAAACATGGTATGCCAATAATGATGTTGTCGAGCCCGTCCTCATGGCAATTTTGTTTTGCAGTTTTGCAAATGTGAACGTTGATTTGCTATCCTAAACAAACACACAGCCTCCATGCAAATCGCACAAGATAAACCATTGTTGTTTTGAGGGACGGTCACGCTTTGAGAGCAGGGGAACAGCTTGGCACTTTGAAATGCAAAAACAAAAAAGTAAATAAATAATGACATTAATAATAATAATATAAAAATAAAAATACACCAACGGGTTGCCAGAGTGTACATGCGTGACAGTGTCGAGTGAAGTGAGCAGGCGCACGAATATGGTAGTTAGTTAGTGGAGTCAAAACACGGTTTAACACAAAACACGCGTTTTTTGTTTCACGACTACAGGACAGCAGCGTAGCAAACCCTGCAACTAACAAGTAAACAGACATTAGCACACCGCAATTTTTGTTTGTTTATATGTTTGTTTGTATTTTGTTGTTGTCTTTTTCATGTGGCGTGGTATGGCAATTCCTTCGTGCAGCTGCCCGAACTCGTTATTTGTTTTTTCTTTTATTTTATTTTCATTTTATATGGGCCACTGTACGCAGAGACTGTTCCACACACAAACGCGCACACAGATACAGACACACAGACACAGACACACAGACACACAGACACACACACACACACACACACACACACACACACACACACACACACACACACGAACTCTTCATTTGATCTCTCTTTTCTTTTCATTTTATGTGTGGACACTGTACGCAGAGACTGTTCCAAGTTCCAAGCTTTATCATACTTTTAAGTCTCTCTGGGGGAATTGCAACCCCCCCTCCCCCCCCCCCCCCAAAAAAAAAAAAACAAAACAAAAAAAACAAGAACAACAAAACACACAAAAAAACAAACAAACATTAACAAACAGCAAATAAAAAACCACCACAACAAACAAAACACAGAAAACAACAACAGCAACAAACAGATATCAAAACGAATAAGTTGCTTTTTCATGTTGCCTATGTATTTTCTGTATGTCCATGTGTACATGTAAAGTGAGTTTTTTGTTTGTTTGTTGGTGGGGGGAGGGGGGACGGGGGGGGGGGTCTTGACTAGCCGGCCCCCAAGGAGTCTCAAAGTATGATACATCTTTGAACTGGGAACAGTCGCCACGCACAAAGAAAACATGATGTCTGTACCCCCACTTTAGGCCGTACGGTGTGTGCAACTATCCCGGCACCGAACTGCCTGTGCACCAACAGTATACCGATAAGGGGCATTGTAAAAGTTGTGAGACTGACTCACTCACGCCGTGTATAGACGAACGCAAGGCTGGAGTGAGATACCAAGACCTTGGACAATTTGAGTGAGACACCAAGTCCGCAGTGACAAGGTGACGAGGTGGAGTAGGTTATCCGCGATTACCGTTTTTTGTTTTTTGTTTGTTTGTTTGAACTGAAGGTTTTGTTAAGCTGCGTCAGACTGTGGCGATTTTGCTTTGCTTGCCAATCAGCGGTAAAATACACTCTCAGCCAATTACCTTAGCTCGCCAGTGAATAGAACACGGTCCTCTATTTTTTTCCTCGCCAATTCGTCAATCGCCAGTCGCAGCATTAGAAGTCCAGCGCTCTACCAGTCGACCACCCCGGCTCCCCGCAAAAAGCACGGATGACAGAACAGACCGAGGCACTCAAAAACAACCCAGACCAGGCATCTGAGATCCAAGCAGAGAACCTCTGACGTTGCCCAAAGCAAAGCAAAACAACCCTCATCCACCCCAAAGACACTCGCCCAGCCAAGCAGCCAAAGACACACGCCAGGAACAACTTGTCCTTAAGGGTTAAAAGCCATAGGACGTAAAGCAAGCTAATGATGATGATCAATCGCCGCTGACCGCCCGCTATCGCGCTTTGTGTATTGTCCAGCGCCAGGCCGGCTGTGCAGTCTGCTCACTGCACAATCGTACCGTGTGCGCAGAAAAGCCGTTCGGCGAGCGTGCGAGGTCTCCACAGGCTCTCAGCGTGTGCCGAGGCCCAGACAAGTCTGAATCGCTCGGGAGGGGGGCAGAGTAGCAGATTCGAGTTCCGTGGTGTACTTCGTCAGCTGTAACAACAGAAAACTTGGCGTATGCCCGAGAAAAAAAGCCTTTTCGGTGAATTACGCGCATGAAATATGAAATAATGATTATCGTGCGCGTACACGTAATTTCATTGATGCGTTGATTCGAACGGATGATTTGTGTCGCATTTCAGCCATGCGGAGTACACACGCGAACTCGTGGTAGCGTCGGTATGGTGCTTGTAATAGACTACTGACGCTCCGCCTTTTTCGTGTGTGTGTGTGTGTGTGTGTGTGTGTGTGTGTGTGTGTGTGTGTGTGTGTTGTTGTTGTTGTTTTTTAATCGACCGCACTGCACCGCAGGATCGGCTCAATTGGTTTGACCAATCAGGGGTGTTTCGCGGGTATAACGGCGAACCAGTCATATTGCCGCTGCTCCCTGAGGTTCTCCATTCCAGCAGAACAAAGGAGTGGTGTGATTGCTGCGAGTATAATGCTGGTGTGAGTTAGCACGTCGCACCGCACTGCTGATTAATGCAGCCGGCTCTAAAGTGGGCACTGCGGAGCGCCACAGTGTTATGCACACACTCCATGTGACACAGTTGTGATTTCGGGGGTTTCCGCCGCTGTGGCGTCATCACAGCTACTGGGGTTTCAAATAGCCCCAGCTGTGACTGTGGGTTCCACAACAGATTCTGATTGGCTGTACTACGTCACTCGCCGCGCAAACATGGCGGACAGTGTATCCATAATTGCATTGTGATAGGCTTCAGTGTTTACAGACCGCTTTTTGAAGGACACAAATGTCTTTGGGACGTCACGGATAAGCACTACAGAGACCGGACGGCTTGCCTCCGAGCTCTGCTTGCCATTGCGGACGCTATGGGCGTCGGATGTATCGTATCGTGATCGTGTCATCGTACGTCAGTGTCCATAGCTGCCTTTGTCAGTTCAGTTTTGTAGTTAGTAGACGCACCGAGCGCAACGGCGCACGCATGTGTGTGTCGCGTGTTATGCCCAGTTAAGAGCAGGCTTACATTCAGAGACGAGTGATACAAAAGCGTTCCGGTTCGTTTCGAGTTCCTTTTTCGCTGTTGATTCCCAAAGCGTCTGCTGAACATGTTCCGGCTTTGGTGTGCTCAAGTCGAAGAACTTTCGGAACATACCTCGCAAATTGATAAGCTGTCAGTCCAGGAACGGTTAAAACCGAGGCCCTCTCGTGCATGCGGACAGTTCGCCTGTAAATGGGAAACTGACCTCGACACTGGTACATCGTACAATATCGAGTTTCTGTATAGTTTACACATCGTCTGGAGAAATAACTTTCATGATGGCAATGTTCACAAAGAAAGAAGCCGTTGCATTTCTTGCAGACAAATGGGGCGTAAAGAGGGTGGAAGAACGACTACTCACTGACCGGAAGAATCTTATTGACGAGATTGTCGTTCTTGTGCACATTAACGTCAATTTCCAGACGGTGACGTTGCTTGCTGTTCCACCAAGCGAGCGCCGCCGTCCGACAGTTGCCGAAATCAAAAGGGACGGGATGTCCGGTGTTGGTGGAAATTGTTACTGTGTGAATGTCTTCACCTGGGGTCTGCTCAAAGGTAATATATAATAATTTACTCACATTTGGTAATCTTGAAGAATAGTATACGAGCTATTTGCACGCACTTTTTCGGGTGCTTTCGGTTCTGCTCGATGCAAAGAGACGTTAGACACCCTCACCTGCTCACTTTGACCTCTCCTTCCCCACAAACATGCACAAAATATCCTGAAATGACTGCCGACCGCGGCAGCCGAGCAGTCATCTCCCCGCCATTTTGATTTCTGATCCGAGTGTCGTTTCTCCGGTAAGCAGGCGACACGCGAATAGGAAAGGGCCTGTGAATGAATGAATGTGCTTCGCCGTTGATTCATCAGTCGTGTACACTGACACAGAGCAGAGACACACATATAACGTGCGTGCAAATAGCTCCCAGAATTTCGTATACTATTCTTCAAGATTACCCTCGCAGTTGTTGCCGGTAGTGGTGGCCAGGGTGGTGGCGATGATCGTACGTCCTGTTCCTTACAGCAACTGCACCCATCTTTGACAACTCCTGCAGTCATCTCCCGTGGTTGACTACAAGCCGATTATGTGTTATTACTGTCAGGATGTGGTGTATGGCCGTTGAGGCGTTGTAAAGCAACCCACGCATTCAGACGAACCATCCACGCACACTCACGCACACCATGCAGGAAACGAACACGACGAACAACATGCAAGTTAACTGGATAACTGCAGGCGGAATGCTTGGGTTTAATCCCTTGTAGAAGACACACACACACACACACACACGCGCGCGCGCACGCACTCGCTCATCCGTTCGCCATTCTCTCGCACACTCTCTCGTCATTCATTGTCATGGTCACCGTATCATAGTGACCATGAACCAATGACGACAAACACTCTGTACCATCGGGTTTCACTCCGTTTGACCTCTGCAGTGACCCGAAATCGGCTAGCCGAGACCTGCACCGAGACAAGTGATACCTAAGAAGGAATAAACAACAACAAAACAAAAACAAACAAAAACAACTCGGTGACAAGGAAAGTGGACAGTGAACAACTTTGTGGTCAACATGGTATTTCACAGTGTGCACAGAAGCGGTGAGTTCGGTCGTATTCACCAGCACAGTACATTTTCAGCTTGTTTCAGAGATTATTGCCTGCACGAGTTGTCTCCGAACAGTGCCATATACTTGGGCAATCTCGTTCCCTACAATGACCATAGCAACACTCTTTCGGTTTATAAGCTCTACGCTAACAGACTCAGGATGCTCGCCATTGCAAAATTATTGTCGATTTTGTTTCCTCAAGGGTTGGGCTTCAATGTTCAACTGTGTCCTTCAAGCTGCACGTTCGTTGACACCGGGCGTACCAACCACGTGATCCTTCTCGTGAACGACCTTACGAAGGCAGGTGACCTTCACCTTGTGGACTGCGCAACCCAGACGCCCACCTTCCGCGCGGTGCCGCTGGACTTCGAGGTCGAGTCCCCGGTGTACCAGGAGTCCTTCCTCGAGTACAAATACATCCGCCACGACGGAAAAATCCTCCGCATGCACGGGAGGGGTGACCCGGTCAGACATCGAGATCCTCCCAGAGAAGGGCTGGATTTCATTGTCGGGAAATGGCGCAGGTTTTACTGTTTCGAGATTCGCCCTACGGACAATTTGAGCGATCTCGACACTGCCTTTGACCGGATCTTCACTGACGTTGAAGCGACGCCTACGCACAAGATACTACGAGCTTTTCGCTTCCCGAACAAGAAAGCAGTGATGATTTTCAATGAGAAGCTGATGGTGGAAGAGGACGGCGAGATACAGACAACGGTTATGAAGGGAGACGAAGAAATTGTGGCTAATGTCAAGAAATACTTTCCGGAGATTAAAGAAGAGACATTTCGCGCTGCGCTGAAACGATGGCGCGAAACGTTTGGTAGACTTCCTTTCGACCTTTGAATTTTGTATGTTGTGTATTTCGTTTAGGTTTTTTTTTTGTTTTTTGTTTTTTTTGCTTGCTTGTTTGTTTCTTCATGTTTTTTTCGGGGAGCCGGGGTGGTCGAATGGTAGAGCGTTGGATTTCTAATGCTCGGGTCGTGAGTTCGATCCCGGCTGGGGCCAAATATTTGTGCTGGCTTTTTCATCGTTGCCCCGTCTTTGATATCACCCTATGTGGTGGAAAAGGACGTTAAACCCCCAAAACACCCACCCACTGTGTTTTTTTCTGTTTTGTTAAGCTTCTTGAACTTGTCTGGTGTACAAAAACATTGTGGGATTTTTTTTTCTTCATAAAATGCGCTTAAAGATCTAAGCTCCCAACAAAAAGCTTTCCGAAGTGTGAAAAAATTTTTTTTCTTACATTAGCCTGACGTTTTCCTGTGCTTAACCACCACGCAATAGATGTAGCCACCAAAAAGTTTGTTCGCTTGGATCCCCCCAGGATGTGACTTCCCTGCCGGATCACTCGTGGGTTACCCGAACGAAAAGCCAAGCGGCTGACCAGGCCGGGCTGGTCTGGTTTTTTTTTTTTTTTTTTTGGCTGCCCCAACTCTTTGCCAACTCCAGTGGTGTTCCTCCCAGGTCATGGGTGGAACCCACGGAGGACTCGGAAGCTGGGACAATTTTTATTAAGCATGATGATGGAGATGAGGATGATGGTAAGATGATGCTATGGATGTCCGTGTGGTTTGGGACTGCGGGACAGGGCCGCATTCCACGCTTCCTGTCATAAATATCCCGGCATTTACCAGGCCCGGGAACTACGGCACCTGCGGTGCCAGCCGTGTAATCATCCACATCATAAGACGTGTCATACTAAGGGAAGCACCCCCAAAGTCGCACCCGTGAAGTGGGGTGAAACTCGGCTGTGTGGCAACAGCCTCCCCATCGGGCCCATAGCACACCCACTCTGGGTAGGAGCCGACCTAGGTAGGAAAAATCCCGCTTGCCTCGGCTGGGATTCGAACCCGGGTCTCCCGGTCCATAGTCCGAAGTGCTAACCACTACACTACGGGGGCCGGTGGCTGGTCTGTTTTTAGGACTGACTGATTTCGCAGCCAGCGATCGTACAAGAAAAACGACGTGCGTTCAAAGGAAACAGTGTCTTACCTGTAAATATTACTGTAAATCTGCACATGTCTTTTAAAAACTAAATTATTTTTAAGCAAATAAAAGCGACATAAAAGGGACAGAAACCACTTGACTTTCACCAAAGATCCTCTATACCAGAAAACAATAGTAAAAATATCACAACACCCACCCTTTGGTGACAGAAGACCTATTACTATTACTACTGTTTTCTGGTCCTTTTCTCACCCAGCTTTTCCCCCCCCCCCCCCCCCCCCGCGCAGTGTATGTCAGTACGTCCGCAGAGTTACCTTTTATTTGTTTGTTGAAGTTATGTCCCATTTGTTTGTGTCCTGAGGGAGGCGAAAGCCGAAACGTTGACCTGTGCCGTCCTTTGTGAAAGTTAAGTGGTTTCTGTCCCTTTTATGTCGCTTTTATTTGCTTAACTTTTATTTAACCACGCAGTCGTTACCGTTTCCTTTTCTAAATTATTTTTAATCTGGGTGGTTCTGAATTTTACCTCTTTTAACCAGTAACACCTCATGTACAGATAAGGACCCGGCTTTGGCGTGCCATTATATATTACATAATTAAAATTATCAGAAAAAAATATAACTGGCCCGGCCCCGTGGGCTAGGAGTGCTCGCCTCATGTCCCCTCTGAATAAATTACACAACTAAACGTCATAATTAAAGAAAACCAAAAAGTCCCCAATCACTTAGGTTGCAGGGACGTTAAACTAAACACACACACACACACACACACACACACACACACACACACACCACACACACACACACACACACATCAAAGAAAACCGTATTTCTCATGTAGCCGAGTGGTTCGTACCCTCTCGCTCACTACCCTTTGTTCTCGGGCCAGCTCTGTACGGTAGCCTTTGTTCACCAGGGCCCGCATGTAAAAGTCGGGGTTAGTGAGTTTAGCCCCGGGTTAGAGTCTAACCTCGAACTAGCTTTAGGGTTAATTTTTTTTTTTTTTAAACCAGGAAGCGGGTCCATTCCAGCAAGGTGTCTATTCCGTTATAGCAGGATTTTTGTCTTTCTTTCTTTGCTTCCTTTTTTTATTTAATTTTGTTTGGGGGTTTCGTTTGTCATAGTCTGGGTTAGGCCCGTAGCCGTGGATTAAATTAACCTCGAGTTTTACATACGGGCCCAGTACATTAGTCCGCGCGTGTACGGCGGGTGTTTTGGATCCACGATGGCGCATGTGCCAATTAGTTGTGTTTGTTTGTGTCTATTTAGCGTCAAATATCTCCACAGTCGTTTGACCTAGAGTTATCCTGTAAACTGCAGTAGTTTCAGGAGAGTTTGCACTTTCTAATCATGTTTTGTTCTTAATGCTGTTCTATAGTTTAACGGGTGTATTTTGTCATTTTTATCACTTTTCGAAAGCAGAGTCCCAGTCTTTTGGCTCTTGGTTCGGCGATAGAAAAGTTCCTGTATTTTGCTAATGTTCCAAACTCATACAGTTTGAATGTATTTTCACGATCTTTTAGATGCAGTTTGTTTGAAGTTTGTAGCTGTTCTGTTACGCCCACTGTGGCCAGTTTTCTATGTGTAAGAAATTCCGCTGCAGCAGGTCGGCGTTCTTTGCTTTCTTTGTGGGCCGCACAGAGAGCATAAAAACCGCTGCCCACGCTTTGCTGCACAACCCGCGAAGCCAAGCAGTCGATGACACACGCCAAGAAAAACTTGTCCTTAAAGATCTAAGCTCCCAACAAAAAGCTTTCCGAAGTGTGAAAAAAAAAAATTACAGAGTCGACCGTGCAAGCACAGTCAACTCTGTCACAGTTGCACAGTTTTCAGCGTCCCCGAAACCCCAGTAAAAGCCAAGGGCAGCCAGATTTCATAGCTCAGTTTGCGTTTTAACCCAGAGCGAGAAAGATCGTGCAGCACTCAACATCCGCTGGACACTGTAGCGATGTGTCTCGCTCACTGACTGACCAAAAACCAAATAATGTCACGGCAAACTCGTGCTCTGATTTTATAAGGGTCCCCGAAGCGCTGAAAACTCTGCAACTGTGACAGAGTTGCCTGGATTATGCACAGTCGAAGGAGTCGCAGTTTTAAGAAACGCAATCTTTGGGGCTTTTTGTTGAGATTGCAGACCTTTAAGGGCTGACATGCCATAGGACGTAAAGCTCAAACCATTCACTCACTTTGCTGTACAGTCGCCAGCCAGCCCTTCCGCGAGCCATTGCACTGTGGGTTTTGCTCTGCCGTTTTATGATCTGCACTGTTTTCCTGAAATAAACTCATGTTATAGCGACCGCTGTGTTTTGCCTCCCTGTCTGCATGAACCGGACCCTCCCTGGGCACCCGGCTATACTCAAATACTGGCTGCCGAACCTGACCTCTCACACTGGTGACGGGAGTCTCTTAACCACTAGACCACCGCCCGTCCCATGTTACACATGCTACTTAGTCGCCAGTTACGCAGTTCTGCTTCACGCTATGCTTCTGTGAAACACTATGCGGAATCTTTAAAACTTTACATAAGGAAAGGCACACATTGTTTGAACGAATTATTTGGGTAAAAGCAAATCTGGGGACTGGAAAGCATGCGTAACTGACGGTCCATTTTCGAACAAATATTGCTGGAATTACCTAACAACAGTTCTCTCTACATTTTTTTTTTTTGTGTGTGTTCTTTTGTTTGTTTGTTTTTGGTGTGTGTGTGTGTGTGTGTGTGTGTTTCCCTCATAAACCGTGTTTGACAGTGACCAAAACGCCCTACCATTCTTAAAAAAAAAAACAAAAAAAAAAACGTTGAACTCATTCCTTATATTTGGCTAAGCCCAAATGAAAATTCTTGAACAGCTGCTGCGCGATTTGTTTTACAGGCAGTTACAGTTCACTCTTTCCTTATTTGATCTCATTCCATTGTAAAGATTGGTCACCGATAAGGGCACGTGTTTGGCTGTATCTCAAGATTGAAATGGGGTTATTTTGTTGTGCATTGTATTTCTTTTGGCTTCGGCAAACTCATGTTGAAAACCTAACAAAACAACACTGGGACAAACATTTTGGCTACTGGTACCAATTTAAAAAGGCAGAACCGGCCCCCGTAGTGTAGTGGTTAGCACTTCGGACTATGGACCGGGAGACCCGGGTTCGAGTCCAAGCTGAGACAAGCGGGATTTTTCCTACCTAGGTCGGCTCCTACCCAGAGCGGGTGTGCTATGGGCCCGATGGGGAGGCTGTTGCCACACAGCCGAGATTCACCCACTTCACGGGTGCGACTTTGGGGGTGCTTCCCTTGGTATGACACGTCTTATGATGTGGATGATTACACGGCCTGCACCGCAGGTGCCGTAGTTCCCGGGCCTGGTTAATGCCGGGATATTTATGACACGAAGCGTGGAATGCGGCCCTGTCCCGCAGTCCCAAACCACACGGACCTCCATAGCATCATCTTACCATCATCCTCATCTCCATCATCGCATAATAAAAAATTGACCCAACTTCCGAGCCCTCCGTGGATTCCACCCATTACCAGGGAGGAACACCACTGGAGCCGGCAACGAGTTGTGGCACCCCCCCAAAAAAGAAAAAGGCAGAAGGCAGCAAGTTGTCTGCACTCGCACTTTATTGCACCTCTCAATCTCATTCCTTGGATAATCTCTAGAAAAATATAGTGATTACATCCCATAGGAGCAGCAGAAGCAGGAATTACAAACACATGCATGTAAACACATGCACAGTAAATGCGTACGAATGAAAATGACAGTATGCAAAATGGTATGTATGTATATAAATGCATACATGGTAAATGAAAATGGCGGAATACATATACATAATACACATACATTCAAAATAAAGATTGAAAAAAGTCAAAAGAGCAAATCAGCGAAGTGACACACTTTTAATAAGCAAATACAGTAAGTATACTTGGTTGAAAATTACACCTCCCTTCAGCACCTCATTTGGACCTGTCCACTCCTAAAAGTAGGCAATCAGCAAGACGGCTACAGTTACATGTACGTAAATTTTGCGTACACAGTACATGCAAATGGAGGTGTAAATGATAAGAATAGAGCATTACAGGAAGTCAAAACGTGACAAAGCTATGAGGTAACATACGTGAAAGAATAGATCAAGAATACAGTACTCGTGCCTCGTTGAAAATAAAATTACCCCCCCCCCCACCCGAAAGTAAGTCATGAAACAAGCTAAAGCTTGTTATTTCTGATTTATTGCTGATTTACTGCAGAAAAATAGTAACAAAACTTCACATCCACTGTGCCATTGTAAATTAAAAACAGAAAATGCACTGTAAGTATGCATACTGGCACAGAAGGAAGGGACAGGAGGGTCAGAAAATTTGAAGCTTGCCCTAAACTGGTGATGAAAAACCAGCACTGTGCCATTGTAACGCGGTTAAAAACAAAAGTTTAGAAAATGCACAGCAGGTACAAGTACACATGAAAAAGTTGGGGTGGGTGGGTGGTGGGGGGGGAGTTTTGGGGAGTCCTTTTCCACCACGTATGGGTGATACCAAAGACAGGGCAACGAAGAAAAGGCCAGCACAAATATTCGGCCCCGGCCGGGATTCAAACTCACAACCCGAGCACTGAAAGTCAAACGCTCTACCATTCGGCTATCACCCCCCCCCCCCCCAAAAAAAAAAAAAAAAAAAATGTTGGGCATTTGGAGCATTTGAAGCCCGCTATCAACTAGTGATACATAAAAAAAAACATCACTGTGTCATTGTAAAGTGGTTAAAAAGAAAAGATAAAAGAAAAATGCACGGTAGGTAGAACTACAAGCAAAGGTGGCTGAGGTGAATTGTAGCCTGCCAAAAACAAATGAAAAAAACATTGATAATGCTATAAACACTGCTGTTTGTGCGACTACTACTGTGACTATGCTTCCATTTTATGGAGAAAAAAACAAAGAAATTGGATACACTGACTGTATAGAGAAAAATTAATGTTTACAGAGGACACAAAGTCAACACAATATGCTGCCTCTGAACTAAATGTTGTATTGACTTTTTCTTCGACTTTCGCGTTGTGTCAACTTTGATTGGAGAATATATGTGCATACATTAATAGAAGAGTGAGTGAGTTTTTCAGGGCTTAAAGCCGCGCAAGCACCAAAAACTAATTCGCGACTAAGCATACATTACAGGAATATGTAGAAAATAAAAAAAAAACACTCCAGCAAGATCTACATGTAAATAGAAGTGAATCCTGCATAACTAAGCAGATCAAAACAAAGACTGGTCCAACGATTAATTAACTCTTTGACGACGAAGCACAATTTCTAACACGCGATTTCCTATAGGAAATCGCGTGTTAGAAATTGTGCTTCGTCGTCAAAGAGTTAAAGTGCAACAGAAATGGGTTTGCACACACGACCATACTGAACTACTGTAAACGACATGTGACCAAGAGTTAGGTTTTGTGCAAATTCGTCAGGCTGGGGAATTGCTGAGGCGAAAAAAAAAGAAAGACTGAAACCTAGGCCAGGCTGCAGAGGCAGCGACCTGCTGGGGGACTACGGGGGCAATGCCACACTTCGGAAAACAAATACTAGCATTTTAATGGCATTTAGTAGCATCTCCCGGCACCCACAAGTAAAATATTGCATTGGTACTGACATGCAAGTCTTCACAAATGAAGTTAGACTGTCCAATATGATATTGCATATATTATGATACATGACTGTGTGTGCAACCTTTTCCCCGCTTCCTTTTCTTCAGCTGAAACTTAGATTTTTTTTTTTTTCAAATGAAAGGATAGGAAATTGGACTGAAACTGCCAAATGACTGGAAATTCCCCAGCCTGATTCATGCAACATTTATACCCTGCCTCACGTTAGTAGGCTATGATCCACAGACAAGAAATCACTGCACCAGTATTCAAGCACCGTTCCCTGTGATTCGAATCCTCGGGACCCTCTCACCATATTTTTGAGGGTCATTTTGTAAATTTGGAGGGTTCATACATAAGATTGTGTCTGTTACGCACAATGGCTCAGCGAAAATGCGATGCTGCAAGTGTCCGCTGCTAGTTACAGATCGCTTTTTGTTCATTGGGTTTCCCGGGAAAGCGTTGGAAAAATACTGTTTGTCACGGCAAGACCAAAACGTGAGTCCCCTGTGACGCACTCCTCTCAAAACTGTGCGTCAGTTTAAGAGTTTTGTGCGTACTCGGGAACACTGAATCAGGATGTCTAATTTCTTCTTCATACTCAGAGAGAGGGGTTGAGGGTATATCCCCAAATTCCTTCTGTGCTGAATGTGTCCCTAGGTACATGTATGCACTTAAATAAGGCATGGACAAAAGAGTTAAAATTTTGAGTTTAATATTTGATGTTGATGTCACAGTAGCTGGTAACAAAACCTAACCCTTGGCCATGAACAAAATGATTTGTTTTTCCCCTGTAAAACACCAAAAAATGCCAAAAGAAAATGCAGAACATTATGCACATAATTCAGATCTATTTAAATCTATTTGAAATAACTAACATCTATTTAAATAATGGAGAAGAAAAAAGACCAGATCAAAAAGACTGTGCAAAAAACCATTGCTGTTAATACATTCGTTGCACCTCATGTACATACATGTACAAAGAACAATTAACATTGTACAAAGTAGATTGTCATTACACAAAGATTTTCTTTGGCACACAAAGACCTCATCATCAAGATGGATTTCACAGACTTGCAAACAACATGAACAAGGCACTGTATGAGTGACACACTGAAATTTTGAAATGACTGAAACCCAGGCTGTAGTCAAGAGGCCACCCAGGCCCTACCAGGGTAGTGTGGGGTGGGGTGGGTTGGGGTGGGCAGAGGGCTCAAGGGGAGGGAAGGCCCTCCAGCTGATAATGAAGTCTTACAGACGATTGATTGCCTCTGCTGGCACACACACAAAAGAACACGACACTTAGCAGAAGTTGCTGCCATCAGACCCTCAAAAGTTTTTCTTTGGGAGGTGTGGGGTGTGTGTGTGTGTGGGGGGGGGAATTTGGTGCTGGAGGATGGAGAATGGAGGTGGGGAGGGGAGGGGGTGCGGACAGAAACATGGCTGCCAACCCCAGAAAGTGAATAATCATATTCCGGGGAAGGGGGGGAGGTCGTTGCTCGGCCATAGGCTGTCAACGTCAAACACAGAGGATCCGGCGCGAGTGATTTAATCAAAGAAACGACTTGGTCTACTGTACAGGCAGACAACGAACCTTCACGACTGTGGGGAGGGGACAGAGGCCCTCCAGCTGAAAATGGATTTTAGCAATCTTGAGGACATCTGGGTGCAAATCCTGCCACACCCACACTACAATGTGCTGCGTAGCAGAGGTTGCTGCTACCTGACTCCTTAAAGAAAAGGAAATGGAATTTCTGTCAGAGTGGGTTTTGCAAAAAAACGGATTTCTATTACCCAGGTATCAGAGTGTCACACATAGAAACATCAGCTAGGGGAAAGCCCCTAAGCCTGAATCAGATCCACAAATGCACAAACAGGCAGTGCTGAAAATCAATCAGCTAGGGGAAAGCCCCTAAGCCTGAATCAGATCCACAAATGCACAAACAGGCAGTGCTGAAAATCAATCTACTGGCCATAACCAAGTATTTTGTTTCAAATGTTTGAATAAACACATTAAGTACATTGTACACAATGTAAGAATTTCACACAGAGATCAATGTGTATATATACAACAGTGGCACACGTTAACACAGACTCTCGATCCCACAATAGCACCAGCCAAACAAATAGAAATATAGCACCAGCCACTAATTTCACTTTGCCCTACCTCTGTTACGTCATCTCATGATAAATGATGAAGAATACAGACTAGTCATGCCTTTCAATCCAGGTCGCAGCTGTATTTGTATGCGATGTGACCACTCTTTCTGACTGTAAAACTCAGACATACGTGAGGGCTTATAAGATGAATGCCTTGGCTGACTATAAAAGTAGAGGAAATTAAATTTTGTCCTGTATGATGCATGTTGCGGGACAGAAATGATAGGACTATGTCCGCCTTGGTAAGAAATAAATCGGATATATTTAACCTTCCGGCTACGTCGTGGGTAAAAAGTTGCACACACATTGCTTTAGATGAACGTATCTCCGTCAATATTTAGGTCACACCTTTGAAATTTCATGACTTTGTCAATAAATGGTTTGACAATGTTCATGCCAAAAATTGTGTTGTTTAACTTGTAATTAGCAGAGTAATTAAACAATAAATAAGAATAAGTTGTGAATTGCCTATATAAAAACCATGGGTAATTTGTTTCCCACGATGTAGGACTAGGAATAAGTCGAAAATTACCTATGTAAAAACCATGGGTAATTTGTTTCCCACGACGTAGGACTAGGAATAAGTCGAAAATTACCTACGTAAAAACCATGGGTAATTTGTTTCCCACGACATAGGACTAGGAATAAGTCGAAAATTACCTATGTAAAAACCATGGGTAAGTTGTTGCACACGATGTAGGACTAAGAAGTTTTTTAGTGACGTAGCCGGAAGGTTAAAAATGAATGATCTAAGGCCCAATGTCTGTCCAAAAGCTTTCCTTCGGTGTTATTTTCGAGACCTGGTTTCTTCAAGTTTTAATCGACTATGAGGTGTCTAGTTTTTCTTGGGGGTATACAACAGCACATCACTAGTATCACTCAAAACGGTCTCTACAATCATGGCGCATATCACCAAGAGATCAAAGATGGCTCAAGCAGCGGTCACAACTCTTCCTTCGTCATTTTGGCATCTTGGGCCTTGTCAATGACAACAGAGTCCTCTGTATCAGAGAAGTAATCAGGCTCCCCTGTGTAATGTGTTGGATACACAAGGAATGGGTCAGCGGACAGCGCCAGTAGATTCCGGGGAGAGAACGCATTCTTCCATTTTTCCCTGAAAATTAAAACAGTCTCTCATGTACAAGGATCGGGATTTTTTTTTTCTCCTGTTTTAACCCTTTCAGTGCCCATCATGTGCAGTCCAGTGCCCAGTGACACAGCGATCGTCAAATGTGTCGGGACCATGGTAGCCATTCGGGCTACCGCCCTGAACAAAACTAGTAGCCCGAAAAAAATTCTGGAAGCCGGAGTGGCTGCTAGGTTCTGATTCATCTCAGAATTCCTGCTGGCCATTCGGGCTACCGCTACTGGAGCTTTCACTCGCCCGGCGGTAAATTTGGTAGCGAAAGCGAGCGGGCAAGCGCATTTGACAATCGCTGGTGACACAGTATTCCGTTGCCTACTACACACAAGTTATACTCACAGCACACACATGATGACAAAATACACACGGACATATAACTTGGGAACTCCACTACGTGTGTGCGCACACACAACTTTGATCATGTCACAGAAAGGGTCTGGTACTGAAAGGGTGAAAGCCAGCAAGCACAAAAATATTTGCAAACAGCAAAGTCATTCAGCTTTGCACACACACACACACACACACACCACACACGTACACTCTTGCATACACAACATGCACAAACACATGCACATCACAACTGCATCCCTGGTTTTTCACAGCACCAGCATATGGGAACTGAAATTTCAATATATATGCAACAAGCTGCAAATCTGACCTCCAACTGAGACCAGTGACATTTAGACAGGTTCTTTATCACTTTCTGTAAGTCAATGAAATTTATCTAAATTTCTAATTTTGGATTATGACATAGACTGACGTCATTAAAAATTAATGTAAGCAAAGAAACTCCAAACAAATGAATGCCTGTTTGCGTGCTTGCACGCGCGCACGCACGCACGCACACACACACACACACACACACACACACACACACACACACACACACACACACACACATTACACATACTCATTGTGTCTGTCGAACATGCATCGGCAGGTACTCGTCGACTGGCACCATCTTGGACAGGGGCTTCTGGGCCAGAAGTTTGCGGGCGCCGGCATTGGACAGCATGTAGCTGAGAGTCCAGTAGGAGTAGTGTGGCCACGCCAGTCTCTCGCTGCCCTCCACCAGACGCTCGTCGTTCTTTCGCAGTCGCTTGCGACCTAGGTATCTGGAGGGAGAGATTCAGAACTATGCAGAGGGTACATACACACTCTCAAGTACACTATGCAGAGGGTACATACACACCCTCAAGTTAAACTGTTCTCCAATCAAGTTGTCTTCTGTGAAATATAGTAATATCTGTTCAAAACAGCAGGTAAACTTTGACAGGTACTATGCACCACACTTACACAAGATCCCAATCAGGAAAGAGGCGATCCAAATCGGACATCAAGTAACCAAGCTTCTTGCGGAAGTATGGCTCAAAACGGATGTCATCCTCAAAGAGAAGAACTCGGCCATAGTTGTTCTCCACCATCTGAAATCATATGGTAACAAACAGCAATTCGTCAGAAACCTGAGGTCTCTCCTCCCTCTCTCTCTCTCTCTCACGTGCCCGCACACGCATAATACTCACACCCACTCTACCAAAGCCCTCATTATGTTCAATTCCAACTTGCCCAGTGAATGGGTGGTGCAAGATTACAACAGCAAAGACAGAAACATCATGTCGTGGAAAGTCTTCCACCTGTAAAAGTGGGGGTTAGGGAGTTTACCCCTGGGTTAGAGTCTAACCTTGAACTAAACTAGCTCTTGGGTTAAATTTTCTGGGGTTTTTTGTTGTTGTTAAATCACAAAGCGGGCCCATTCCAGCAAGGTGACTAAGCTGTTATAGGAGGAATTTTTCTTCGTTTCTTCGTTTTCTTTTTTTAAATTTAATTTTGCTTTTGGGTTTCTTTTGTCCTAGTCTGGGTTAGGCCTATAGCCGTGGATTAAATTAACCTCGACTTTTACATATGGGCCCTGAAGTGATTACCGATGGAAAGACACACTAACATGCAAGCTGCAGTCAGACAACTATAAGAAGACAGTGAAATATTTAAATTTGGGCCCCCTGCATCCCAACACATAGCACATGATAAAAGCATCCTCACGTCCTCCCAGATGTAGTAATGGCTGAGGAAACAGCCAATCTCTCCCATCGTCATGGATTCTGCACAGAAAAGACACATGTGTTAGAGGCACTCACAGTTAATTGTAACCTTTATTCTCTCCAGCAAGTATCTTTTGGGAGCACGACTGGTGACTTTAGCCTGGAACATGCGCCATCTCCCTTTCAAACCACCTACCTCTCACACTGATGACTATCTGGTGTAACTTTCATCTGCCTGCACCTACAGATGTTACAAAGGGAATGTGTGCTTACCACCTACAGGCGTCCATGCAAGTATTTTCTCTCTGCTCCATATTAATGTTTCTGTCAAAGTCGGGGTCATTAAAACTTTTACAAAAAATAATACTGCTAAACGTATTTTTAAAAAAAAAAAGAAGAAAAGGTGGCTTTGAACAATGTTGACCCAAGGTGAAATGGAACCCACCTGAGACTGTATGGATCAGCAAAGCCAGGTAGCTGCATTATACCTTTCTCTTCCAGGTATTCCGGGGTTAGTTTCCTGCACATACACAGAATCAAATATAGTCAAAAGTGATTCGGAGGGATCAGTGACTACTGCCAACCTCACAATTAATACTGCTGAATATCTTTTGAATACTAGTCCTAAGACAAAACATAGTGTGGGTAAATAAAGATGTCAGACAATGTCAAAATATGGACTGTTAGGATACAGTCAAAAATAAGAGTTTGACCACATCTCTGGGTAGGACAACTACCATAATTGTCCAGGATGGCAGTGGGCAGTGATGCGTGACATGAAAATCAATTTCTGATCTCAGTAGTGACTGAATTTAAAACGATGTTTGGTCGAAGACAAAAACTGCATGGGTGTGTGTTACGTTGTTTGATCATTCAGCAGGCTACACCTGTCCGATTACATGTACAATGTATCTTTGAAAGGTTACGCACATTTTCTATTTGAACACTGAAGTATTTGCATCTCAGTTGCTTTGTCGCCTGAACAGACTTCAGTGTTTATAGACCCTATCGAGGGACACAATGTCTTTGGGACATCGTGGATAAGCACTACAGAGGCCGGACGGCTTGGTTCCGAGCTCGGCTTGCCATTGTGGAAGCTATGGGCGTCGAATGGTATCGTATCGTGATTGTGTGACCGTGCACAGCTGCCTTTGTTCAGTTTTGTAGTTAGTAGACAGATTGAGCGCAACGACTGTGATGTGGCACCTCTTCCTCTCTATCTACTGTTTTTCTCTACTCCTCTGCTACATTTCCAAGCACAACCAGCATGAACTTTCTAACAGAGTACCTGTTATATAAGTGGACTGTGCATTGGGACAAGTATGAGATCTGCATGACAAACAGACAGCCTGAATCACTCACTTTCCATCAACAGCAGGGACGTACTGCACATCGATGCCCAAGATGTCGAAGGCGTTCATCATTCTCTCCCTTCTCTCTGGCCGTCGCTCCAGGTTGATCAAGTACACCTGGACGGAACAGCACATGGTTAAACTTCATTCTGATTCCTGTGTGCTTGCGGCTTGCGCAGCTTTAAGCCCTAAAAGCTCACTTACTCACTCCTGTGCGCTTGCCTGTCCATGTACAGTACATGTACCTACATCGAATGTGCCTCTGAGAATTTTGCCCCACACAATGGCGGTACATGTACATATTAACAAAGTACATGTAATTAAATGTCAGATTGGCAAATCCGCAAAGTTTTATCAATGTGCTTCCTTTTTTTCTGGACATTTTGCATTATCTTTAGATTGCTCACAGTTTTACTAGTCTTGTTGAAAACTTAGGGGCCGAAATTTGGCGTCTGGTCGAAAAGTAAGGTGGGTTTTTTTTTGTTTTTTGCTTTTTGCCTAACTTTTTCATATTTTGCTCTGTGGTTGAAAGGTAAGGACAGTCCAAAAGCTTAAGGCCATTACGGTAATTAGAGATACATCCTGCTGCTTGTTTAAGCTCACAGATCAACCTAAGCTTGTTATGGTGAAAAGGAGATAGTCTCATTCAGATGTTAGCAAAATATGATCCTTTCTGGGCCTTCATTGCTAAGATATGAGCCAAATTGTGAGTGTACTGGCAACTACGGGTTACCAGCAATGGAAGAGCCATATAAAATTAATTTTATAAATAAATGGGCACAGGATCACATGACACCTAATTACCCTACAACTGTAAACACAAACATGCGGGCTGGCATGGTTTTCTGGTTCAGTCCCCTGGTCACAGGTCGGCGCCAGACCCATGCGCATGCAGTCAATCTGACCTGCTTACGGTGCTTGCCCGTCTTATGTCTTAATCGTTACGGTAGCGTGCTCTCGGAACACCCGTTGGCAATTTTGTTACCAGCGATTTTCTCACCTAGCACGCACGTGAAGTACTGGCACAGCTAACACAGAAGCAATACTAACTGACGACACGGTGAAATCCAATGTTGACAGGCACATCCAGGTGACCGTCTAAAGGGACGTCACCAATGAGTTCGTGTGGAGCAGACAAATCCTAATGGCCGCCGCTGTACTCGATACTTACTAAATTCGATAAGGGAGTACAGTCACACGGAACCGATGGCAACATTTTCAAGTTTACCAAGCTCTAAGATAGCCCTTGGGAAGACCACTGACCCAACGCTTTTTTGCATGGTGGGAACTGATCAACCTGCAAGAAGTGTCTTTAATCTTTTAGTTTTAGTCAATTATTTTGCTGGCACCTTTGTGAAATTAAATGTGAAGTAAGTATGCACTGTTTCAGAAGTATGCCCAAAGCACAGTGACAATCTAACCTAGTGCAAACTTACCTGGTCAAAGCCCAGTTTGTCCTTTGGAGGTTTTGCGACGAATGAAATGTGAGGAGAATGTGGTAGGGGTGGTCCAAACACTGCACACACAACGGAAAAAAAAAAAAAAATGAACATAAACCAGGAGGGACCACCAACAGCATTCAGCAGTGTTCACACTGGTTTTCTATCCAATCACTGTCATTACAGCAGCTTCTGAAAGACAGCACATGGAAGCATTTTACGACCAATGTTATATCAAAGGCCACCAAAAACCTTTCTAAGGAAAAAAAAGTTTCTTCTAGTTATACTTCATCTTCTGCCCTGCAGTAAAGGTAGAGGACATATTTCTGTGTCATTTCCGAAGCTCAAACATCAGCACAACACTGTAACTGTTACTAACATTAACAACACAGGAGATTCCAACCTGCAAATCATTTTTTTTTTCTTTCTTTAAGCCCATGAAGTTCAGAAAACTTCACAGCTGCATATTGTTTGTTCATTTGGATGGTTGGTCTGGGTAGTAGTGGTAGTACTGGTGTGTTTGTCCTGACTAGCTAAAACATTCTATAATTTGAATTCTCCAAACAACAGAACACTACTGAAAACAGAGTACAAGTTACACCATTGTTATCACACAACAGTTTGTACAGTTAGGTGGCATACGTATCTGCCATTGCTTGAGTGAAGTAAAACCTGGGACTCACACACACACACATGCACACACACACACCACACACACACACACACACACACACTGTATGTATAAACATAAAAAATAATTGGTACAATTACATATCAATATACTAAAGAAGTTTCATGCATGAATCTAGGTGCATAAAATAAATCTATTCGTGTGCATGTATGCTAGGTGTATGAGTAACATGTACAGCAGGTACGTATGTTATATATATATATATATAGTACGAATCTGTTATATGTACATGTGGTGTTATGTAAAATGTTAGTGTGTATGTATGGAACACATGTATGTTCATGTACCACGAAAAAACAAGAAAAAAAAAAAAAGAGTACAAGTTACACCAGACAATCTTTCATGCAAACGTCACACAATAACGGTTACTAGGAACACTGCGATGTTTTGTTTGATTTCAAGAACTGTAATGGACAGAAATAGTTTTCTCACCATTTGCCTCAAGCAGGATGTAGTCAAACTGTTCCCGTTCGTCCTTCAGATTGAAGCGGTGATCAAGGGGGATCACTACCTTGCCAAAGTAATGTGTGTTAAGGATGTGCATTGTTGCCCCTGCACAACAAAGAAGAATCTTATCCTACTGGTTTTTTTTGTTTTTTGTAAATCTAAGTTCGAAGTTATCCAGGCGTAACAGAATAAACCACGTTTATTACGCAGTGGCCTTGAGAATAAATGTGCAAATTTTATGAACTAGCAGAATTACGAGTACAAAAGAATTAAAAAATATTTGCAGAACCGCATGAAATACACCATTTACGAATTAGACAATTGAAAACAATGAAATCAAACACCTCTGAAACACAATGGATCAGCTGCAATTAAACATTTATGAAAATGTTAACAAACCAACTGAAACCAAAAGCTATCAAAAAAGAATTTTATAAACAAACCAATTAGTAGCTGAAATCAAACATTTACAAATATAAAAATACAAGGAAATCAAACACTGATGAAAATATAATAAACCAATTGGAATATATTTAGATCTTATCAAACAGCATTTCATAAAATAAACCTCAACCAACTAGTCACTGAAATCAAACCTTCATAAACATTATGAATCAACTGAAAACAAACATTCACAAAACTATAATAAATCACCTGAAATCAAATATCTGCAATTGAATAAACACAAAATATAAAAAAAATTTACCACGCCTGCTTGAAATAGACAGCTGACCGCAAAACAAGCTGGGTTGAGTTCCCAGTCAATCATTCAAGGCAGTTCAGTACTGAGTATTATACATGTGTATTAGTACTATTAGCATCTTCAACTCCAACGTGAAGTCAGTTCTGCTCTACGGATGCGAAACATGGAGGACAACGAAGACGATGCAGCAGAAGATCCAGACATTTCTCAACACCTGTCTGAGGCGCATCTTCAACATCCGATGGCCAGAGAAGATCCGGAATGAAGAGCTGTGGGAGCGAGCGGGGCAGGAACCAGTGGCCAAGCAGATCCTGCGGAGGAAGTGGGGCTGGATTGGACACACCCTCAGGAAGCCATCATCCAGCACCACACGCCAAGCCCTGACATGGAACCCGCAGGGGAAAAGGAAGAGAGGCCGGCCTCGCAACAGCTGGAGGCGGGACACTGAGGCAGAGCTATGTAAGCAGGGGACCAACTGGACTGGAGTGGCAAGACTAGCCCAGAACAGAGTGCGATGGCGAAGGGTTGTCGATGGCCTATGCTCCACGTGGAGCCAAGGGCCTAAGTAAGTAAGTAAGTATTAGTACTATTACCATTAGTGTCCCTGTTAGTGTTACGAAGTGAACACAACAGGAGTAAAAAGGAAATGCATGATTACAGTATGTGGCTCCCGCCAAAAGAAAACAAAGCAAGACAAAAACAAAACGAGACAGAACATAACCGGAGCCACTGGAAACATTTATCATCAGCAGTGACTTGGGATGACGTATTCACAGGATCCACGTAAACAGAATTCGGCTCCCAAAGCATTTTAAACTCCAAGAATCACACAAAAGCAACGACAAACCTGCGGCCCTGAAGTTGTGGGCGAGAATAATGATGTCGTCCCGGGGACCTGTGTAGTTGTCGGGAGGAGTCCTGTACGACAGTTTTCTGGACAGTTCACGTCGCATGTCGAACAAAACTGCTGTGTGCACCAGGGGAACAGGAAACAGACCCATTTTCTCCCTGTCAACAATCTCCATGTAGTCTGCAGAACGGTCGTAGTACCCCTGAACAGAATGATTTACACTGATGCAAAACAGTGGAATGCACAGTAGGCAGTGACTGGCATCAGAATTGCAGAAGAAAAACAAACATTGAAAATTAGCTGGGGTGTCGGGGCCATACTCAAAACAGGGAGTACTGGAGATCTGATACAGACTGTTCATGTGTGTTGTGTGGAATGCCACAGCACGGCTTATCCACCATTTTGTGAGAACCGCTCACACACACACACACACACACACACACACACACACACACACACACACACACACAGAGTACACACACACACACACAAACACACACACACGCACACACACACACTAAGACACACACACACACACACACACAAAGACACACACACACACTCACTCACTCACTCACTCACACTCACACTCACTCACACACTCACACACACACACACACACACACACACACACACACACACACACACACATACTCAAAACAGGGAGTACTGGAGATACAGACTGTTCATGTGTGTTGTGTGGAATGCCACAGCACGGCTTATCCACCATTTTGTGAGAACCGCTCACACACACACACACACACACACACACACACACACACACACACACACACACACACACACACAGAGTACACACACACAACACACACACACGCACACACACACACAAAGACACACACACACACACTCACTCACTCACTCACTCACTCACACTCACACACTCACACACACAGACACACACACACACACACACACACACACACACACACACACACACACACACACACAGACACACACACACACACACAGACACAGACACACACACACACACACACACACACACACACAGAGACTTTGGTGGTTGTACATTGCTTGCACGGCGTTAACTTGTTAAGCCCTAACTAACTCACTAACTAACTAACTGGTGGTTACAAGTACATCCAACGAAAAAGAAAGGCTGATTTTGAAAAGTCTCGACTTTCATTTGTAACTGTGTTAAAACCATCCTGTGTAGTCTATAAACAAAATTAATGTTAATAAAATAAAATACATGTAGCACGAAAAATATGTATACTGTATACACCATGTAAATCATGGTCAAACTTACCTTTTCACTCATAGCACCCCAGAAGTTTGAGTAATATCCTTCAACACTGGAATTCAGCATAGGCCCACAGCAAACCTGTTTGATTACAAACATGGCATCATATTTGCTCATTTGCATATGCATTTAACTCCATGCAAACATGTTCCCTACAGCTTTCCAAACTGAGGGTCACTTTGACCCTCTCTGTCAAATTCTGAGGGTCATTTTGTAATATAAACTAGTGTCCAAAAGAAACGATACCAAACTGTTGTCAGAATGTTTTTGTGCAAAGTGATCCCCGAGGCCAAAAAACATAGGTTTACGTATCCCACGTCCCAAATACAGCGTCTGCGCTCGGGAATACCGGAAACATTTGCTAATGAAATATACCACTCTGAAATTTCTGTATTGTTCTGCTTTTATTGTATGTCCTTGCCAACCCTTGGTGTCGTTTCTTTTGGACACTAGTTTATATATATAAAAGGTCAGACCCAAGTACAAAAATCCTGGTTCGACCATTGTTAACAAGACGACACATGCTTTGTGAATCAGAAACCCCAGCACTAGGGCGCAGATAATTCTCTGTTGTTTCCAATTCCGGCGACCGTCTGAGGTGTGTTGTTTCACTTTCGGTTTTCAAGTCTTGAAAGCCGTGCGTCACAATGAGTGAATGGCGTACACCCACAAAATATCTGCGTCAGATTCTGAAGTCTCTGCATAAATGACACACTTTACCTGTGCGTAATAAGGAACACTGATACAAGAAAAGTAAAACCTTTGAACACTAGATTACGGGTCCTACTAATTACCGAAAACAACTCTTAATACGCGTAGAATGCAGTTAAAACATAAAAATAACAACACACAAACATGATTTAAAGGTGAAAAAAGAGGCCTTAAACTAGTTTAAAGGAAAAAAGTACTTATTCACTCCAAGAGAACAGGACGAAATGAACGTGTCTCCCAAGGGAGGCGACTCTGGTCAGGACTGGTTATTTTCTGCAATATCACCTTTTTTTTCCTTTTAGCTTTTTTAAGGCCACTTTTTTCACCTTTAATCATGTTTGTGTGTTGTTATTTCTGTGTTTGAACCGCGTTCTATCCGCATTAAGAGTTGTTTTCGGTCGTTTCGTTGTTTTCGGTAATTAGTAGGACCGCTAGATTACATAAAAGCAGTGCATACTCACTTTTCTTGCTGCATCAAAAGCTGCAACGTCTGTCTGTTTTCAAGCACAACGTCAGCATCCAACATCTGAAGTGAAAATGCGCAAACAAAAAACTCCAATGAAATGTCTAGACTATGCCTGTACGTGCCCAGGTTGGGTGCTACTGTTGTAAACTTTTGTTTTCCTCTTTTTCCCATCCATAATCTTTTGAAGCAGAGTCAGATATCTACCATATCTATGTTAAGTGCAAACTAACCAACCAACTAACCAACACTGATTAATTGGGATCATAAACCAAACTTTCCATTAATTGTGTGTCTGTCTCTGTCTGTGAGAACTGTCACATGGTGATGCATACTCACAAAGAGAAAATCGGCCCAGGTTTTCTGTGCATATTCAACAGCTTTTTGCCGAAGGTTGATCACATTGGAAAAAACGCTTTTCTGTCCAGTCACAGGTTGAACGTTCATCAGTGTAGCCTGAAATGCATTTTGTTATTTTTATTAAACTTAGGAATCACCAATCTAAATCATACACGAACACACACACAAATAAAACTACATTCTGAAAGTAAATATTCATAGTACTATTAATAGTACTTTCTTTAAATCAAAAGAAAATTTATTATTTAATATTCATTTCATCCGTTTGTGGTATAATTTATACATATCATACCACAAACGGATGAAATGAACGGATGAAATGAATTAAATAAAGGATTGTACAATTTTTTTTGCATCTCATAGATAGTACTAATACTACTAATTACAGCTTTGAATTTGAGGGCTTTGAGGTACAAGAAAACAAGAAAAGTTTATTTGAGCATTCAATGCCTTTGTACTAAGGATGCAAAACTAAATAGAATAATACAAGCAGAACTCGCACCTATCTGCTTCTCGTCAATCTTGGTGTCCACGGAATGATAGAGAGGTTTTACTGCTGATATCCACTCTTTGAGAATGGCTGTTGTGTTGTCAACATTGTGGTCACTTCGAATCCTGTTATACATGTATAATAACAAATTGTGCTGTTTATAAGAGTATTAGTAGTAAGTCTAAGCAACAAAAGCTTTGGCATCTATTGCAGTTTCAAATTTCACAGTTTTCTTCTTTTGATAAAAACTGTCACAGTCATACATGTACACATGTATACATAATATCACTAGACTCAGAATTTATCAACCCCCCCCCCCCCCCATTCTACAAAACTGTATAAATTCCTTCAAATCACACTCTTCATTTGCTTAAAATCTAAGCTGTAATAAAAGAAGTGTACACTTCTCTTCTGATACATGTGCAATTTAGTATTAAAAATAAAATACCCCCCCCCCCCCCCCACACACACACACACACACACACACGAGCCAGGCCATTCCAAGTCACAACATAGTTCTTCAGGAATCCAAGGCCTTCAAACTTTTGTCAGTCCTGCTTCCGGCAAATTCACACCGTCAGTCCGCCACATGTCGAGATCATTCGGTGCGTTTCCTCTCTACCCCACGCACACACATTCCATGAGGAATTTGATCTCAGCTTTGTTCTAAGAATGAACGAATATGTTGCACAACAGGAGCAAAATGCTCCACACAAACAGAACTAGCAACCATATCACCAAGCTACTGTTGTACTCACCACAGAGAAATCCTATCTTTTGGGTATTCTAAGAGTTCAAGATGACCTAAAAACCACGGCAGCGTATGTGCCTTGTTTCGGACGAGGAGGGCCACGACAACAGTCGGCGGTAGAAAGGACTCAATTTCGGCTCCATCGTCTGCTCTAACAGATCCAGGCTGATTTAAGCTGAATGAAAAGAGACCGGACAATAAAAGCACTGCATAAAAGAATACTTTGTACATCGCAGTCCTGAGCGTAAAAGCGTGCAAACGTGTCTTCTGCGATGGTTCCAACCGGTTCCAGACTACTGCTGCCATTGCTGGACACCAATCGCAACTTATCGCTGAAGAGCTTTGACTTGATTACCTCCCCTCTCTCTCACTCTGCTCTCTCTCTCTCTCTCTCTCTCTCTCTCTCTGTATTATATGCAATTGTTATTAATTCATGCTGTTCAGTATGTTGTACTCTGATCAGTCTTGCAAATTCGCCAGTATCGCCCTTTTACTTTGCTTTGCAACACGGGCAGTCTTCACCTTCAGCCTCCAATCCAAAATTCATTTCTATCTGTCCGTCAGTCCAGGTGAAAGATGACAAATATGCAATTTTTTTTTGCGACAAAACATTTTTGCGAAAAAGGCGATTAACTTTCTTCGTGAAAAAAGCAGCACTTTTCTTTTAACGCGAAAAACAACTGACAGCGAATTTTTCGCAAGAACTTGAAAGTTTTTTTTCTTCAGAAAAATTGACTTTAAAAAAATCTCTTTTTGTAAAAAAAGTACTTTTTCACGAAAAAGCAGGTCAGTTTTTGCTTAAAAAGTCAGTTTTTCTGCAGTGAAGTGGACGCTGGTCGTTACTGAATGAATCACAGACCGATGCTGCAGCGTGAATACGGCCAGCTGCACACCGGCAAATTTATGCATTAACTAGATTCTCTCTCTTTCTGCTCCGAACTCGCTCTTCTTCTTCTTTTTCACAACTATTGGTTAATTGTCACTCTGTTGTCACAAATTTCTGCCTTTAGCGTGCATAAATTGTGCTTTAGGCCTTCAGCTCTTATAAACCGCTCGGTATCAGAACTGATCTTCAGCCCTATAGGCCGCTTTGGTGCAACGGCGCCCTGTATTATGCCCGTCATTTTTTTTTTCTCGCGAAAACTGAAAACAGGGTGGCGGTTTTTCGCGAAAAACTGACTGTGTGGGCAAGTTTATTTCGCGAAAAAAAACAACCACCAACTTTCTGCAGAAACAATGCGTACCGTTTTTTCGCGACATTTTTAGGGGTTTTGTCGCAAAAAACGGATTTTTCGTGAAAAGGCGGACTGATTTTGTCATGAATCGCTAATCATAGGGTTCGGCAACGTCAGCAACTGAACTTGAACACACACACACACACATGCACACACACACACACACACATACACACACACACACACAAAGAAACTGATCTACTACTGATAGCACGATCCAGCCAAAAAAAAAAAAAAAATGCGTTGAGGGTCATCAGTCCCCCATCCACCCTTCCCCACCCATCCCAGCTCTCTCCCGTTCTCCCTACCCGAAAGCGAAAGTAAACCTATGTAAATTTGGAACACCCGGAATTGAAGACCCAATCAAATCGCTAACCTCTAACAACACGCTTAGAGCATGCGCGACTAATGTCAACACATGATGGCGGCCTTCAAAGCAAGGTAAGGGATAAGTTACAATCAGGAACGCCCCTTTACAGTTTTAACTTTTTAATGCTGAAGTGGATGGGATCATTCATCGTATTTTATGACGGCTGCTATATCTGATGCAGGCTAAAGCTGTTTGATGAGCTACTTCAAGCAGAACCAATCGATTTGGCCAAACTACGGAAAGAGTGCCTCAATGGTAAGCAACTGTTTGCATAGATCTGCGAACCATCCCAGATTGACATGTGACCAAGCAATGAATCTCGTGATTTGAGCTGACACAAGACTAAGCATTTACTCATTAAAATTGTGTGTGCTTGTGTTCCACTGTCACCTTTGCGAGTGATTTTAGTATGGCATATTTAGAACCCTTCTCCCATGTGAGCACTTTCAGTTCGGCAAGTACAGGGGTGGAACTGGAACCTGTGCCCCTAAGTTGGCTCAGCTTGGTTCGAGGTCGGAAGTAGAAAGCATGTTGCAGTTACTGTGTAATGTTCTGGTTTTTGTTTTGGTGAGTAGAAAATAAACCCAGTTACTCAGCTTACCCGCATAGATCTTACCCTGAACTCAGTCTTATTCTTATCCCTAACCCTGAAGTTGAAGCTAGGTTGCTTTTCCTAACCACTGGAAATTCATAGGGAACCTAAGCTTATGGTGTTATGGTTGATGTTTTCAGTTTGTTGTTGTTGTTGTTTTTGTTTTGGTTTTTTTGGGGGGCGGGGTAGTAGGAGCCCTGATGTAATGTCAAACACGTGCATGTATCCAAAATTGCAGCATGCCCATGTACATACTAAGTTATGTTTGTAACAGTGGCAGAATAGGCATGAAGTGTTTGCTGATACTTTTAGTATAGCGATAGTAATTAATTCACTGTCACTTCTCTACCTGGCATTGTGTGCACGTGTAAGGAAGCTGACCGGCGTTAGTTAGACTCAATTAAAATATTCAGCTGTTACCTTGCCTGTTGCAGTGTCCACTTCACTCAATCAAATATGATAATTGTTTTGTTTTGTTATTTTGGTGGTGGTGTATGTTGATTTTGCTTGCATTGTTCAGTGCAAACAGTTCAAGACTTTGTTAGAATATTTGTCTGTGTTTGACTGTCTGGATGTTTTTCAGGCTGCCCGGAAGGATATCGTGCAGAGTGTTGGAAGGTATTTTTATTTTCCATTGTATCTGTTTACGTGCTGTGTGTTTAGATGGGTGAATTGTTACAGTTGTGCAAATAAAAGGGAGAGAAAACTTTTTAAAAAAAACAAAAAACTTTCATATTTTCAGTTGCAGTATACCAATGTCAGTTCTGAGTGTTGCAGGGCAGTTTATTTCTCAGATTTGTTGTAAAGTTAAAGAAGTGTGTTTCCACATATATATACATATTTAAGTTTGTTTTTTTGGTGGTGGGTATGGGGGGGGGGGGGGTAAGGGGGTTAAAATAATTCAACACATGATTTTCCTTCACATATGTATCGCCTCATTCCGGTTTTGTGTTTATGATTATTTGCCTGTGTATATTTTCTCTCTGAAAAAAAATGTTTTTGTAAACAGCTGTTACTGAACTATTTGCCTGACAAGAGAACGGAGTGGAAAAACAGAGTTGGAGAAACAGCGGTAAGTACAGCAGGACATTATTACAAACCTGCCTTCCTCTACGATTTGTCCTTAGTTTCTGTGGGAATTGACTGCAAACTATGGCTCTACAAAGTATGATTGCTTGTTGAAAACTACACTTTTTGGTCAGTAACAAGTGCCAACCCTGATAGTGAAATGCTTCTTGTAACTAAGGTGAAATCGGTCATTACTGATTGCGACAAAGACCCCAAAACCAGTGAAAACCGAGCTTTTGTCACAGGCACATTACTGAAGCCCGCGCTGGTCATGTCTGTTATTAATTACTGAGACTTGTCGTTGTGACCTACAGCTCAACCCTTTCAGTTTCATTTCATTTTGTGTTGCAGGATGTTCAGTTTGGTTTTGCTTTTGTATTTCAATTTTAGGTCTCTGTACAAGAATTTCATCCATGAGTTGATCATCATACCAGGCCAGAAAGCCAAGTCAAATCTGACTGCCAATGGAACACTTGAAGATCATGTAAGATTTTTTAAGCAAATGATGCACATATAAATAGTAGAATACAAAACAGGCAGACTGTGGATTTGATAAAACTACAATGTAATAATAATAATAATAATAACAATAATGAGTATTGTATAGGTGCTTTACCCAATTTCATGAATCGGCTCAAAGCGCCGCGAACTGAACCCAAAAAGCACGCTGACGTAGTGTGCATCCTTTATTTTCATAAGCTGATGAAGTGATGTGTTGGTTGCTTGCAGCCCCTGAACCCTAACCCAGATAGTCAGTGGCAAGAGGAGTACAGAGACAATGAAATGCTCATTCAGATCGACAAGGACTGCAGGTATGTACAAGCTCTGAGGTGGTCGTGCTCCCTGTGATCTGAAAATACAAAGGCCCTTGGGACCCTCTCTCCATATATTTAACCTTCGGACGACGTCATGGGTAAAAAGTTGCACACACATTGCTTTAGATGAACGTATCTCGGTCAATATTTATGTCACACCTTTGAAATTTCATGACTTTGTCAATAATGGTTTGACTATGTTCATGCCAAAAATTGTGTTGTTTAACTTGTAATTAGCAGAGTAATTAAAGAATAAGTTGTGAATTGCCTATATAAAAACCATGGGTAATTTGTTTCCCACGATGTAGAACTAGGAATAAGTTGAAATTTACCTTTCTAAAAACCATGGGTAATTTGTTTCCCACGATGTAGGACTAGGAATAAGCTGCAATCTGCCTATATAAAAAACCATTGGTAATTTGTTTCCCACGACGTAGGACTAGGGATAAGTCGAAAATAACCTATTTAAAAACCATGGTAAGTTGTTTCACACGATGTAGGACTAAGAAGTTTTTTAGCGACGTAGCCAGAAGGTTAAGGGACGTGTTGTAAATTTTGAGGGCCCATGGTCTTTTGGTGTAAAAAGTGTGAAAGTCAAAACCATTCATTGTTGTTTATAAAGTACTCAAGTAGGAGAGATGTATGTGAATTGTAGTGTGTCAGCCATAGTGAATTGGCAAGGCGAGAAACCCACACGGTTACCAAATACAGCATTATGACTGGACAGATAGTGTCCCGGAGTGCTTAAGCCAATCAGATTCTGTCTGTTACGCACGGTGGCTCAGCAGAAATGCGATGCTGCAAGTATCCGCTGCTAGTTACAGATTGCTGTTTGTTCATCAAGGTTGGAAAAATACTGTTTGTCATGGCGAGACCAAAAACGTGCGTCCCCTGTGATGCACTGTTCTCACATTTGTGTGTCATTTTAAGAGTTTTGTGCGTACAAATGCGCACACCCGTGCGTAAGTGGGAACACTGGGTGGCAGTGAAACTTTTGCTCTTTTTCTCTCTTTCTCTGTTTTGCAATGTTGTAAGTACCGCAAGAAAGTGGAGGTGTGTGCTTTTGTTGATTCTCACCTTTACTGTTGTACCATAAAAACTGTAACCTTTCACCCGCTCTTTACACCGAAAAAATCTTGAATTTGAAAGTCTGGTCGAAAACCAAGGAGCAAAAAAAAAAAAAAATTAATTTCAGTTTTGAACATGAGCATTTTCCACCGTCTACACTCCCAAACGGACCTCCGCAACAAACTGAAACTTGCAAGGTGGCAGAAACTGAAGTAGTGAAGGGAAAGTACTCTGTACTTCCAGCCTCATAATGGCGGCATCAATGGCAGCGAGTGAGTGCCAGACTGGCAAATCAGCAAAATTTTATGATTTTTTTTTTTCTGGACATTTTGCGATATCTTCAGGTTGCTTCACAATTTTACTGGTCTGGTTGAAAACTTAGGGACAGATTTTTTATGCCTGGTTGAAAAGTAAGGAGATTTTTTTTTACCTCACTTTCCCAGATTTTGCACTGTGGTTGAAAAGTAAGGACGGTCAAAAAGTTAAGGTTATTACAGTAAATATTACGTTGTAAACTTAAACTTGCAAAACGTAACACTTGCCTCACAATTTGTAAATAGTTGATATGTTTTCCCAGTGCTCTCAAAGATTTTTCATTGTTATCCTAAACTTTTCTTTCTTTCTTTTATTTTTTCATGGCGTAGTTTTATATTTTGTTTGCTTGTTTGTCTTTCAGGCGCCTCTGCCCAGACCTGTTTTTCTTCCAGCGTGCTACAGATTTCCCTTGTGAGGAAATTGTCAAAGCCGGTTCCAATGTGGAGACACTGCGAAAACGTGTTGAACACTCAGCCCTTAAGTCAGAAACTGTGGCCAGAAATCGACAGGGGATCACTTTCAACGTGAGCTGATTTTACTTGTTAACTCTTTTTGGACGAACGGCCGCATATGCAGCCCTACCGCACACATCAGTGTGCGAATCCAAATAGTGTTGGCTCCGTTCTCTAGGGTCTTATGGTCTAAGGGAAGCAACTCCCTTCCCTTTACACCTGCTCTTTGTTTGACTGTGAGCTGTGGCGCGTTTTATAGAGCGAGGAAAACAAGCCCCTACGTAGCAGGAGAGCAGCTAGGCGTTTTATAGGTCAAGGCGACTTAGCCCCTAGCCGAGGAAAGTTAGACCCTCGCAGGAGGTGCTACATTTGCTAGACGAGATGGCGGCTGTACGCATGGTGCGACTTGATGATGACAGTTTTTTTCAATTTTGTGGTGAAGGAATCAAGATGGAGGCGTCTGCAGAAATATATGTGTTATTCTTTTTACTTTTTGACTGTATTGTTGACTTTCTTGCGAATTAAGCTTTGAATAACAATGTGATCGAGTCGATACCGGTGTGGTACACATGTCAACGCGCGTCGCACACAGTCTTCCGCCATCTTGAAATGGGTAGATACAGCTAGCTTCCGGCTGTGACCGTTTCGTAGTCCGCTCGTCTCGCTCGCCTCGCTATTCTAGCTCGCCTTGGTCTGTAAAACGCACTTCTGTTAATATAGCGTGACTAGCTCTGCGTTCAGACTGTTCCTGAAACATGGCGGCACCTGCCCGCAGTTTATGCTTTGATCTGAATTTCCAGAACCGAACCATGAACTGTTGCATATGTTGTATGTTATGCCTGTGAACCCTCAGGCAATGTGAATTTTACCGGTATACTAGAAAATGATTTTATGCTGGTAAAGTGACAGGGGATGGCTGAGGTAAAATCGGCCCATCTTGAATGAGTTACCGCAGGGATCGATTTTCTCACGCGCCGTGCGACTATGTCTCATATTTTGATAAAATGTCGCATAGAAATTTCGCAAAATGCGTCATATGTCCCACGAACATGACATCACAAGCGCACCAGACAACGCGAAGCAGAGATGCGCTGTCCGTGTCAGTCATAGAGTCTGTTACACTAATCTAATTTTAGTGATGAGGCTTTCAGAACCTGAACGTCACTGCACTTAGGAACAGGTTCTCGGCACAGACATGTGACAGAGTGATACTGGTGAACTTGACTGTCTCATAGAAAACGAAAATGTCTCATGAAAATGACTGGTCAAGGAGACAATGTCTCATTGGCATTTTTGAGTAAATCCATCCCTGGTTACCGTTATCAGTAGTGACAACAGTCTATAGGAAGCAGGAATGGCTCAGCTCCATGTCACGATGCCTCACAAAAGATGCAGCCCAGCAGTTCGCTTGTTCTCAGATCCTGTCTCAACTGGATTACACGTACCATACTTTACACCATGCGCCAGTGCAAACTTTCAGTGACCTAGCTATGAGTGCTTTACGTCCGAAAATAGTAAGGAAACAGAGAGCGAAAGTGTGAGTTATGACTTTCCATAATCCACTCAGTGCTTTACAGGTTCACAAAAACACACTCCAGTTACATTATCACTCAGAAAGTGCGCCATTTCAAACATTTGGAACTCTTATGTCACGGCCGGTGCACAGTTACCCACTCGAACTATATAATCATGTAAGCACTATGTAATCCTGTCATGTCTGCGGTCATGGCAGATCAGTTGAACCATCTCCAAAAGACCCAAAACTCATAGATAAACTAGAACTGGAACACGTACGTCACACCCCTGCTCAAGCATCTCCACTATCCTCCAACCAAATTCTGGAATGAATTCAAAATTGCCTGCCTTGCTTTTCAGCGTTTTGATGGACCACTGTTGTGCCTGTAAATGAAAACTGAAATTGTGATTTTAGAAAACTTTTTTGGTAACCAGGTTAATTATTTTGTGTGTGTGTGTGTTTGTGCAAACAGCGTTCCAATACTCGACGGACGACACCATATGAAGAGTACGTCACGCTGAAGGAGGGAGAGGAGGCACACTGGGAGGTCACGGAGCGTATCTTGTTTCTTTACGCCAAACTGAACCCAGGCCTGGCGTATGTACAGGTAATATAATTGTCTTCATATATATGCATACAATGAGTTTTTTACCCAGCAGGTGGAACACTGAGGACATGGGTGTCGGAGGAGAAGCATGACTGTCAGGAGAGTGAGTAGATGTGCAGAAGGTCAGAGAGAGAGAGAGAGGTCCACCAGTCTAAGAGAGAAGTGAAATATATTGTGTCTCTCGCTCTAACACACTGTATGTCATCTTGTTACAGGGTATGAATGAGATTGTTGGTCCTATCTACTACACATTTGCCACAGATCCAAACGAGGATTGTCGAGGTAAGCTTGCTGTAACAGTTTGAAGTCCAGCATGAAATGGTGTTACACGGCTAGACTGTTTGAAATATCAAATGTTGGTTTAATCGTTAGGCTTCATTTGTCAGTGGATCTTTCTTTGAGTCCCTAGTAACTGTTGCTAGGTCCATTACACACAGTTATTCATGAACATGATGGATAAAAATTGTGTTCGAAGTGCGTGTGGTTGCCCATGTGTATGAGGGATCCTTTGTTGCTTCGTGAAAACTTGTGGGGCTTTTTGGAAAGATGATGGTGAGTGATAGAGTATAGGCTTCAAAGCTTGTGTAAAGGGTTTTTTCTCCATTTTTTTTTTTTTTTTACCCCTTGTATGTTGAAAACTTTTCTACATGTAGACAAATAGCACATTCTCAGTACTTCCTTTTTCTTTCCCTATAGCCAATGCTGAGGCAGATTCATTCTTTTGTTTCACCAACCTGATGGCCGAGATCAGAGACAATTTCCTCAAATCCTTGGATGACTCCCAGTGTGGAATTGGTAAGCTGCTGTTACATGTATAACCATGAATCCAGAGTATTGGGCTTGTAAGCAACATTGTTACGTGCGGGTATGTAAGAGTTGGTCACCTATGGTCTACTCTATTTTGCGGTGCCTGTCTCGCCTTCGTGTACACACGCACGCACAAATATCAAGTGTGCACGCTAAAAATCCCACGTTCATCTTTCGAAGAAGAGTAGGCTGTGGCCGGTGGCGTGGTAAAACAGAAATACTGTCGCACGCACCAGAGTGAATAGCAGGGTGGAGGTTTGCACACAAAGTAGCGCCTAGTGGCAGCAGGCTTTCCCTGCTTCGTCCTCCAGCCTTGCGGCGCCTAGAGCATCTCATTAGAGATGGATACGTGCGCCGAGGAGTAGTCTACCATACCATACCATACCATACCATACCATACCATACCATACCATACCATACCATACCATACCATACCTACAGTAGGGTTGGGTTTGCCTAGATTTAAAAAAAGGGAAAAAGAAAGAAAATAAAAGGTGTCCAATCCACATTTGATCCAAGCTGACTGGTTATGGACGTATGCTTTTATGCATGTGCATGGCAGAACTTTTGCAGGTGGCAAACCTGTGTTCGTTACAGCTTTCAAAGCTGAGAGTCAGTAAAAAATTAAATTTGACTCTCTCTGTCAAATGTTTTTTGTTTTGTTTTTGTTCCTTTTTTCTTGTCTTCTTTATTTCACCCGTCAGTCCTTCCCACTCCTCTTTCCCTACTTTCCACTCCACTGTTATGTCTCTGTAACTGTTACTTCTGGTTATTGAAGCTGTTATATTGTCATGTCTCTGTAATTGTTACTTCTTGTTAGTGAAGCTGTAAGAGAGGTGCTTATCAAGTACAGTGTTTAACTTAATTTGGTCAATAGATGTTACCGCTCCAGGTTCTTGTGCTCCTCATATTTCCTTTTCCCGTGTCTGGTTCAGTGATATATCTGGTTTCCCTCTCTCTTGCTCCCCCGCTGTCTCCAACTTTCTCTCTCTCTCTCTCTCTCTTCTTTCACTTTCATCCCACATGAACAAACTCCTGTTTTTTTGTTTTTTTGTTGTTTTTTTTCCTTTGTCGTGATCATTTTGCTTTATTGCATTTTGTCTTGGTGCTTTTATGCGCATGACAATAAAAACCTTGAAACCTTGTCAAACTGAAAGGGTCATATTGTAAATTCAAAGGTTCAGACCCAAGAATGAAAATCTCTCTCCTCAAACTCACACCATTCCAGTTCAGAAGCCACCAGTTGTGTAACTTTTGTTTTGTACCCTTGACTATAAAGCCTGCTGGCATAACTGCAGTTGTTACTGCCATGCTGTCCGTCGCACTTGTTGAACTTGTTGTCCGACTGTTTAGGCCCGATGCACACGAGCGTCAGCGTCATGATGCCGCGCGGTGGATCTCACTCCCGGCGGCAGTTTCATGGCGCTGCCACGTGTGCATGACATCGGTGCCTGGCGTCAGGCAACGGCAGCAATGGTGCCAGGCGGCGGAATCCTATGGCGCCGCGTATAGAACATGTCCTATTTCTGCTGCCGGCGCCGCGCTGCAGACTCGGTTTCAGCCAATCAGAAAGCAGTGTGGGTCAGCGCTTGCAGTGTGGGTCAGCGCAACAAGCCGTGCAGGCGAATGACGCCGAAGCCAAGTGTGCACGCAAACGGCGCACACCGCGCGCTCACGTGAGGCGTATGATGCGAGACAGCCTTTGCTGCATGCTTCATGGTGCTGATGCTGACGCCCGTGTGCATCGGGCTTTAGCAGACTAAGTTTTTTCTTTAATTAAATCACTTGCACCCTATATTGCTTTTGGCTTTAACGGCCAAGGAAGAGGCGTCCCCCTGACTGAGCCAGGTGGATTGGTGGTAATTGCAGGCTACGCCATGTCCCTTCTGATGACCAAGCTGAAGGAACATGACGTGTCACTCTGGCATCGGCTGCAGGAGCTGGAACTCAAACCTCAGTTCTACGCTTTCCGCTGGATCACGCTCATGTTGTCTCAGGAGTTTCCACTGCCTGGTAAGTGAGAATGTTTGCATTGAGCCTTTTATGAGGATTGTCTTTTTAGAGGTTTCTGTGAGTGTTGTGGTGTACCAAAGTCAAGTCCAGGCTGGGGAATTTCCAGTTATTTGACAAATTTCAGTTACATTTTTTATCCTTTCAGCGCCCCCCCCCCCCCCCCCCCCCCCCCCCCCCCCCCCCCCCCCCCCCCCCCCCCCTTAAAAAAAAAAAAATCCAAGTTTCAGCCAAAGAAAAGGAAAGGGGAAAAATGTTGCATACACTGTCATGTATCATATGATACATGTAATGCAGTATGGGACAGTTTAACTTCATTTTCGAAGACTTACGTGTCAGTACCAAGCAGTATTTTCCTTTTGGGTGCCAGGAGAGGCTACTAAATGCCTTTAAAAATGCTAACATTTTTTTTTCTTCAGTACGGCGTTCCCCCCCAAGGTCCCCCAGCAGGGCGCTGTCTGCACCCTGGCCTAGGTTTCAGTTGTTGTTTTTTTCCGTCAGCATTTTCACAGCCTGCAAGTCTCAGAGAGAACAGCTGGAGCAGTGCTTTCCAAGATGTTAACAAAAGACAAATTTCACACGATCAGGCAAGGCTGTTACTATTGACTCACGGTTTTGAGGTGTTACATGGTGTTCAGGAAGTCTTTTACTTTGATGTGCTCATACTGTTGCAGATGTACTGAGAATCTGGGATTCCCTCTTTGCTGATACAAAGCGCTTCGACTTCCTTATCTACACTTGTCTTGCCATGCTGATGTACGTTGCAGTTATGTATATACATGTATTGTCTAGATCTGGGCACGCATGTAAAAACTCGAGGTTAATTTAACCCACGGCTACAGGCCTAACCCAAAACTAGGACAAAAGAAACCCCAAACAAAATTAACTAAAAAAAGGAAGCGAAGAAAGAAAGACGAAAATCCTTCTATATTGTCATAGGCATCTTGCTGGAATGAACCCTCTTCCTGATTTAAAACAAAAAACAACAGAAAATTTAACCCTAGAGCTAGTTTAGTTCAAGGTTAGACTCTAACCTGGGGCTAAAGTCCCTAACCCCGACTGTAACATGCGGGCCCAGGACATGTTGCCTCTTCAGTAACAGCTCTACAGTAGCACTTGACATTTTCATTGTCTGTATCTTCCTCTAGAGTGAGTGAGTTGTTAAGGGCTGAATGCTGTGCATGCAACAAAGACTAATTTGCACTTGAATGTGCCTGCACTAATTTTTTTTTAAAAAGCGATACAAAAATGTAACTATTGAACAAATGTTGTGAACTGGTCTACGGATTAAGCTCTTGCGATGAAAACTTTTCCACAGCATTGTTGTATTAAGACTTTGATGTCAGACTTGCTTCACTTGTTAGTTTTTAGGGTATGTAAACTATACATTCACTTGGCTTTGTTTTTTGGGTTTTTGTTTTTCCCCATGCAGACTGCTGAGAAGTGAGATTTTGACCAACGACTTCCCGTCTGTTATGAAGCTTGTACAGGTAAGTAAGTGAGAATATTAAAGATTATATCAAATTCCCTTACAGTCCACCAAACAGCACGCACTACTTGTTCTTCTTCTGAAAACCTATTGAAAATTCCTTGTGGAAACCTCAAAACAGTTGGCGAGCAGGCGTTTAGCTTTGCTGCCCCGTCACTCTGGAACGCACTACCTGCCGGCCTGAGAGACCAGTCGAACATAGATCGTTTCAAGTCTGACTTGAAAACGCATCTGTTCCGGCTGGCTGTTGACATACCTCCTCCTGATTCAGCTGCTCTGTGTGTGTGTGTGCATGTGTGTGTGTGTGGTGTGTGTGTGTGTGTGTGTGTGTGTGAGTGTGTGTATTTGCATATTTGTTGGTATGAGTGTGGGAGTCACTTGAGTCACTTTGTGAGAATTTTGCGCTATATAAGTACAATTCATTATTATTATTATTAATATATCATGCAACAGTAAAGTTTATTCATTACAATATAGTTTATTATTATTGGAAAATCAGTAATAGTATCAGCATTCTCCCTCCTTGCTAAATACAGACATGCAAGCACAAGCACGCATGCGCACATACACGCACGCACGCACGCACACACACACACACACACACACACACACACACACAGAGGGGAGATCGCTGAGAGATGGAATGCAGCACAGAGATACCTTTAACTGAAATAAACAGGTAGATTTGATTGGTTTTAACTGCACAGTCCAAAAAACGCATTATGTACATAAACTGTTTATTTTGTGTGTTTTGCAGAACTTCCCTCACAATCGCTTTGATGTTCAAGTTGTTTTGGCCAAGGCTGTAGAGCTTTCCCACAGGAGCGTGAGGTAGCACAGAGTGCGGCTTCAGACTTAAAAATGTTCATCTAAGGTGAGTTCTTCAGTGTACATGTATTCATTTCCACACAGTCATATTGTCCATTACAGTCCATGGAAATGTTCAGTCAAACGTATACACACAGCAGTTTTTTCGTTTTGATTGTTTCTCTCTCTCTCTCTATGTCGTGAATATTTTGCCAGAAGTTTGTGATATATATTGACATTCACTGTCATTGTCATCTTTTTTAACGCTTTCGATTTTATTGAGAGATCTTTGATGATCCCCATCTGAAGCCTTACATGGTGGAAAAGGATGTCAAACTCCCAAACACCCATTTACCCTACCCTGTCTCTCCCCCGCTCGCCTTTACGTTCATTTCAGCGTTACATTTCATTCTTGCTTGATTGTTTTTCGCTAGTGAATTGGAAGTAGACGGACAGCAGCTCTGTAATAAACGTAGTAAATCCTGTAAAAAACATTTCACCATCATCCCTGCCTCTGCCTCTGTCTCTCTCTGTCTCTCTCTCTCTCAACCTTTGCAGAGATGCAACAATTTTCGTCCAGTCGTGAATGACAAAAGAATATGTGTTCATTTAATTTTTGGTTTGTTTGTGGCTCTTTTCCTCAGAATCTTGCAACATGTTCCACAAGTTTCAAGCCGAAGCTTTCAAGTGGGCATACCGGTAGAAGTCCGTAGTCTGACGAGCTGTGGTCACAATTTTTGAAGAGAAATGTATACTTCAGCCAAGGCAATACAATAGATGAATGCCATGTGTATTTGCGAATACTTCAGGGACGTTGTGTCTGTCTTGCGGGGTGCAGATGAATGTATTTTGACGCAGTGAATGGGAACAGGTTTAGCTGTGTAGGTACTGTCTATAACAAAGTGAGGACTTGAACCCCAGACCGAGCACGCTACAGATTTTAGAGGATACCTAGCTGTTCTAATTCATCCACCAGTTTTCATGGTAATTCCCTTGACAGGAAGTCTACCTTCATTTTGTAAGAGGGCCTAACTGCCATGGATGTTTAAAAGCATTTAAGCCCTTGTACCATCCAACAGTAGAAGTGTGAAGTGAGGAGGGGTCTGTGTAGGTATGGGGTGAAAATCTCCGATGTCGCTCACCTGTATCCTTTCATGCGCGTGTTTTGTAATTTGTGTCCAGTCACTTATTTTGGACTTAAACTTCATTGTGGTCACTGACGTGGTGAGGCGATGTGATGTTCTGTAATTATGCAATGCCCTGAGTTTGTATCTTCCTTTCTTTATGAAGTGGTTGAAGTCACTTGCCTTACATCTTGATTGTCATTATTTGGAATTTTGGCATATAAAAAAGTTTTGAGAATGTTGCAGGCGAATACAAAAATGGGTTTCTTTTGAAAACATTTCTTGCGGAAGGTACGCTAAAATCTCATGCTAAAACCTGCTTTTCTTTTTAATGGAAAAATGATTTGGAAATGTTCAGCCCACAAAATTAGAAATAAATGCAGTTCTAAAATTCCGAAACTTTAATTGCTGAGCTGACCCTTCACACCACGTGTGTTCATGTCCAGTGTGTGAGAGAATGTGTGTGATTCACGTGAGCATGCTTGTTGGGTTTAGCTTGCAGCGCTTTCAGCCAAATATTTTGGATAAAGCGCCTAAATATATTAATGCGATCATTATTATTGATGTTGAAGAAAGCTTTTTTGTAGTTGAATATACCAGTATATATGCATAACTACTGTGCACAGCATGGTGAAATTATACACTGTAACAACTTGTCTTGACTGCTCAAAATGTGTAAGGATCCTGAAGGTGTCTCTAATACATGTGAATGAATCAAACAGTGGGTGAAAGATTACAATATCATGTTTCTTCTCGGCCAGTCCTGGTGTAATTTTCATTTCACATGATGAAGATCATATATTTTGTCATATTAATTAATATTTTGATGTATGCCTTTGTAGTACCGTATAATCTGACATCATTTGTTCACTGTGCCATCGAAAGAGAAATTGAATCACAGGTGTTTGAATGCGTGAGGATGGTATTGTGTGCTTCCGTTTGTGTCATTCAGTTTACTGTAATAATTGACTTGCTGTTTTTCACAGTATTTCCCTCTCTTGTCTTACAGTTATATCAATGCAATTTCACATTCAGACTCATGTAATACAGAACCTGTGGTGGTTTACTTGTATATTTTGCAACTCGATTGTTAAGGAACATAGCAAATTGTTAAAGAACATACTGAACAACAGGGAAAGAAATTATCAAGTTACAAGGAGGAGCAGTCTTGGGGAAACCCTGTTGCGGTTCATGTGTTGGCTATTGGTATCTGTTAAGAGTACATGTCATAAAATAAGAATGATACAGACACCATTTTTGTTAGGGTGCTTAGCCAAAAGCGAATATTTTCTTCAGGTTCTCTGGTGCTGGGTATGGGCCTTTGGTTTGTTGTTGTTGTTGTTGTAATTCGTTTTGTTTTGTTTGTGGGTTTAGTTTGTTGGCTCGTTTGTAAGAGTGTGTGTATGTGTGTGTTTTGTTTTGTTGATTGCAGGTGATGCAGTCCTGGTTTTGTTTTGTTTTTTTCTTCCTTTTGATATTACTCTAAATGACAGTAAGTTTGTGTACATGCACTCCAGTAATGACACTTTCATAGCCAATGTGTGTCTTATTTTCTTTTCTTCCAAATTAGAACGTCTTTCACAAGTGAGCATGTGTGACTAAGTTGTAACAAAGTCTGCAAGCTGTTACCCGTAATGTACTTCGAAGTGTGACTTCAGAAAGTGAGCAAGTGCTGTTGGATTTTGTTAAAGGTATTTTGCAGAACAACAAATTTACAGCCACAGGGTAATCAGTGTATTTATAAGCAAAGAATCCGGTTTTCACAGTACACATGGACAACGTCTGCACTGGTAGTCAGTGTTCAATAAAAGCTGAATTGAGGTTGCTGACATAGGTAATTGTTCATATGCTTGACTGTAAATTTGTTATCCAGGTTTGTAAACTTTAGGAACATATAGTGCTCATACTCTTGTTGCTGAATTGGTTTGTGCATTTCTGTTCACCAGTTTGCGCTGATTACTCTAATAATCTATAACAAGTATGTAATGCCAACACCCCTTTTCCACCCCACGTCTCATTGGTATGTTATTGTAATACCTGTTGATGTGTGTGCGTGCAGTTTTCCCTTTATCAAGAGAATGTTGCCAACAGCATGTCTGGTAATTCTGAATTCGATGTATATTTTTGATTGTGTTGTTCTTTGCCAAGATGTATACAATCACGTGTGCATAAATTTGCATCAGTAACTGAACAGATATAGGTCGTTCTCACCTCAAATAAATTCATGCATTCCCGTTAATCAGACTTTTCTTGTGTTGTGCTTATACTTGGTGAAAATGTCAGCAGACACTATGCGTTCTGTTAATTCAGATTATCTCAAGCTTGGTGCAACAGCGTCTGGTGAAAACTTGATGTTTCCCCTCTCATTGTGCGTTGGATGGCTTCATCGCAAGTTGAATGGTGTGTGTGTTCACAACAAAACTGGAGGGACTGTGCTTTCATGAACTTGATGTGAATGTGCGAGAGCGGTCCTCCACACTTCGGTTTGGTCTGCGTAATTTTGTTTTTAGCTGGTGTGTTCTTGCTTGTTAGTTTTTTGTTTTAAACTTGTGTGTGTGTGGTGGTGGGGTTTTTTTGTTGTTGTTGTTTTTTGTTGTTTTTTTTTTTTTTGGGGGGGGGGAGGGTGGATTGGTTTGGCGTGTGTGTGTGTGTTATGTGTATGAAACAAGTTCATGTAAGCTAGACTGTCCCACTCAACAGTCAACCCAAACAACACGATCTGTAGGAACGGAACACATTTATTTCACTAATGGAATGCTCTTTCAGTTACCCTCTACATTCACTTTCACCACATCAATTTGTACAGAATTATACGTCACTGTTTTGCCAAACCTTGTAAGTGCAATGCAGTGTGTAAATGACTTTACACACAAAAGAAATGTGTTGAAAAATTTGGTACTGGGCGGTCTACAGAGTGCAACTTCATCTAATTTATGGAAAATCAATCTGCACATTCTGAGAAGTGGCACATACACTGTATAGTTCAGACTGCAATGGATATATACTTCTCAAGAATAATGAACTACATGGCGTCAGGACTGAAATGCAGATCACAGAAATTTTGATTTTATTTACAACAAAACAACTGGTACCACAAGTAAGCCTTATTCACACGGCGCAGGTGACAAAAAAAATTATGACAGTTTAGGGAAGGGATGAGAGATTGTGTTGCGAAGAAGCTGCAATTGAAAAAAAAAAAGAAACAAGGAAAAGTGCTCATACTGAAGGTCTTGACTAGATCTGGCCGACGTAACTGCTCAAATGGAATAGATGCACTACATTCTGAAGCAGCTAATAGAAAGGGAACAGATCTTGACCATCTTGTACATATTCTGTTACAACTGCTGTCACAAAAAACATACATGAATGTGTTACAGTTTTACTTTTGTTTGTAGGTTATCACTGCCAGTTACCTCAAATCATGACCAAGCACAACTGAAGCAATTCTGATGTAAGGTAATTGACGCCAAACACTTTTTCCCCCCACTGCTATACACAAAACATACACACATCTACAGGAATTAAAAATACACTTCTCTGGTCTGAAACACCAGATCTATGGTGATGTGGTTGACAGTTTCAGCCCTACTGACATTTACTACAGCTGCTGAATACAGAGCAAAGGAAGTCCGCAGCAAAACAGCTCACAAGCTAACGTGAAGTGTGCGACTAGAGGCGGAGGTTCTCGTGCAGCTCAGGTTTAATGTCAAGGACAATGCCCAGCAACTTGCTCAGCGCCTGCTCCTTGTTCTTCTTCACATTCATGTTCAGTTCTTGGATCTTCTGCCGTGTGTTCGCCTCGATCCTCGACTCCATGTCGCCCTTGGAACCCAGGACCTGAAAACAGCAAAACTGGTTTTAAAAATCTGCATACAAGCAGCAGGGCTGAAAATGGCCCGTGGTCCAACAGGAGGAAAAGTGTTTTTATCGGTGATCACGCTAGACATTGTCCAAACCGGTACGACGTCACAGTAAACAAACCTACTCGCACGCGAACCGGTAGGCCAGTCACGGAAACAAACCTACTCGCACGCGAACCGGTAGGCCCAGTCACGGAAACAAGTAACAAATTTTGCCACCGACAATCTGCCCACGAATGCAGTGATAAGTTAATTGCTAACGGTAACTGTTACGGTGTTTGTCAATTAATTAAATGACAGGTGTCATACACTCACAACTACATCTCGGCACGGCTCGCTCTCTCTCCGACTCAAGAGACTTTTTTTCCCTCTCTTTTCCTTTATTTTTGAAACCAGTCAAACAAAATAAGAACCGGTAGGTTCTACAGGCTACTGATTTTCTAACCATATTTTTCCTTTTCAAACCAGTATTTTATCGGTAATTACCAGTTAAATCCATCCCTGTTTACTGACAGCACACACACACACACACAATATATGTATATATATGATGCTGTGCCAAAAGTTCATCAGCGGTACACTGTGTACATTTGAAATGTCATTAAACCTATTTTTCTGCACATTTCAACATAATTTTGGCCGTTTCTTATAAAGATATCTGGCTAAGGAAATAGCTGAGATAAATTGGTCTTGTTTGAACCAACAGAAGTGATGTTATTTTGCCATAGAAACAGTTTTGGGGGCCTAAAAATCGGGGTCAAAATGGTGACTTGACAGGGCGACCATAGGATTTCATCTCACTCCTTCCAATGCATAAAACCACGCCAACTAGGCTTTGTGTTTGCATTAAACACAAACAAATCTGTGTTTTTCGGTATATTATGATGCGTGTTTTCGCGTTTGTACGAGAAAAAAGTCCCCGCGAAGTTCCGCTTGCCGCTCGTCACAGATTTTGTCTTGCCCGGGTAATCACATTCTCGCGTCACCGAGACTTCGCGAGACCCTCATTTGCATACTATTTATGGTGGCAGCCTCGTTTTGGACATCAGATTTGAGATGGAGGCTAGCGAGGTCCACTTTGCCAGCATTTGAAGCCAGTAGAGCGAATACAAAGCACACGCGGTTTTCTTTTGTCCCATTGTGACAAGCGTGCATTTTGAAAAAGTGAGGACTCTACAAATGAAATACTCTGTTTATGGCCGATTTTTTAAAGACCGAGGTATCGTTTACAAAACGAGACCGCATGGTGACAACAAAGATGGCGTCGTCTGCGCGTGAAGGTAAGTTTCGATTTTTTGTCCCCCAATTTTGAACGGGTGAGAGATGTGACAAGTGACTCAAGCATGACGAGCAACAGCATAATCAAGTAGTTTTACGCACGAACGTATCGTAATAATGGGCGTCTTTTGCAGTTTCCAAATACAATGAGTGAAAGTAATATTATTCGTTTGCCCGTACTTTCGATTTTCAAGCTCTGAGCAGTTATTCGCGGAAAAAAGTTTCCGAGGGACATTGTAGATACTTGGTCCAGCGTGACGAGGCACATGGTGGTTAGAATTTCTTCTGACAGTCAAAATCCCACTTCACTCGAACTTGCTGTGCTTTGATCAGAGGTACAAAAGAGTAACAAACATTGTTTCAGGAACAACACTCCGATTCTTTTTCTTCGTAGTGTCTTTCTTTGTGTTGCACATCACCATTTCTACTAGGGACACTGTAGAAGTATGGTTAGCTTGGTCCAACGTGGTGAGGTACATGGTAGTGAGAATTCTTTTGAATATTCAAAATCCCACTTCTGTAACTTGCTGTAACTTGACCAGAGGTATTAAAGAATGACTGAAATATTGTTCTGGGGACAGCGCTCCCATTCTTTCTCTTTGAGTTTGAATTGGTTTTTCACGGCCTGTGTTGCACCAGTAACACCAAAGACAAAGCAGAAGCATGTCAAAACCAAACTGGCTTATAAACCTATTCTGTTTATTATGAAATGTAAGGAATGTGGAGTGAAAAAACTGAGTATGAGATTCCCAGTCCAAAGTAGCTATTCTTTATCATAAGTTTATCTGGTGGTAAATTTCAGGTCTTCGTGTACGTTTGAGCAAAGAAGCGACAGTTGATATAAAAAAAAGAAAAAGCAATGCCCAGTCTGGATATAAATGTTTGCTGGTAAAAATATAGTTTGTTAACTTAAAACAAATGTCATTAATTATCCTTTTAGGCAGTCACTTGCCTCAGTTTTTGGTTTGTCACATGTGCACATATATTGTATGAAATTTTATTTTCAGGTCGCCTCCATTTGCCCCGAAAATGAGATGGGCCTTGTGATCTTTTGGATGAGGCAAGGACATTTCTGGTTCTGATCATCCAGGCCAGAAGAGTCATGGGAGCCAGTGGCATTTTTCCTACGAATTGCCAGAGCTGTGTTTGCAAGAAACACTGTCGACACAGCACATGCAGCTGTACAGCGTCTGCCGCTAATTTCTGTGATATTAACTGTGATATTACTGAGATAAAGACAAATGTTTGGAAGTGAGAACTATAGTTGTGGTTTCTTTTCTTACGTGTTGTACAAATGTGTTTGTTAGCAGTGTTGTTTCCGAAAAAGAACAGCTCTCCCTAGTAATTTGTCCTGGACATGACTTGCGACATGCCACACATTAGTATGCTGGTCTATGGAAATATGGCTTCTCACTGACTTGTAACTGTGTTTACATACAAATACTGCAACTAAACATAGCATAACAACACCCCCCAAGTACTACCCGCTAGTTCTCCGGCTTTAAGAGAGAAAGTTCAGTCCACGGAAATGTCGCTCATCACACAAGACAAAATGTGTCATTTGTAATTGCACATGAAACAGTATTCAAAGCTTCCAAACCCATTTCTATCTTTCTTACCCAGGTTCCATTACATTTCCATGCAGAATTTTGTTTGTCAATGAATTTATTTTAGAGGTATACATAAATATACTTTGTCCCATGCGACACGTGACACACAGTGTGCACTTCATTAAAACATGATTTTTGCAAACACCACAACTTCAACTATCTTTTGAAATATATATTTCAGTAGAGGAAAGAAGCCTTCATAAAATCATGAAAAAGTTTAACTGAAAACCAAGATCTGATTTTTGTGTAGCTGGTCCACTTTTGGGTGTGAACTTTTGGCACAGCATCATATATATATATATGCCCCACAAGCTATTGCTATCACCCCCCCCCCCCCCAATTATTTTTAAAAAATTAGACTAAAATTTACAATCTGATGCATTTTGTGTATGATCGTAAAGTCAGTGCTTCAGAGGAGGAGACACTTTTTTTCAGGAGGAAATTTTTTTTTTTTTTTTGCTGCCCCAACTCTTTGCCAGCTCCCATGGTGTTCCTCCCAGGTCATGGGTGGAACCCATGGAGGACTCGGAAGCTGGGACAATTTTTATTATGCATGATGATGGAGATGAGGATGATAGTAAGATGATGCTATGGAGGTCCATGTGGTCTGGGACTGCGGGACAGGGCCGCATTCCACGCTTCCTGTCATAAATATCCCAGAATTAACCAGGCCCGGGAACTACGGCACCTGTGGTGCAGGCCGTGTAATCATCCACATCATAAGACGTGTCATACTAAGGGAAGCACCCCCAAAGTCGCACCCGTGAAGTGGGTGAAACTCGGCTGTGTGGCAACAGCCTCCCCATCGGGCCCATAGCACACCCGCTCTGGGTAGGAGCCGACCCGGGTAGGAGCCGACCCAGGTAGGAAAAATCCCGCTTGCCTCGGCTGGGATTCGAACCCGGGTCTCCCGGTCCATGATCCGAAGTGCTAACCACTACACTACGGGGGCCAGTTAGATTTAATTCACTTTATGTCCTTGAAATGTGTGGGTGTGTTCACACCCACGATGTACATCGAGGGTCATCATACTTTTTGCCCTCTTTATAAAAGCATGGGTGTGTTTGCAACTATGATGTGCGGCACACACGTTTATGGGCAAGTTTGCACCCATGATATACGCCACACACGTTTTTAGGTGACGTCAGGCAAAATCTTAAAACTAAAAGAAAAAAGAGTGGGTGTTGGGGTGGGATAGTTATGGGGGAAAAAAAAAAGACTGAAACCTAGCAAAGGCAGCACCCAGCTGGGGAAGACGGGGACAATGCTCCACTTATGAGAACAAATTTTAGTACTTGGAAAGGCATTTACTGATTTAGTACTTATATTCTAGCTTCTCCTGGCACCCAAACGTAAAGATTAATACTGCTTTGATACTGACATGCGTGTTTTCAAAAATGAAGTTAGACTGTCCCATATGGCATTACATGTACATGTATCATCATATTCACAGTGTGTGCAACCTTTTTCCTCCTTCCTTTGCTTTGGGTGAAATTTTTATTTTTTCTGAAAGGACAGGAAATTTGGCTGAAAATTGCAAAATGACTGAGAATTCCCCAGCCTGATACACGCGGAGAGTGTTTAACTGTTCCAACACACCCGTGCTTCATGATCCTTGTACAGTCGCTCACGCTCTTCTTTGTAGGCTTGGATTTCTGTATCTGCTTCCCTCTTGGCTTGCTTTAACCTGTTGGCTTTTCCTGCAAATAGCAACAAAGCCAGAGGAGTGTACACAGGTCCAACAAATATTGAAAACACCAGCAAAAACTGAAGTCTTGGTCTACCGGTTTGGGTGCTTAATCGACAAAGGTTTACGGTAAGCTAGGTTGAATGAGGTTTAGGGTTAGAAACCTAGCTTGAATGAGGGTTAGGGATGGGGATGGGTTTGTTTTGTTTCTGGTCACAAAAACAAACCCAAATTACCAAACAAATGAAGCAGAATAAGTGCAGAGATTATAATAAGCAATCATGACTGCCTTTACTGTGGGATATTTCGTACTCTTTGTAAAGGTGTTTCCTGTAATTTGTAAAACTCAAGTGTACACATTTTATCCCCAGAGTGTAGCTGCAACCGTAAGGGATGAACTCCAAGCGGAAGCATAGATCTCGAGAAATTTCCTCCAAACTATATTCCCTACAATTTTAGAATGTTCCCATAATCACCATTTTAACCCCAGTCAAGACCTGATGAGTTCAAAGAAATCAGAAGCACTTGTGAAAACATATTCTGGAACTCAGTGGAAGGTCTGTTTTTGCACTCATGATCTTCAAACCAGTGAAGAAACACGTTCAACCCCGAAACACGGGAACTGAATCTGCCTCTAATAGATAATTCTACGTTGAATTTACACGAGAATGTTAAATTTTCCTACTACTCTACCACAAATAAATTGGTAACTTACGTCTGCGAGCTTCTGCAACTTTCTCAGCGGCTCTTTTTTCCGCGGATAAAAGGTGCTGAATTCCCTGCGTCTGGCTCGTCATCTTGCTGGCTTGACTGTCATGTGACCGCCTAGCTGATGAGCGCTCCTAATCATGTGACCACAAGGGCCGGTGTTTTCCATTCAGCTTCACCGGGTAATCTGATAGTATGCCACATTTGTTTACATGTTATTACCATTTATGAAATATGGCCAGCATTGATGTAATACAGTAATAATACTGACCTATCGTAATTTTACATTACTCATCATCAATTTTCATTAAAAGTTTGTCGTCTGCTAGAGGGACTGGTTTTTCTGTTTAGTTTCGTATATCAGCTTTGTTTTGGTCCCTCTGACAGTCAAATTCCAGAACTTCTCACAAAATCAGCAAACACGTCATTCTCGGCTATGATAATCTTAAATAAGCATATGCAGCCTCTTCATACGAAACGCACAGTAAATCCAACTCTGCATATTTTTTCCCACACACAGAATGGTTATTTTTGTCTTTTGCCAAAGAATGCCAAAGATTCCAGATATTCCTATCATTTACAAATCTCTGTTGAAGAGCCGGTAAATAAGCAAAATCTGTCTTTTAGGTAAAACCTGGAGTACCCAGTTACGTGCTTGCGTTTTCTGTTTTCCAAGCAGGAAAACAAGAGAGGCTGGTGATCAGCATCCGATTTTTGCAAGCCGTGAGACATTACCCTGCAGAGCACCTGCAAAGAACGGACCCGCTAAGAACCGTGAATTCTTGCCAATTGTTCGCCGGGTCGAGCAGACTGGCATGGCAGATGATAAGGCTAAAATGAACGACCTGCAGAAGCTAAGACGCTTTTTCGTTCTAGGGAACGAAAATGGTCTGTACCGCGTTAGATGTGGTGGTGACGGTGGTTTTCAACCGGTGGTGGAAACTGCCCCAATCGTGACCGCACTTCTGGCGGCAGGGAAAGGCGAGGAGGTGGTGGATGAGATCATCAAGTTCTTGACCAGCAACACCACGTGCACCGCTTATCACACACCAGCTCTCTTTGCACTGGCCATGTGTGCACGGCACTCTGACAAGTCACAGAAAACCAAACAATCGGCGATGAAAGGCCTGGCGACTGTATGCAACTCTACAGCTGACCTATTCCAGTTTATTTCCTTTTCACAACGCCTGGTGGAGAGCAAGAAGGGATGGGGTCGTTCACTGAAAACGGGTGTTCAACGGGTGGTTTGACAGCAGAGACAGCATGACTCTAGCAAAGATTATCACTCATCAAAAGACGGGAAGCTCGTGGAGCTACATCGATCTGCTTCGTGTCACGCACATTCGGCCCAAGACTGAGGGTGAGACACTTGTATCAAATGCGCAAGTATGACCACACAGACACACACACATGCTTAAGTATGCTGGTGCACACACACACACACACACACACACGTAGATCTATAGTATTTCATATGGTTATTACCCAGATTTACCTGACATACTTTACAAGGGCAGGGGGACACTTTCCACCCGCGGGCCAAAAATCTTTAGAATCTGTGCAAAAAGGAATCTCCCCCCCCCCCCAAAAAAAAAGGGGTTGCGTTCAAGTTCTGATCCAAGTTTTCTTGCAGCGGAGCCATAACTGAAAGCAATGTTAGTTTTTCACATCCATGGGTGACTCGTCCGTCAGACTGGGGGACAAAAATCAGCTGTTTTTTTAACCTACCATATTCTGTTTGCTGAGCAAAACTTAGGTCAGATAGAACGTTTAGTATCAAGTAAGCCGGAGCTAAGTGTCATGTTCATATTTTTCATTTAGACTATACAGTGCTAGGACTGTAGGAGAGGCTACCAAATGCTAAAAAAATTGCCCAAACTTAGTGTCTGGCTGGGTGTTTTCCCTTTAAGGAAGTCAGTGACGCTGCACCAAGGCCTGTGTTTCAGTCTTTTTTTTTTCTTTTTTTTTTTAGAGTCGCCCACGTTTTCAGTGAACATACCCTGGTTGTTGGTTTTAATTTCATCAAGGAGACCCCCCCCCCCCCCCCCCCCCCCCCCCCCCCCCCCCCCCCCCCCCCCCCCCCCCCCCCCCCCCCCCCCCCCCCCCCCCCCCCCCCCCCCCCCCCCCCCCCCCCCCCCCCCCCCCCCCCCCCCCCCCCCCCCCCCCCCCCCCCCCCCCCCCCCCCCCCCCCCCCCCCCCCCCCCCCCCGTCCTTTTTTTTGCCATTGTGGAGGACTTGAACTGTATTTTTGGCTTGCTTTTCAACGAAGAAATGAAGATGCTCTCCACTCTGATGACGATGATTAGATTAATATTATAGACTTACATACATGTATGCCTCTGTATACATGCAGTCGCTGAGTTTCGTATCATTGTGTATCATTTGCATGTGCTTAAATTAATTTAAATACACTAGCACACATCCTGCTTTGTGTTTTTGTTTGAGTCAGGTGCCAAACTGATCAGCAAGTACTTGGTGAAGGGCCTCAAGGCAGCACAAGAGGAGTTTGGAGGTGAGAAGACCGCCAACGAGATGCAGGCGACCTTGACCTACCTGTCAGCGATTGAAGAGCTGAAGGATGCGAAAGACACGACCCTAGCAGTTAGTCTGGTCGAGCAGCACCATCTGCATCCCCAGCAGGTCACAGCGCAAGTGTTGCAGGAGAGAGAGGTATAGACTGGAGCAGTGACAGGTTAAAACAAAGGAAAGGCTCCAGAAATCAGTCCTTCCAGTTTTGTTTTTGTTGTGGTGAAATCTTTGTCAAGATTTAGGACCAAAGAGTTGTTTCAGATTGTGATGAAGGGATCATATAAAGTTTCAAGTCCATAAACATCCCCCCCCCCGCCCCACCCACCCCCAAAATTTATGTAAGTCATGGTTTTCCTGACAGAGGGGAATTGCACTGTTATATCGTGTGCAGCTCCAAGTCTATGTACAAACCCTCTCCAGTATTGAGTAGAAATCTATGAGAAATCATCATTTCTGTATTTGTCAGGTGTTGGTTGCCTTAGTGAAACAGCTGTCACTGAAGGAGGTACTTAAGATGATCGGACATCTCGCTGCCAAACTCGTCTTTGACCCTTCCAACCCTGCTGCTGCTGACATCATTCAGCGTGTTGGAGACGAGCAGCAAGTGCGACAAGAAAAGTAAGCTTTCTTTTAAGGACCACTTGAATCATATAGAAAAGGTATAAGTATCATGCCAAAATGCACCAAAATTGCTCAAATTATAGTCTAATTTTTAAAGAAAATTTCTGGGGAGCATGCCCCTAGACACCCCTACATAGCATAACACGTCTGCTTTGCAGAAGCACGCTCCTGGCTTTTTTTTTTTTAGCCCCACCTTTCGGACCATGGACCATTTTAAGCCCTGATAGAAGTCAATATAATGCACTTTATCAGTTTATGGTGTTAGTAATTTTATTTTCTTGTAATTGTATGCTTCAGATAAGCAGCCCGGAGTTTGACATCTTTTTTTTTTTTTTTTTTAACAGCCCTTAATTCCCTTACAGCCTGCCAAACAGCAGACATTCTTCGTTCTTCTTCTGAAAAACTATTGAAAGTTCCTTGTTGAAACCTCAAAACAGTTGGCGAGCGTGTGTTTAGCGTTGGAATGCACTGCCTGCCGGTTTGAGAGACCAGTCGGACAGATCATTTCACATCTGACTTGAAAACACATCTGTCCGGCTGGCTTTCGAATAGGCCCACTTACCTTCTTTTGATTCAGCTGCTGTGTGTGTGTGTGTGTTTGCATACTTGTTGGAATGAGTGCGGGAGTGCACGCATTGCGTCACTGTGATAATTTTGCGCTATACAAGTACAAATCTTTTCTTTTTTCTTGCCCAGGTTATCCCCTTTCGATGTCCTTGTGGCAATGCGGGTGTATGAGCAGGGCTCAGCATCCATGAAGTGGGCACGGAACAGTGCTGTGGTTGATGCTCTGAACTCAACCTTTGCCACAGCCCTCAAGGTCAGTACTCGGGGAGTAACCTACACTGCTCCCAAAAAAAAAAGTCCAGAACCACCTCCAATTCTACATGTTGTTTCGAATTGTTGTAATCTGTAAACGTGGAACGATAACCCACACTCCACGGCTGTGCTGACAGAACATCAGATGACCCCGTGAAAGCTCCTGTTTGGTGAGTGTCATGTTCGGGTTCTGTTTTCTGCAGTACAATGTGACGTCGACAAAGAAGCGCTACCTGGTGGCTGTCAACATCAACAACCAGTTCATGCGGTGTTGGGTCCACGGAACCAAAGTTCTCTCCCCTGTGATTGCAGTGGCGGGGTTGGCTCAAGTGCTTGCACACACAGAACAGGATCCAGCGCTGGCATTTTTCTGCAAAGACGTGAAGCCGCTGTCCCTAACCAACACTATGCAGATGCCAGAAATTTGTGAGGAAATCGCTCAACGTGCAGCAGAGGTAATAACAGACTGGTTTGATTATGTACTAGTGGCAGTCATAACTTTTTCTCTTTTTCAGCATGGAGTGTATAGTCATCAAGTCTTGTGCTCAGCTCCCAGATGAGTTGATTGGTTGTAAGGTGACTTCTTTTTGCTGTATACCATTCTGTGGCATAATGCAGTTTGCTTTTGCTCATGCATTTACTTACAGTTACCCTCATCTATTTTGATAATGACTAAGCTCTCCCCCCCCCCCCCTCCAAAAAAAAGGGGGGGGGGGGGGATAAAAAATAAGTAAATGATCAGTAAATAAATTAATTTATACAAAATAGAATACATTTGTACCATTATTACGTAAACTATGATTCTCAGCCTTTTAGAAGGCCGTCGCTTTCATGGCACAGAAAAACCACACCTAAAAAATTTGCAGCCCTTTTTTGGCTCCCTTGTGTAACAATGGGAGTCTATGTAATAGCCCTCCGTCGTCTGTCTGTCTGTCTGTGTGTGTGTGTGTGTGTGTGTGTGTGTGTGTGTGTCCAGAAAACTTTAACGTTGTCGTTTTCTCAGAAACTACAAACAGCAGAGACACCAAACTTGGCATGCTGATAGACAACCATAAGACCTTTCAAAACATATCATTTTGAATGACCTTGACTCAAGGTCAAGGTCACTAACGCTGTCTGTTTGAAAATTTTACATTGGCATTTTCACAGAATCTACAAAGACCAGAGGTTTGAAACTTTGCATGATGATAGACATTGATCAGAACTTTACAGATATACATGTATTCAGTGGCCTTGTGTCAAGGTCAAGGCCATACAAGCTATTTTTGTGAAACCTTAACATTGGCATTTTCTCAGAAATAACAACAGCAGAGGCGCCAAACTCGGCGTGCTGATAGACAGTGATAAGACCTATGCATACGTACCATTTTTGAATGACCTTGACCCAAGGTCAAGGTCATTAACGCTGTTGTGAATTTTAACATTACCGTTTTCGGAGGATCTACAAATACTAGAGACGTCAAAACTTGGCATAATAATAGACATTGATGTGATCTATTTTAATGACCTTGACCCAAGGTCAAGGCCATGCAAACTTTTGGGGGAAAATTGTAATATTGCCAGGAACTTGGAACGCCAGAGACACTTTACTTGCCGTGATGATAGTGATAAGAGCTTTACAAACATACACTTGTGAATGACCTTGACCCTTGTCACAAGGGAGCCATGGAGGCTTTTGCCTCTCTAGTTTTTTTTAAATCTTATGCGTGATAAAGGAATTGTGGTATGAACTTAATCAAGACCTTTCTGTTTTGCTGCCAGTTGGAAGGCAGCAAGGTCACCTGCGATGTGTCAGCCCCAGTCACATGGGCCCAGCAAGCCAAGAAAGCGTTTGATGTCATCATCATCATGACCGACCACCGCCATGCGAAGGCGTCAACAGACCTCTCCACTGCCTTCAAGCAGTACCGCCAAACACTGAAGATTCCGGATGCCAAGTGAGCTGGATTGTAGTCTGTAGTTCAGGCTTGCAGGAAAGACACTAAAACTACAGTTTATGGTTGCTAGTTTAGCAGTTGCAGTGTACATGTTGAGCAGTTCAAAGGTAATAAATTCAAAGGTGATCTGAAATCCTGCAGGTGAGATTTCAAGACTTGGGTCTTTGCTTTGACAAGTTTAAAAAAAAAAAAAAAAAGAAGTTTCCAGGCTCCGCATGTAGAAGTCGACGTTAGGGATTTTAGCCCCGGGTTAAAGTCTAACCTCGAACTAAACTAGCTCTAGGGTTAAATTTTCTGTTGTTTTTTGTTTTAAATCAGGAAGTGGGTCCATTCCAGCAAGATGCCTAAGCCGTTATAGAAGGATTTATTTCTTCCTTTCTTCGCCTCCTTTTTCATATATTTTTGTGGGTTTTTTTTTTGTTTGTTGTCCTAGTCTGGGCACGGAACCATAGCCGTGGGTTAAATTAAGTCTGTTTGCATTTCTTCCTCATAATTCACAGACATGGCATCAGAGGTTCAAATGTTTCTCACTTTAATTATGTGTGTATCTGGTGGTGTTGGTACTTTGTTTATGTTCTTTCCATTTCTTTCCCAGGCTGGTGGTGTGTGGCCTGACATCAACCCATCTACAGTTTGCAGACAGCGAAGACCCAGGCATGCTCGACATTGCCGGCTTTGACGCCACCGTTCCTGATGTTATTCACAACTTTGTCACTGGGAGCCTGTAATGGTGTCTGCCCTGTAGTGCTACGGACTCTAACTTGTGCTTAGTGAGAATGGGTGTGCGAAAGTTTGCTGCGTGACTGCAAGTCAAAACCCCGAGAGTTGTGGAGGTTGCTTCTTATTTTATTTTTTAATCCGCACAAATTATGATAAGATCAGTTGAGGTTCATCAGTTAAAATGTATTTACCGCGTCATGTGCCACAAATTGCGCTAGGAATTTGGATGGCGTAGAAGTCAGTTGGTGGTAAGCTTTACAACACATTAACTTACTTTTTACATACTGGGTGCAAATTTGGATAGCTCTCTGAGATAACATGAACATTTTTGAAGGGTTAGAGAAATAGCCTGGCTCCATGACAGCTCAGTCATGGATGTAATCTTTGTTCTTTTCTTGGTACAAGTAAAACAAAACAACATGGCTTCTGTGCCATTCACCTGTGCTCTAGTCAGCTAGCATTTCATCAGGAAGTATGGTCAAACCTGCATGATGTACAAAATTGACAAACCAAAGACATGTCATTGCTTTTCCAGAACTTCATTTGTATCTTGCCAGTCAACATTATTTACTGCAAGGATTTGCAGTGCAACTGGAGCCATTTTAACAAACTTTGGATGACTTCAGAATCTCTGATCTGCTGCGTGAATTGTATATAATTATGATGATGTATTCGCTATCTTCACATTTACTTTGCACAGACGACAGGCATGAAGGAAATAGAACTAGGATTTGCTTCTTGCTGGCATCTTCTTTTTTTTATAATTGTGTAGTAATAATGCGTGTTGGAATAGAGCCAGCAGGCATCTTGTTGGCTTTACTTTGTTCTACTTTGTGGGCATTTGAAATTAACTACACACATACACTAGAATTACTGAAGAAGGGTTTTATTGAAGAATTCAGGGCAATGCTTGTCTGTTTTTGACAGATTATTACAGATTGGGTGCTTTTTTGCTCTGTATGTGCTTTTTTTTTTTTTTTTTTTCATTCTCACATGCCAGTGTATGTGCATTATCGTTGGAAAAGCCACAAAACTTTTCTGAAAGCAGTGTTCCTTATTACGCGCATATGTGCGTTTACGCAGAGATTTCGGAACCTGACGCAGAGGTTTTGAGGCTGTGCTTCACTGATTTTACAAAATGACCCGCTCAATTTGGTAGAGATGGTCAAAGTGACACTCAGTTTTGAAAGCTGCAAAATCACTGCAAAAGTCAAATCAGTTGTACGGAGATAGTGCTGTTGATTTTGGTCTTTATTTACATGGGCATTATTTTACTAATGTTACTACATGTAATATATTTGCCATGTGATCTGCTAGCAGAAAGACATTTCAGGTACTTGCTGTGGGAGTTTCTTCCCCATCATCCAAATACACGTATTGTGTTTAAACCATCACCAGTTGAAGTGGTTTTGTTAGTGCTGTTGCTTGGGTAATAATCTTTACCAGTCTTCATTGAGAAGATTTCTACTAATTTAGGCTGAGTGTAGGCAGAGAAAGCTGAAAGCTTTTGTCAAGCAATTGCTTTGTTTCATCCTGCTTTTGTTTTGTTGACATCAGTCCAATCTTAAGTTTAAAAAAATTGTAGATGTTCCTGAAATAACGCGCATCATCATTCTGTCTTTGCAGTCTTTCTCTTTTTTTTTTATTTTGACCAGTTGTGTAACACAGTGTTGGTCATGAGCATCATTTTGAACGTCTACCACCACCAGTTGTGTGGAAAATTGTGATACAGCTGCTGAGCACATGCTGTTCCCGCAATCCAAATCCCTCCTTATCGCTGTGTTTATATTGTGTTTGATGTTATTTTTCCATTTATATCAGTATTTCTCCATGCATGTAGCTTCTTGAATTGGTGCTTGTTACAGAGATTGTCATGTTTTATGTTGGGGATTTCAGACAGTTGTGTATGCACGAGAATACTTTTAGCTGTTATAATAATTATTATTTGATGGTTTAGTGGCTACTGTTTGCCGATTGCTGCAAGCATTCCTGGCTTATTGCCTGTCATCATTGTTGTCCGTTTTTGCTTTTGTGTTTGTCATGAGCATCACAGAGAATGTCTACCACCACCAGTTCTGCGGAAGATCATGATACATGTAGCGTTCTGTCATACCCCTTAAAATCCCCTCATCAAATTTGGGGGGGTCCATCACGAAAAAAAAATATTTGCGCTGGCTTTTTCCTCATTGCCCTGTCTTTGGCGTCACCCAGATGTGCGGGAAGAAAGGACATTATACCCCTGAAAATCAGTCAAATCCTCATCACAGTCCTGGTTCCGTGCTGGCGATGTGATGACAACTTTACCCTCCAAACCCATCAAAGTGCTATAGCGTGTTGGTCACGTGGTCACTCGAGCCACAGCCATATCGGTTGCTCTCACCATATCGGCTGCTCTCACCAATTTTAGGGACATCTTTCAAAGTAAAAACGTAAAAGGTGAATACCACAAATTCCAGTCCCTTGGTGTTGTGTTGAATGTCATCAGTATCATGGCATCTGTTGTTGTTTGTGATGTGATGACCACTTCCCTGTCCGAACCCATCGCAGGGCCAAAGCGTTCCAGTCACGTGATCACTCCGCGCCACAGCCACGTCAGCTGCCCCTCTTCCCTCTTAACCTTTGCCACGCGTCGTGTATGTAAACACATGCGTGCTTTCGAAGAAAACTCCCACGCTGTACGTTATGGGTGCAAAACTACCCATACTTCTAGAGAAGAACCTTAACTGAATTGAATAAACTTGCTTACACTAATGTGATGGTCTGTACAGGTTGTATACTGAAAGTGATAGAAGTGTTTTACTTACACTGCCAGGACTGTTGTCATAGCAGCAGCCACTAAAGCAATACTTTTGTTTGGCAACATTCATCACAATATCTCTTGCTTTCCTTCTTGTGTGTGTGTGTGTCTACCCAACTCTATTCCTCGAGGTTCCTTAAACAGTATGGGTGGTTTTGCACCCATGACAAACGGAGTTCACACAGTGTTTTTTCCTTCTTTGAAAGCATGGGTGGTTTTTGCACCCATGATGTACAGGGAGGGTTACACGTTTTTTGTTGTTTACTTGTCTGTGCTTGCTGTTTATTTAACAAACAAAATCACACAAGTTTCGGTGAGCACCTTCAATACCCTTATCGACAGTGTCATGAAGTTTTGTGGATCTAGTGGGAAAATTGACTAAACTGTGGATGTTTTGTTTGCATGAAAGTTTGCCATGCCTTACAGCGAAGGTTAATGACATTATTTCAGAGTAATGAAACAAAAGACTAATTTTAAACACAGTTTGATACCAGACTTTCTAGTCTCTTAGTATTGTGTTTAATGTCTTTAGTGTCCTAGTGGCAGTGTCTGTTGATTTTAGTTGATCTCGTGCTACATCATTGCCACTTGAGCCTGGCATCTAGTGAAGGAGAAAGTAGTGAAGAGGTTGGGGGGTGGGGTGATGGTTGTTTTTTTTTGTTTTTTTAGTGCACTTCTTCCTTCTTTTTTGTGGTTCGTTGTTTCATGAATGTTATATTTGAGGTTCTTGCTTACCAGAGTGTGCATGTTCAGAAACGTAAGTACTAACCGAGCGGTGGAAGTGGATTGTCAGGCCAACTGCTACACACAAAAAGTTCCTTGTAATTTGTGAATTTTCGAATGAATCCGAGTTGTGGTTTGTGTCTGCCACAGCATGCACGCTTCAGGAATTCCATTAGTTTCAAAAATATCTTTTTGTGTGTGTGTTTTTGTGTATTTGTTTTTGCTTTTGTGGGGTTTTTCTGGGGGTTTTTTTGGTTGTTTTTTTTTTGGGGGGGGGGGGGGGGGGGGGGGTAGGGTATTGTGCTTGCAAACATTTTAGAGAAATAATTTGACAAAATTGTCTCCCACTTTTCCTATCATGAACATGCTCATTGCACGTTCAGGTGTTTTGTGTCTTTCTCTCCAATACAGCCATGTATTAAAATTTTTGTGTATGTGTATTCGCTGTTTGTTTAATCATTTGATACCTATATTTGTCAGTAGATGCGGGTTTAGCTGGCAGTATTGTACAACCTGTGATCCAGGTAATCTCCAGCATGTCTCTTTATGATACACCCCCCTCCCCCCCCCCCCAATCCCTCTTCCCCCAACAATAGAAGACTTTTTTTGTCTGCAGAGTGAATTGCTTGGCGAGTGCATGATGATCTCTATTGCCAGTATGTTAGCGTCACTTTCCATAACCCTAAATGTTGTGCCACTATTCTTTTTCTGTCAATTCAGACAATGACAGTAACTTAAGAGCTGTGCTATTTTTTACCCTCTTGTGTCTTGCTTTTTTTTTTATCACTCACTCACTCACTCATTTGTCATGCTGACTCCTTTGTCCACGGTTGTCCGGTATGCTCTCCATGTTATCAGTTTCCCTTGGTGAACAAACTACGCAGTAGTCTTTATCTATATGTATTTGACTGAAAGCCGGAGTGCGCAATAAGTGCTAAGCACCTATGAATGTTTTTTGCCGTCTGCTGCCTGTTAATAAAGGATAGAAGCAAGTGTTGTCGATGGACTGGTATTCGTTTTGTTATATTTCAACATTATCAAATAGCATTACATGCACACGTTCCAGTTACATTGCATCCATCTTTACCATAGTGTATGACTGGGAGAGATTCATACTGGGAGAGATTCATGCTGTTGTAGCTCTCCCTGTTCACACGGACAGTAAACATCAGAATATTGCATTTATAGATCTGCTAACCTTAATGTCTGAATATGTTTGTCAGGCATACAACAACGCTGTGAAAAACTCCAACATGCTTAATCCATGCATCAGAATCAGTCACTTGGCACACAATATAGCATCTGAAACCATTCTGGTGACTCCAGTTGGTGTATACGCTGTTCTACGCACATAGAAGTGTACCGTGTGCTAATCAGACGATGTTTGGGTGCTGACTGAAGAGACCTAGACAGCACTCAGTAGTGGCTATTTTTAGTGACTTTGCTGATTAGCATGTAGTTCATGCAGGTATGGAAGCGTTAGGCCAAAGAATGTATGGTATGGTATGGAATGGTATGGTAGACTTCTCCTCGGCGCACATATCTATCTCTGCTGAAATGCTCACGGCGCCGCAGAGCTGGAGGACGAAGCAGTGAAAGCCTGCTGCCGCTAAGCGCTACTTTATGTGCAAACCTCCCCCCTGCTATTCACTCTGGTGCGTGCGACAGTATTTCTGTTTTACCACGCCACCGGCCACAGCCTACTCTTCTTCGAGAGATGAACGTGGGATTTTTAGCGTGCACACTTGATGTATATGCTTGCGTGCGTACACGAAGGCGAGACAGGCACCGTAAACGAGTCTGCACATGGATCTGACTCGATATGGTAAGGAAAAATCCCACCATATTCCTGCCCACCGGGGACTCGAACCAGGCAGCTCAGGATCCGAAGTCGGATGCCTTAACCACTAGACCAAATCCCCTGTCAGACCAAATCCCATGTCATATGTCATATTTGTCTCCTATCAGAAGTCTGGAAAATGGTTGCCTGTCCAATAGAAACATCTGTTCATCCGGCAAAAAGCCTTCAAGATAGTAAGCAGCAGCTTTTCCCTCAAAACTCATTACAAACAGAGATTTTCAGACAGATTATTTCAAATGCACAGATATACTCACAACCACAACTGTTCCCAAATGAAAGCAGCTTTTGCAGCCTAGAAATTGTGTTGGTAAGCATTTAAAACAGACACCAGAAGAAGTCCAGTGAATGCCACGTGTTGGCTGGTGGTATATGTATTAACTGGATAATGTATCGGTGAAATGTTTACGACAAAAGTGTAAACTGCACAAATCTTCATAATGCTTCAGTCAAAATAAACACAAAGTAAAGCAGTCTGGCAAACAAATGATCACAGAACTGAAAATTACTTGCAATAGAACAGTGGGTCAATTGAATGCATAAACAAGTTCATGAAAGAAAAACGATGGAAGTCACAGTAAGTTGAAAGACACTGAATCTGATGGGCTTAGGACACATCTAAAATTAATTATGGCACAAGCTCTTGATTCAATTTGATTTGTGGGGCAGGGTGTGTGTGTGTGAGTAAAGCTGTGATAATGTACTTCATTATTTTTGTGGCCTGTAAGTTTTGTCTCTGGCACACTTAAGTCTTTAAATATTTTAACCTTTACGCATTGGGACGCGAGCCGGCTCGGGTCACTCTCAACAGCCGTAGGCACCGACCCGCGAACCGATTCGTGTTGCCCTAAACAGCCGGCAGCTGCATGCACGTCAGCAGGGAAGTAGGTCACTGGCCAAGCTCACGATGTCAAAGAGTTAAGAGGTTGGGGAGGTGAGCGCACAGTGCATCATGCATTTCAAATGTGCGGGCGATTCAGTGCCAAAGAGGGAGGTTTTCTGGTTGTGATGTGTGTATGTTTACGCTAAATTATCTGCCCTGGTTTGAACCTTGAATAGTTACTGCGTGCGGCTGTTGGTATTGTATACATGTCATTATAATTTCCAACAGAACAGACACTGTACTTTCTCATTTGGGATAATACGTAATCTGTCTTATCTTATGTACTGCCCTTAGAATGTGAAAAAAAAACAAACCTTTCTGTTTAGACTTTCAAATTCACTAAATGTTTGATACTGCTGTTATCATCCACTTTTCCTTTCCCTGACCTCTAGGGGGAAAGCTTGCTGAGGAATGAGAAGAGCAACTTGTGGAACACGGCTGGCTGATTCATGTAGCAGGCATGACCAGCGTCTGGAATCTCTGCTATCTGGGAATGAGGCAGCGATTTCAGGTCATCTCTGCTGGTGAATCCCAGACTGGAGTCATTGGCGCCATACACGATCAGTGTGGGCAGCTGATGAGAACACAAAATAATGCTGTTGAAAACAGAAACCCTAAGAATGCTTTGCTTAACCCTTCACTGCCAGCCTGCTCAGCGCCAGGTGTTTTCTGGCTGACTGCAGCCTCTGTACACCTCTAGTATTTAATCTCTTGTAACTTCTGAACAAAAGCACCAATTTACTTATTTTTTTTAAAAAAATGGTAGCAGAGTGGATGTACTTTTAGAGGTGTATATTTGTTTTGCTCGATCTACTCATGTGAATTTTGAAAAAAAAAAGGCCTGTGTCTCTCAAAGGGCATAACACTCTATGTGCCATGCTCGCCGAAGTGCGCGATCGGCCCTCATCTCCATGCACACAAAAATGCGAGACTGGCGCTGTAAGGGTTAAAACATGTTGCTGCAGATTTCATTTTTTGCCACTCACCACCCCCCTCCCAAGACATTCACTTTGTCAAATTGAAAAAACTTGAGAAAATTTTACAAGTACTTCCGGTCACGTGGAAGCAACAGCATGGGAACAGACAAAGATAATTTACATATGCTGCACACTGCTGTGCTGGACAACATGGACTCTGGTTAAAAAAACAAAACAAAAAACTCAGCTGTATATGAAATTTCCTATAGTGATAAAGAACAAAGATGTAGCAGTCAGTTATACCTGGCTGCTGGGGTATTTTCCCTTCAACTCGCCCGTCATGACTGGAGCGACAGGAACGTAACCAATGGCTCGCTGCGTTGACTGAGACGGGTCCTGGAAAAGATACGGGAGAGCGAAGCTGCCACTCATTGATGGGCTGATGATGACCGGCTTGCTCTGTATCGTGCTGACAACGGCTGCTATGAAGTCGCCCCTGGACGTATTACCCAGAGAGACGTCCTTGCTTTTGCCATAACCTGCATACACAGTAAATAACTAAATGCAGAACTTACATGTACAAAGCCATTCAAATGTGCAGTTAACATGCTAGTGCCATGTTTTCTAGGCGTCCAAGAAGCTAACTTGTGTCTTGGAAAAGTTTCGCTTGCGAGTGTGGATATACATGTACCCCCAAAAAGCTCTCATCGTAGATGCTGTTTACACTTTGTGACATTCAAGTTCTATGACTGAGTGGTTGGTCTTGCTAACAAGAATCTCGCTCATTGTATCAACAGCGTCATTGTGTACCCTTCTGTTGGGTCACCGTCAGTGCCAGCATTTGAGATGATGTCACTGTGTGTCAGTGTTCCCGATTACACACAGGTGTGTGTATTTGTACGCACAAAACTTTGCACTTTAAATTTGCACAAATTTGAGAACAGCACGTCACAGGGGACGCACGTTTTTGGTCTCGCTGTGACAAACAATATTTTTCCAACACTCTCCCGGAAACTCAATGAACAAAACGCGATCTGTAACTAGCAGTGGGCACTTGGAGCAATGCATTTCCACTGAGCCACTGTGTATGACAAACAGATTCCATTTGGCCTAGGCACTCTGGGACTCCTACTTGAATACTTCAAGTGAACACCAACAACAAATGGGTTTGACTTTCAGACAAAAGACCACAGACCCTCAAAATTGACAAAAGGACCCCCAAAAGTATGGAGAGAGGGTCCAAAGGACCCTTTGAATCACAGGAAACACTGTGTGTACATGTCTACGTGGCGAGATGCTAGACAACGCCGAAACAGCTCAGAGTTATCTGTGTCATGTAAGCACAAAAATCTTAAAGAGTGGACCTTGTATGTCTGGTTGAGAGGTGTGACTGTGACGTACATTACTCAGGAACTGACCTTCACTTTCTTCGTAAACAGAATATCAAGAGAACAAGAGTAAAGAGAAATAAATTATTGTAAAGCACCTATAATGTATGATTCAACATGACTTGTCTTTTTGCTGCTGTTCTCAGGAAGGACCACAAGCACTCGCCTGTTGCCAAATGTGAGATTTCCTGTCCGGCGAACCAATCTATGTTTCTTGTAGCGCAAATGAATTTCGCAAGACAGCAGCGATCGTCAAATGTGTCAGGACCATGGTAGCCATTCGGGCCACCGCCCTGAACAAAACTGGTAGCCCGTAAAAAATTCTGGAAGCCGGAGTGGCTGCTAGGTTCTTATTCATCTCAGAATTCCTCCTCGCCATTCGGGCTACCGCTACCGGAGCTTTCACTCGCCCGACGGTAAATTTGGTAGCGAAAGCGAGCGGGCGAGCGCATTTGACGATCGCTGAGACAGCATCATCGAATTTCAGTTTACCGAAATCGGTTCTAACCACGCAAAGCCTTGCATGAACAGTTCTCACGTTGTCTGCTTTGTTTCTCCGTTGTCTTATCAATTGTATAACCTGTCACGTGTTACCTTTTATCTTCATTAGTTTCAATTCCTTATACATAATACACACACACTCAAACACACTGTAATGAATCTGTTCGGGCTATTAGAAAAATATTCAGGCACCCAGTTTTCACATGGCTTGTACCGAAAAATAATGGCTACTGAGGTTCCTACACTGGTACTCCCTGGCTCTTGGTGCTACTTCTTGTGGTAGTGGTGGCAGTGATGTGTGTGAGTGAGTGAGTGTGTGTGTGTGTGTGTGTGTGTGTGTGTGTATGTGTGTGTGTGTGTGTGTGTGTGCACATGAGAGAGACAAAGACAGACAGAGAGCCAGAGAGAGAGGTTTTTCACACCTGGCAAGTCAATGGCAACAGCATGGTATCCCCAGGCAGCAAGGTACTGCAGGGTGCCAATGTCCACCCAGTTCTGCGAGGTAAACGCCTGTCCATGCAGCAACAGAACTGTCAGTTTTGGTGTTCCTGATGCTGGTGCTGTCTGCTGGCTGAAGATGTCCAAGGTCTGCGCACACCGGTGGAACGCCCAGGTGAAGACAAGTCTTTTATTAGTCTTACCAGAGACATAGATATAAAAAAGAAATGTCTCTGGTCTTACCACCTGTCTCTGGTCTTACCATCTATGTCTCTGGTCTTACCCTTTTCATTGAAAACTATGATCACGCACGGACATTTATATAGCTTTTGCCTGCGATTAGACAGGCATTCGGTTGCAGCAGGGACCTACATTCTATGCAAGTCCCTGGTTGCAGCTACAAATATACATGAACACTACATTCAACTAACAACATCCCACCCCTCCCTCATCGCATGAAAGCAAACTCAACAACTGATTGTGATCTTGGATTGTAGTACGTGGACGTACGGGTTAATTTCAAGCTTTGTGCAGAGCAATAAGACTTGCATCCTCTGCCTTACACGGTCTGACGCATACCTTGCCCCCAATACACACGGCTAGGGGTCCGGTCTTCACTTCTACAGCAGACGACACTTCGGGACAAGCGGGAACACTTGCAACGTCAATCGTTTTGCTGCCGCTCATTTTGTTTTCAAATTACACAGTCCTGTCTGTAATTTCAACTACCATTTGCTGAAAAGCCGAGCCACGCCAACGCTGGATGCTGCTCAGTGTTTTTTTTTTTTGCAAAGCAACGCAGTGTAAAAAGCCTAGTATATCGAGAAGTTCTCTGGCCTTGAACCCTTCGGGTCATCAGAGCTATTACCTCCCCTGATGCGCTCAACGGTAGCCCCGTTTGCGCAAAAATGCGTTTGGTCCAGAGTCTGTGTGAGAGATTGTTTTCACCCTCTGAATCTTTCTGAAGTTTTCAGATACATGTACATGTCGTGAGTTGTTGTACACAAAGGCATGACAACCTGATGACCTCACAATCTCTAGCTTGTAAAGAAAAATTATGTCTAGTGAAGTATACACACACACACACACACACACACACACACAGCCAGCAACCACACACACACACACACACACACACACACACACACTACATGCCATAAATTCTGTTTATTTCAATGAATATATGCTTTGCATTGGGAGGAAAGACAGGTATGAAAGGATTGCGAAGTTACTTGACCCTTAGTCACAAACTATTTTTATTGTTCTAACACTTCTATTAACCGGCCATTACCCTATAAGCCCCGTGTGAAACATGCACCCAGCACTTTTACATTTTTGCTCATCACTCTTGTCTTTTTCAAACCTGTCTTGACACTTCAGGAATTCCTTGAGGAGAATTAGAACTAGCCTATAATCTAAACATGACATCAGTATCTCAAGAAACAATGCAGTCAAGTACATACATGTGGTCTAGCTATGCCGGGACTGGGTGAAAAAAAAAAAGCCACTTTTACGTGTTTTGTTCAGGGCTCTCTCAGTTTTCAAATCTGTGTTCTGAGACAGGTATTTTCAAGAAGCGTTAGAACTACTGTACAAGTTACAACATGTGTACAGGCTGAACACTATGATCAGTATCTTCAGAAACAATGAAATAAACAATGTCTAAGTCAGGTACATGCATATATATGTACAGTAGTCATTCCTCTCAATGGCTACGCATAGACACATAAGGGTGATCTGGCTTGAGTTTTGCTTATTTCTGTGTTTGTGAAAATATCTAAGCTATATTTTACACTGCTCTTGATTATCGACTCTTTCACTAGATCTGCAAAATATACATGTACTTTAAAAATGACAAAGCAATCTGCAGAAACACACACTAGTAGTTGGGAATTTTCCAGCATTTCCCTATGTAAGTTATATACTGGATGCCTGGCACCTAACAATGTATGAATCAAAAGTTTCAGAGCCTCATACAGTAAAGGATAAATGTTGGAGACAAAAATAAAAGCTATGTGTACCAGATTCACAAACATTAATACACACAACCAGGGAATCATTTTACATACATAATACATTTGTACATACATTACTGATGAGTATGCATGTATGTAAATTCATGTCATCCTTTCCAATTCTGTAAAGTCTACCATGATCTGGAAAAGGGGCGTTTAAGCATTCTGGATTTGATAAGCATGTACGCCCTTTATCAACACAACTGTAGATCTATGTTAGCACTAAACTGCCATTTTCTTAACTGGCAGACAAGACAGACATTATGCAAGTCATATATTAAAATTTCACACACACACACACACTGTGTGTGTGATTTACATGCAGGCCAGTGTCAATGTTCACCCACAGCAGATCTATACATTAGAAATCCCTGTATGTAAAGTAACAAAACTTCCAATGTTTGAGTACATCACATCAGTATAAGATGGGTTTAGCATTCATCCACCAGGTCATATGATGCAGATCAGATAATTTATCAAACTTTGCTGTACATCACAGTCAAAAAAAAAAAAAAAAAATTATCAACACTTTTCTTCGGATGTTCAGAGATTTATTCTTTGTCTAGCATGTTAACCTTCACTGATTGTTTGTGGACTTTCATCCACACATCAGTGACTTTTTACAGTTTTCATGAAATTTCATGGCTTTCTTAATAAGGGTTTTGGGGAAGTGCTCACCGAAGATCATGTAATTTTGATCGTCAACAAACGAGTAGATCTATAGACAATTTTTTAAAAAGTACAAGAAGCACGCAAAGAGTTGCAAAAATCACCCTCCGTAAAAAAGGCAAACATGGATATAACCTGACAAATCATTAAATGATAAAGTGGGTACAATTTATTCTAAGGACATCTGGCAGGCTTATGCTAGCCAAAGTCGTTGAGGTACAGTACAACGTATGCTGGGGAAATGAATACAAAATATCGGACTCCGACTACGAGAACTGTTTAGAATAGGACACAATACAGGTCAACCATGGTGAGAAAAATAGGGTACAAAAATCTGAAAACGCAACATTCAACGCTGTAGGAGAAAGCACTGTGCTTGTTTGCACAGTCCAAGTGTCACTTTTGGTGTTCTGTGGTTTTGTTTTCAGTGTGCGTTTTTACGATGCTTAGTGTCCCTGCAGTCACCTGTTTAGTGGTTTTATAGATTAATAGGGGTCATCTGAGAAAGTGCGAACACAACTGTCTCCTGTTTCTCCCTAAGAGAGAACATCATGAAAGAGAACATATCCAGTCAGGAGGCGTGTCAGACCGAGAGCCTCTGCTCTCTGCCTCCGATCCTTCCGACAGCCAATGAGAAACGATACTTCCAGGCGACATAGGTCTCGCAGACTCCTCGGTGCCTTTGCCAGGCACTGAACGCATTCCCTAACTTTCTGTGCTCTTTGCCCACTGATGATGGAACTGGTGATCTCCTGTTCAAATTTGAGCTTCAGTTTGTGGATCTCATGGTAGGAAGTGGCGCCAATGTTGTACAATAGCTCCAGGACGTCTACATTGCCAAAAATTGCCGGGCTGTGCATTAGATCGTCAAAGCCATCAGACTTGCTCCAGAACGGATGCACAGATCCTCGGCACTGAGTGGACAAGCCAGCAGCAACAGCCATCTGCAGCATTCTGTACCATTTCTGTACATCGCCGTACACGTCTTCTTCTTCCATGCGCAAATGACCCTCCAACCACAGAACCTCACGTGCCTTGGTCTGTGCGTAGCGGCAAGCCAGCCTGACAAAGAAAGGCCGCCCTGTGGCAGTTGCCTGGGCCAGGTTAATGTGATCGTGTTCCAACAGTTTTTCAAACAGTTCAACTGTATTAATGACCGGTAAAACACCCTCAAGTATTTTAGGGTCTGTGCAGCTGCCTGCTTCAATCAGACGTTGGACAATCTCCTTCTGCGCCTGGCCGAAGAAGTAGTTTTCGCTTTTAGCAGCATACCACAACAAATTGTCCAAGTGCCTCCGCACGCCAGGGAACTCTTCCTGTCTCTCCAGAATCTGAAGAGCAATATCCCACCCATCCATGTTGACGCAAGCATGGAGAACGCACCTCATCATCGACGCAGTGTTGTTTTGCCGCAGAAAATCCAGGACCTTGTCTTTCTCCCCACTCCAGAATGACAAAAGTACAGTGGCTTCACAGAACCCGTTCTCCATGCAGACGTCACGCAGCGGCTGCAGAATTGTCTCCCTGTCAAGGTCGATGTGCTGAGTGAACTCGAAGTAAGAGCGCAAATGCACTCCAACACTGCTCTCACGCCAGGACCATGACAAATCTGGGGAAGCCACCAATCGTTGCAGCAGTGCACCCACGCTCAGCCACTTCTCATGCTTCAGAGCTAGTTCCAGTACATATGGAACAGCCACCTCTATCTGCAGTATACCACGTGACAGGATTTCAGGGACAATATCAAAACTGCGGGAAGCGACCGCAAGAGTAATAGCAAGCAGGCCGCACACGGACCTCTCGGACGTGTAATGTGCCTTCTTGAGAATGGTCAGAATTTGGTTCTGGTGATCTCCGCTTAAGCACAGATAGTGACTGTAAAAGCCTTCAGCGATCATCATTGTCCACCATCGAACTGTGAGATTGTCGCGGATGGCTTCAGAGAGGAAGTCCATTGCATCCTGGGAATCCACTTCGCCAGCATCTCCGCCAACAAAAAACAGCAAGGTGATCCCTAACACAGGCATGTATTTCACTACATCGGAACGAACCAGTTCCTTGAGGCTTTCAAAGCTTTGAACCTGCTTGTCGGCCGGACACGACGCAACAAGCAAAGACTGGTCAAAATGCTTGTATTTCTGAAGGAGTTTGAAGACACACAGCCACTGACCCTGGGCTACAGCAGCCTTAGCCACAGAACTCACCATGTGATCTGGGATGGTGACCAACTCCACGAAGGTACCCACAAGTTCCCAGTGCCCAACAGTCACAGCATGCCACAACATGTCCTGCGGAGTCATTTTCAGCCGAGTACATTTCACTGCAATTAGCCATGCTTCCTTCCATCGTCTGGTGCGCAATGTCATTCGAAGTCCCTTCTGAAAGGTTCTGGATGACATCTTGTTCAAGTGTAGAATTTAGCACTCATAAAGCATTCGGTTCCTCCAAGGTGATGCAGATGAGCTCTAAATCGCTAGGATATGTCATTTGGTTCGATCTAAACAAATAGGAAAAAAGAAGAATTTACACATACATGTCGAGAAGTGATTTTTAGATACCTGCACTTACGGGGTATACTGTTTAAAGTGGGTTGATTCTTTCTCCGAATGTTTTCGTCAATATATATTATATATATATATGTAATTTGACTCTAAGCAAAACTTCGAAGTTTTGGCTCTTTCCTCTGTGGTCCTCCTACCTATACAAATATATCAGTCAGTCAGTCAGTCAGTCAGTCTGTCTGTCTGTCTGTCTGTCTGTCTATCTATCTATATTAATTATGCTGTACAATACATGGGATTGGGAATATCGGTTACTGTCTTTGGGTGCTCTGTGTCCGTGGACTGGCAACAACAACGCTGCACCTCCCGCACCCATAGTTAATGCGTAAGCTTCAACGTCTGAAAACGACCACATTCACTCACACAGTGCGCTGACCTGTGACAGCAACGTTAGCGGACGGCCCCAAGACTTCCTTGCGAAATTGCGGCCTAGTTAGCTTCAGCCTTACTCTGAGCGTCAAGAACTGAGCTAAATGGAGATTGTGTAGCCCTCTCCGAATCCTCAAGTCATCGCTGTCTCTGTTATAATAAAAAATATTTGTATAAAAAGAAATGAACATACAACCTGAAAAATTATCCGTAGACAACTATCTTCCAAGAAACTAAACATCGGAACACATCTGTAAATGGCTCGATTGCAGGCCAAGTGTTGACTGCTCTCGCGGTCTTCTCGGAGTTTGTTCCAGCTCTTCCGAGTTCCGAAGCTGTGAAATTTTTTTTTAGTGGACCCAGTCGATTCTTATATTGCAAATAATTGTAATTTTGGTTGTTGTGTGAGCGGGTCCAACGCACCAGTGATCTAATCCAGCTGATTGTACACGGGAAAACGTTTATCCAAACCTGCCGTCAGTCCATGCGTAGTATCATGTTGACAAAACAATTTCTGTGTTTCAGCCAGAATTCAGTAGGATGACCTCCCCCATGACACTGGGTTGCATTCTGGCTGGTGGAGGTCTGCACTTGAACGAGAGAAGACAGATGAAGTTTGACCCATTTGGCACAGTCAATACGTACTTTGACAAGGAAACTGGGGACCAGTGCTTTTCTGAAGGAATGCGTGGGTCAGGTTTTATGTCACTGCGCAACGTCTTGAACGGGGTCACTATGATGGTAAAGAAATCAAAAAGATAAAGAAATCAGTCAGTCTTCTGATTTGAAAGAAAATGCTGGACACACGCACGTGTACACACGCATGCACAAATATCAGGTGTGCACGCTAAAAATCCCATCTTTCGAAGAAGAGTAGGCTGTGGCCGGTGGCGTGGTAAAACAGAAATACTGTCGCACGCACCAGAGTGAATAGCAGGGTGGAGGTTTGCACACAAAGTAGCGCCTAGCGGCAGCAGGCTTTCCCTGCTTCGTCCTCCAGCCTTGCGGCGCCTAGAGCATCTCATTAGAGATGGATACGTGCGCCGAGGAGAAGTCTACCATACCATACCATGTTCGAAGGGGTGCTCTCGTCATCATTCTGAATAAAGGTTATGTAAGCTTAATACAGGAGCTTATTGCACTTAATTAGGGACCCTTTTGACCAGCTAGCCAAGGAGTCCTGCCACAACGAATCTGTGTTCAAGGCCCTCGTTCACCAGTACCAAGAGTGGAGGAGCACGGCAGAGAACCGTTGCTGTGGTGATATGTCCTAATGAGAACAGACAGCTGCTTGCAGGACTGCGCCTGGCCATTAAGGCAGGACTTTCAACGCAGTGCCGAGGGTCGGTCCACTCTCACTGGACCAATCCTGGGCCCGCATGTAAAACACGAGGTTAACTTAGCCCATGGCTACGGGCCTAACCCAGACTAGCTACTCCAAGGGATAGCGAGAGCGATTTAGCTGTGTTTAGGTAGCTGTGCCAGGTTTTAATTTTTCCCCACAGTTTTTAGAGTTGCTTGTTTTAAAACACTTTTTTTTAAAAATTATGTTTACCTAGCATTAGTATAGGGTGTGTGTTTGGATATCAGTGTACTAGCAAATCTCAAGCTAGTTGTCTTCCTAGTATAGCAGAAATTTATGATATACTGTACACATGCATGTGCTGCCTCAGGGTTCATATCCATGGAAACTATTGGGACCAAATGTTTTAATGTCCCAGCTGACCCAAAAAAAAGTAGGACATTTGTCCTGAATCATAATGGCTATAGGACAGAAATGATAGGACATAATCAGGTCCACCTTGGCAAGAAAGTAATGGTTTAACTGGTCTATGACTGATGTCTGACATGGATCTGAAGTTAAAAAGTTACCAGTCAACAAAATCAGCAATATGTGCCTTGGTTTTACTGTACGGCTTGTTCACTTTTGATTTGGAGCACTTTATAAATTTATATATGTATGGCAGCTTTGAACAATGACTCAAACTCAAACTCTGAAGTCACAAAGGGAATTCACTCATTCTTCGGTTGACAGTGTATGGATCAGAAAACTTGCTTAACGTCTTTACTGCTATGACTGAAAAATTGATTTCGTACATGAACGTTTTACTGCACTCACATCTGGCAAGTTAGTTCTAAATTTTACTCACCAGTATAAATATATATTTTTTCCACCCTCCATGGTGGGTAAAACACTCGCCACATTCAGGGCCACTCAAATTTGAACACGACTAAGAAACTAATACGAGTAATTACCTTTATTACCCCACAGTTGTACAATCCCTTGTTATCCAGCATACACACACAGGCACACCCCCAAAATTTACCTTTTTTATTGATGCACACATGTGCACCTGCAACCCACTTCAACTAACAAGCATTAAATAACATGAACACCAACATGCTACAAAGTATTTCATGTCACGATTACGTGCACACACACACACACACACACAGTCATTACTCAGAATGTAAAAAATATAAAATGGTCACAGGATGCAAATACATGCACACGTATCTGCAACTGACAAACCAAAAAGAACCCTCGCCTAAATTAGTGTGCACAAAATGCAGAATGCATAAATCCTTGAATCCCCTAGTTCCAAATCACAGCTTGCAGTGAGCAACAACAACCAACAACAAGGAAATAATTTTTTTTTTTAAATCCCCACAATTTAAGAAAGTTGAAATTGGAGCCCCTCTTGTTAAACATACACCGTGCACACCTATTTCTCCCCAAACATGTATATATTGCCATTATCTAGCAAAAGAGCCCTGGCACAATGTATTTGATAGCTGCTTAGGCCCTTTTTCCAGGGGACAGATCTATACACGTATGTATGTATGTATGGACAAATCTGAAAGCAAACCAAAGTGCACTTCCACTACATGTGTCAGTTTGCTGCAATGCAAAAATATTTCAACAATGTACCCAGCAGTCCAATAATCCCTGCAACACAGACTTGTGCAACAATACAAAGAGGAAAACCATTTCTCTCTCTCTCTCTCTCTCTCACACACGCACACACACACACAAATCCTGGTCCGTTTTCCCAAAATGGTAGATAAGTCCGCATTGTGCATTGCACGCAATACACAAAACCAGTGCTGGGGTCGTTCAATACCGACAATATCACTACCAACTTGATTTGTCCGCTGTATTCATAATTACAGGAGTACAAACACCATACTTGTATCAAATTAAGAGCATTTTCTCCTCCTAAATAAGTGCATTAACTCAATATTGATTTTTAAAAATAAAAAAAATTATGCACCATTTTGTGAGAACAGAATCACAATTGTGCAGCCCACTGTAAATACACCATAGCAACCACACTGTCACTGTATCGACAGCAAGAAAAAACAAATGCAGAGGTTGCACACAGTATCATCACTGTGTATGCATATATCTGGTATACACGAAATGTATCATGTAATTGCACAACTGAATATACTTTTTAATCTTAAAACAAAGATTTATGGATGTATACAGTCGTAAACAGTCAAGGGCCACTCGCAAAACACACTTCACTTGATGAAGATGTCATGACACCATGCGCCACTACGGCTCCATACCTGCCCATAACTTTCAGTAAATGAATTAGTAGTACATGTTGTAGCCAAACCAAAAGTTTCAGTGTCCACAAGCATATGAAACCTGCTGTGGTGTGTGGTGTTCTAAGGTGTTAAGTTTGACTGAATTTTTTGCGTACAGGTGGTGCACCAAACATCCCTGTAATGCATTCAAGCAAGATTTGCTTTGATGGTACATGTATTTCATAGTGTGACTTCTTGTCAACATAACTGTGAGAAGTTTGGATTCACTCATTGCAACAAATTTTCAACCTTTATCGATTTAACAACAATCAGAATTGCAAGCTGGCCTTCAACTTTTTACAGTTATGCTCAGACACACACACCATGATGAGGGGGGAGGGGAGGGGGGGGGGCATAAAACATTCAAAAAACAAAACAAAAATGTCCCATGAAAGCTCTGGATTGACCTGTGTAGTTGTCTGAAGACTAATGGATACTACATGTATCACGCATGAAGTGGTTGTGACAAAGCACGCTGTACAGTTCACGAAAAAACGATTGATGCAAAGAGAAGCTGCAATTGTTCATGAGATATGGCTTCATACTGAAGACAAAGAAATCCCTGCACACGTATCCCCCACAAAAATAGTGGGCAGAACTTTGTTCCTTTTAAGGCCATTCTTAACCGGGCGAACTTTTGGTTCGCGAACTAGGTTCAAAGAGTACGGCGAACTAGATTCGCGCACGTTGTTTCTTAACCGGCCGAACCCTTCTTCCCAAACCCTGGTTCGAAAGGTTCGCCAAACTAGGTTTGAGGTCTGCACAGCGTGTCGTGGGAACCCTCGCGATCCTTTGGGCGATCCTGCGCTCTGATTGGTTGCTCGGGGAGAGCTGTTGTGCGCATGTACAAAGTTGAGGAAAATGGCGGACGGCACGGCGGCCATCGACTCACTTGACATTTCCCTCTCTTGCGCTCGTTTCCTCTTTTCTCCTCTTCCTCGGCTTCCAAGAGTTCACTCAAAACGATAACTACCGCAAATGCCTCGTCGTCTCGATCTACGAAGGCGGCCATTTTGGTTGTTTACGATTGCCAGTCTCTCAACTCTCGCCTTGTTCAGGCGATGACGAATGCATTTCATTAACGGTCGGTTAAGAAAGAGAACTGGTTCGGCCGTACCTCTGGAACTACGTACGTGTGCGCGCTCGCCCTATTCGTATACAATACACAGTTCGTCGAACAAGTTCGCCAGACTGGTGGTTTGCCCGGTTAAGAACGGCCTTAAAAGAGATGAAGCTGCACTCTGTCTTATGAATGCTATAGTACGTAGGACAGTGTTTCCTGTTCATGTGAAACATTTTTAACCCTGGTTTTGCTGAATTCGTTTGTCTTATGCTGAAAAAGCCATAGTGGTACCCTGGAATATTCTGAGCTCAGCACTACCCGGGTTAAAAATGCATCATCTTCAAATGCAACAATTTCTTGTAAACTCTCCACACATTACTACTATGTATCTAGTCGTCTTTTTTTTTTTTTTTTTTTTTTTAATATAATGTACATGGCACAAATACATTGGGGGGGGGGGGGGGGGGGGATGCAGGTTTTTCAGTGTGTCGCTACCACTTATAGCCTCACTAAAATTTGCTGCCAAAACGGAACAAAATTTGAGGCAGCTTCAATCCCATCTCTACAGAAGCAAGCTGAGACCTATGGCAATGTGATATATACTGGACAGACACCAATGAAAACCAGACAGACAGTGGAACAGATCGAAGCATACTTTAGCGTAGTGGCAAACCCCCAAGATCATTTCTTTAGTCTGCTGGTCTCACACACACACACACACACACACACAGATGCAGACGCACAAAGATACGAACACAGTCTCAACTGACTGTCATTCTCAAACCACTTTGCCCTGCCCCCCACCTCCCCCCAAAAAGTTTCCCCTTTTAGGCTCAACCCTACCTTATCAAGCTCAGCAGTTTAACCCTGACAAAGAAAGTTGCAGAAAAACAGCAGATGCTGCATAGTTACTTGCCCTGGTCCTGGTCTGTCTAAACATGGTGAAGAGTAAAACAAAAACAAAAAAAAAAGAAAACAAAAAAAGAGTAAAACGTAAACAGACCAAAAGGAGTAAAGTTGCCAATTTTTTTTTCCCATCTTTTTTTTTTTTTTCATAGCTAAAAAATTAAAATAAACATCCAATCGACACCCAAAGCACCATGTGATTACAAAGGAATTCCCCTGAACACAGGATATGCGACTCGGCAAACACAACACACCACTCCACTCCCTATGTGTTCTTCAGGTCTTTGAGAAAGTTGTACAAGGCTTTGTGGAAGAGATCTGGCTTGTCTATGTAGCACGGGTGACCAGCTTCAGGAATGGGTACGATCTGTGACCGTGGCAACAGCTTCAGGCTGTCCTTGGTGTTCGGCCCCGCAGGATCTTTGGTGCCATAAACAATTAGTGTGGGGAGCTGAAAAAAAGGGGAAGAGACATATAACTTCTTCTTTTTTATTTTGATTTTTATTTATTTATTTTTTTTATTTTTTTTTTTAGACAGCATCCAGACAATTGATTCTCAGCGATAAGCTGCTCAGACATGATGCATTCCTGCAAAGAATGGTGCAAGAATGACTTGTCTTTCGTGATCATGAGCGTAAACAGCTAATAATGCAATCTGATTCCATGTTGGCAGTGAAAAACAAATACTGAAGCGAAATTGCATGTCCAATCTGTGTGTGTGTGTGTGTGTGTGTGTGTGTGTGTGTGTGTGTGTGTGTGTGTGTGTGTGTGTGTGTGTGTGTGCACGTGCCAGCGATCGTCAAATGCGCTGGCCCGCTCGCTTTCGCTACCAAATTTACAGTCGGGCGAGTGAAAGCTCCGGTAGCAGTAGCCCGAATGGCCAGCAGGAATTCTGATGAATCAGAACCTAGCAGCCACTCCGGCTTCCAGAATTTTTTTCGGGCTACCAGTTTTGTTCAGTGCGGTAGCCCAAATGGCTACCATGGTCCTGACACATTTGACGATCACTGACGTGCATGAGTGTGCACATGCATTTGTGTGCGTATAAGTGTCTGTATGTGCGCGTGTCAGTATGGTCACAGCTATTATGAGATTTTGAAATGTGTATAATTATGTTGCCTGCAACCTTTTTTCTTTTTTTTTTGGCATCGCATACCAGTTTTGGTGAGACTGTACACCAGGTAGCAATTCTCCCCCCATCAACTATACAACGTAACCACTACACCCACGTCAGACAGTGATCACTTTCGCTCACCTGACTCTGCGGGTACTTGTCTGTGTAGCTGCCAGCACCAGCTGGTGCGACTGGAACGTAACCAACAGCTCGCTGTGAGGACAGGGACGGATCCTGGAAAAGGTACGGAAGGGCGAAGCTTCCACTCATCGATGGGCTGATGATGACTGGCTTGAGACCTTTTTCCACAGCCGTCACGAGAGCTCCAAGGAAGTCAGCCTTGGTAATATCGCCCAGTTGGGTATCTTTTGCTCTACTCTTACTACCTGCAACAGCCAACCCATGCAAGACAAAGCTATACACTTGTCACGACCCAGTCTTGTCTTCCATCCTTCCATACACATTCACACATGCACACATCCACTCGCTCCCACACCGCTCGCAATCAGACAACACCAGACGCGGAAAACGTTGAGAATACGACACGAAATCTTTACCTTAGACACTCACTTAACTACACACACACAGTTAACACATACAATAATAATTATAGCACCAGCACTTCCGTCTGTCGCGGAACGTGTCAGGCGACTTGATGGCAATTACCAAATTCAGGTCGCTGAAGCTGATAGGCCCAAAACTGCGTTCTGCACACCACAGGGACTGTTTCAGTTTGTTCGTATGCCGTTTGGGTTAGTTACCGCACCAGCTACATTTGCCAGACTCATGAGGAAACTTGAGTTCTTAGGTCATCTGGTCAGCAAAGGAACGTTGCGTCCGGTTCCTCAGAAAGTTCACAAAATGTTGCGCTTGGAGGCTCCCAAAACAAAAGGAAACGCTCCGTGGCAGTGGTGATATCGCTGCTAACTGCCCCAGTTTATATACCTGTACCCGTGAGCACTACTCGGCCAACTCCAGATACAGTGGCCCGAGTCGCACGTGAGAAAAGGGATCCCGGTGACACACGTACCTCAAAACGCTGTGTCTAGGGAAATACAGTTCAGTATTATGTCAGGAAACACGATCCAAAGTATGTTCACACAAAATATTTGTACTAACGGCGGTGTTATCATCTAATGTTTGTCACCAATGAAAAACACTGATATCTGGTTCCTGACAACACTGCAAAATAAAGTTTAAAATACAGCAGTTAAGAACTTTTGCATTTCAGACACCCCCCCTCCCCCCCCCCCCCCCCCCCCCCCCCCCCCCCCCCCCCCCCCCCCTCGGCATGGAAGACACTCAGCAAGTCATGCACTTGCAGACACACAGACACAAGCTGGTAAAGACACAGACACATGTGCATGGACCAACATGGAAGACACACAGTATCATACAAATTAAGAAGACACTCGTAGATATAGGAAGACACACACTGGCAGACACAGAAGACACGCAGTGGCAGACACACACGACACACTCGCAGACAGCAAGACATGTTGACACTAGACATTAAACCTCCTCCAATCAGCAACACACGGACTCCTCTCTGCCCATACTCATAGATAGGAAGACACACAACCTTATATGCCCCATTAGTGCAGATGCCAAATTTTGAGTGGTGTGGAGCCCTAGAACTGTACTTGCGCAACCTTAAAATACAATCCAGTGAGAAACTCGGCGGATAAGGCCCACTGAAAGCAAGTTTTTTGGGCTAATCAAGCAACTGTAATGATACGCTTAGTGGAGGCTGCAGGTACCTAAACAACATCATGCAATTACATATACCTCCAGGCAGGTCAACAGCAACAGCGCGATAACCCCAGGACGCAAGGTACTGCAAAGTGTGGATTTCCACCCAGTTGTCCGAACTGAACGCTTGGCCATGTAGCAGTAGCACTGTCAGTTTGGGGGGTCCTGAAGGCACTGATTTTTGGTAATAAATCTTGAATTCCTGTGGGAAAAAAAAAACAAAAGAAATATTGTACAAGAAAAAGCTAAAAGTCGTGTCTCTTAGTCTTACCTGACGGTGCGCCATCAGCAGTTGTGCTTTCAACAGTAACTATTATTATCGAATATTGACTTACCTGTGTCTGATCTTGACAAAAATTTGCACTCCCGATCAACGCAGTTATAATAATACTGATTAATAATAATACTAAGAATGATAATTATAATATCGATAATAAGCCTCACTTTTTCACGTTAAAAAAAAAAAATATATATATATCATGTGCTTCAGTGGAGGACACACACTTCTTGGGGGAGGGGGGGGGGGGGACATATTTAGCCAAAGGTGGAAATCCACCAAAAGGTGGAAAATTTCAATCAATCAATCAATCAATCAATCAATCAATTGCACTTTATTCACCCGAAACGGGCAATTAAGATTGAGACAGGCTCAGCATAAATCAACAAATAAATAATTAAGAACAGTCAATATTAATCACAGACTCAAGTAACTTAAAAAGCATAAGAGTTCATTTATAAGCTGAAGTTGGCAAATGTGAAGCCTAGTGAACGTGGAAATAGTGCGTTAAATCTTTGCACAATCTCACCTTGCCTCCTGCAGACACAGTCATTTCTCCTTTCTCAATCTGAACACTCTTCAACTGATCCGCAGACACAGGAGGAAAATCTGGCAGCTTCATGACATCAAGTTCCTGAACACTCGCTGGCTGAGCTTCTGCAATTAATAACATGATAATGACTGAGTATTGTGTAGGTGCTTTACCCTATTCCTTTAACTGGCTCAAAGCGCCGCGAGCTGAGCCCAACATGCACGCTCACGTGAATCACATACACTCTCTCACACACTGGACATAAACACGTACACCACAATCACATGGCGCAAAGGGTCAGCTGAGCAATTTAAGATTCTCAGTTTAGAAATTCATATCAAATTTTGTGGGCTGAACATTTCAAAAGCAGAGGGGAAGGAAGCCGGAGTACCCGGAGAAAAAAAACAGACCATCAACCGGAATGAACGGTGTCACATACAAAAAGGAAAACTTCTTTGCCCTGAGTGGGACTCAAACCTGACCTCTGGCATTGGCGACCAAGTCTCTCAGGCCATCGACCACCCCAGATTTAGATACCTACATTATAATATTATGTCTCATGCAAGATTTACGTATCAACACAGGGTGGCAGCAGACATACGTACCCACCTGGTATATAATTATGAGCTGTTTTTTGTTGTTGTTGTTAACTGTTGTTTTTAAGGCTGATTTGACAGACAAATACACCCTTCCTCCTTCACCATAAAATGGAGTTAAACTGGTGCATTGCTATACAAACTTCTAGGTAGATTACCCTTCAGCAAATCGAAGCTACTGGCATGCGAGAACCAGAACAAATGTATACATTTATCAGATGCACTCAACTAATTAAGCAAATCTCTACATGTGAAGATGTCAGTCTTTACAGATTTCAAAACAAGGGGTCACTTTTGACCCTCTCTGGTAAATTCAGAGGGTGATTTTGTAAAATCAAAATGTCCCAGCTATTGACTGCACCGACTGTTTTTACACGATCGTCGAAGACAACTCGTGCTTTATGATTCTGAACTGGTAAAGCCAGGACCAGGGCACATAATTCTCTGTTGCTGCCATTTCCAGTGATCATCTGAGGTGTCAGTGTTGTTTTATGAGGTTTTCAAGTTGTGAAAATCATGCATCACAACAACGCACAGCCTCAAAATCTCTGCGTCAGATTCTGAAATCTCTGCGAAAACGACGCACATGTGCGTGATAAAACCCGCAGGGGAAAAGGAAGTGAGGCTGGCCTCGCAACAGCTGGAGGCGGGACACTGAGGCAGAGCTATATAAGCAGGGGACCAACAGGACTGGAGTGGCAAGAATAGCCCAGAACAGAGTGCGATGGCGAAGGGTTGTTGATGGCCTATGCTCCACTTGGAGCCAGGGGCCTAAGTAAGTAAGTAAGTAAGTAAGTGCGAGATAAGGAACACTGGATATTCTTTAAAAAAATTGGTCGTCACTGTACGTACCTTTGTTGACATCAAGAATGTTGGCAGGGGGTGCAGTAGCACTTGTTTTCCCGTAATATTTGTACAAGATAATGCCGCCACCAACCAGCACCAGGAATGTGATGGCCACGGGTTTGTTGAGCGTGAGACCTGATGGCGCCATGGTACGATTTAATTCACAAGCTTCATGGACTGCTGAGTAACAGAAAAAAAGTATGAGATGTATTACACGTGAACAAGTAAACAATTCAAACGTAATGTGCAATGCAGAAACCTGTTTCCACGAGCAACAACTAACTGTCAACATTCACCTTCTTTCCAAAGAATAAACGTTAACAATTCCAGATCTACCTGACAATGCATGTAATAATAATAATACTAATAACTGTTTGTGAATTGGCTCAAAGCACCACGCGCTGAACCCAACATGCACGCTCACGAGAATCACACAGTCTCTCACACACTGGACATAAACACATTACATGTACATACAATCATGTGGCCCAGCAGAGATTTTTTTTTTTTTTTTTTCCCAGTACACTTAGACACCATCCCCCTCCTCTCTCTCTCTCTCAGCTCTAAGTTACTATAATTACCGCCATTGCAATACCGTTAACATGCACTTGTTTGTTGACCCCTGAGCATTATTATAAGCCTAGCTTGTTCATGCTCAGAAATTGTTTATTTACTTTGAACAAACTGTATTGCAATAAACTTGTTTAAACCAATCATGTGGTGCGAATTAAGAGTCAGCACAGCTATTTAAGTTTTGGAATTTAGAATTGCATTTTTGTGGGCTAAACATTTTGTGGGCTGAACATTTATAAAGCAGAGAGGGAGGAAGCCGGAGCACCTGGAGAGAACCCCGAACAATCAGCCCAAATGAACACTGCCACGTATGAGAAGGAAAAATTTTTCGCCCAGAGTGGGACTCAAACCTGACCTCTCGAACAGTGTCAGGTTCTCCTTTGAAAATCACTGTTTCAAGAACTGCATGCTACAGGGCTGAGCTTTAGCGGGCGCCCGTGGCACCTAAAAATCACGTCGGGCTCCCTCGGATCACAGTTTCAATCGCCCAGCTGGCGCCTTGATATTTCCCGGCCCGATCGGTAGATTCCGCTTACTGACACACCTGCACTGGACTGGTAATACGCGGCAATACACACGACGTACGCCATCGCTGAACCCGCTGACCGCCTCAGCGTCCAGAGCTCTCATTTCACCATCGCGCACACTGGTCTAAAAATAGCGCAGATACAGCAAAATTTCTCATCAAAGAGTCGGGCTCCTTGAAAAATTGTTGGGCTCCCTTAACTTCCCTGGTTGGGAGCCCGACTGGCTCCCTAGTCGCGCTTGCTAAATCTCAGCCCTGATGCTACTCTTGCCTGTCACATATACATGTATATATATCTGCAGGTGACAAGAAGAAAAACAAAAATGGGAACTCTCCATGCATTGTACGAAATGTCTTAAATCTGTGCTTGGACATGCAATTATTCCAATTTCTTAATTTCACCACAATTCAACAACCCCCTAACCCCAAGGCCAGCACCCCATTATTCTCTATGTGTGCCAGTGAAAGTGTGTACAAGTATTCTGCCTGTTATAACTCAAAATTTCAGACTCTGCATACATCAGTAACTACAGGTATTATTTTATACCACACTGCCACCACTGCTACTCAGTGTGTGATAGAAGGCTCAGCTAGCTGACACTGATTATGCAACACATATCCCAGACATCGTGCATACTTTAGTTCTAGTCACAGAAGAGACATGCATACTGTTATGGATATATCTCTGGACACAGAAAATACTTATGACGGTACACATCAACAGTTGTTTCTTTTTCAGTTTTTCCCTTGTGTGTGTGTGTGTGTGTGTGTGTGTGTGTGTGTGTGTGTGTGTGTGTGTGTGTGTGTGTGTGCGTGCGTGCGTGCATTGTTGTTGTTGGTGGTGGTGGTGGTGTGTGTGTGTGTGTGTGTGTGTGTGTGTGTGTGTGTTTTGTTTTTGTCATTTGTTGTTGGTTTTTTGGTTGTTTGTGTGTGTGTGGGGGGGGGGGGGGTGGCTGTGTGTTTAGTGTTTTCGTCATTGTTTTTTTTTGTTTTGTTTTTTTAAAGGATTACTAAGGACTACTGCCAAGGAAGAGGCTAAAGCATGATATAACCACCTTCAGTGCTCCCGTTTCAAACACTGTCACAAAAAAGTACATGTGCCTAACAGTCTTCTGTCTGTTTGCGAGTAAACCAGCAGTTGTAGCAGAACTTTCAATCCACTTCCCAAAATACTTAAACCAAAGGTAGTGTTTTGAAGCAGTGTTCCACGTCAACGATTCACCAGTGCAACGTAAGGTGCTCGCATTTTCTGCTGAGACCCACAGCAAATTGAACGACTAGCCCATCAGTTACTACCAAACAAAAGATACTTCATTCATCTGTCTGAGGATTGCCAATCAACGCAAAATTGCCAAGACAGACCGTTCGATCTACGGTTCGATCTTACCATTACGTTGACGTTTGCAGAGGTTTTGGAGAGTTGCCGACCTTGAACATAAGCTTTAGAGAGTAATCGCCCCCCGCGGAAAAAAAAAAATAGTATGGAACCCAAACAATGCCATAAAATTGCACGCAAAGAAGGACGAATTGCATGATTGTATACCTGTTGCCTAGGGATTTACATACGCAGTAACAATACATAACTTGTGACTTCCGCTCGTTAGACAACTGAAACAGAGACTGATTGGATGAGATGTCACTGACTGAACTGATTTCTAGTCTAGTCGTTTCCTGCACTGACTCAGTGACTCGCCCGGCCGTGCCGGATCCGGCCGTCACTGAGTGCCACGGTATACTTAGGCCCCTCAGTGGCTTCAAGTGGAGCATAGGCCATCGACAACCCTTCGCCATCACACTCTGTTCTGGGCTATTCTTGCCACTCCAGTCCAGTTAGACCCCTGCCGCTTAGATATAGCTCTGCCTCAGCCGGTATCCCGCCGGCCTCCAGTGCCGGTGACTCAGTGATACTGAGAAGCCGGCCGCACAGCTAGCTGACACTGATTATGCAACACATATCCCAGACATCGTGCATACATTAGTTCTAGTCACAGAAGAGACATGCATACTGTTATGGATATCTCGGGTCACAGAAAATACTTATCAGTGACGGTCACGTACACATAATTCAACTCAGTGTCCGTCGTCAGTTTCTTTTTCAGTTTTTCCCTTGTTTTGTGTGTGTGTCAGTGTGTGCCGGGTGTGTGTGTGTGTGTGTGTGTGTGTGTGTGTGTGTGTGTCAGTTGACCGGGTGTGTGTGTGTGTGTGTGTGTGTGTGTGTGTGTGTGTGTGTGTCAGTGTGTGTCAGTTGACCATCATACTGAACCACTTACTCCGAAACTTGAATGGCGGCGGCGTATGGCTAGAAAATCAGTGTACCATACAATCAGACCGTGGGAAAGTCACGTTGATAGAATCCCGCAATGCCGCAGTGCGCACGTTGAAATAAATTGTCTTTCAAACTGACGTAATGCCGGATACGTACCTTCTGTCGATGCCGTATCTTGCAGTCGTAAAAGCAGGGACTTACATACCACTATGTAAGTCCCTGGTAAAAGAAAGCACGCAACAAGTCGCCAAAACTGAGATTTCGCGCTCTTCACTGGCACGAGCAGACCGCGGACGATGACAGACAAGTAGCAGACGACATGATGACGTGCGCGTGAGAACCAGTCATCACATCCGTCCACACATACACATGTCGCACAACTCCCGCCCAAAATTTGAGAACGCAGCAGCATAGTGTGCGCGTAAGGTGTTTATGACGCAGATTTCGTTACGTCACTGTGTGCGTGAAAGTATGAATTGTCTGGAGAAACGTCACAGCCTTGTTTTGTATCACTTGCTGCTGAAACTTGCTGCTGCGCGCAGCGAAATCTGCCCCATCCTATAAACTAAAATCAGTGATCGCACAGAAAATTCTCTGTGAGTCAGTTTGCGCCGAGTGCACTTTTGGGGGAGCCGGGATGGCCGAATGGTAGAGCGTTGAACTTCTAATGCTCGGGTCGTGAGTTCGTATCCCGGCTGGAGCCAAATATTTGTGCAGTGGCTTTTTCATCGTTGCCCCGTCTTTGATATCACCCTTATGTGGTGGAAAAGGACGTTAAACCCCCAAATACCCACCCCACCCACCCGAGTGCACTTTCGAATGTCAGTACATAAACACTGACATACTTTGAATGATATTCTTTTGAACATCAAGCACCGTCTTTCAGCTGCCCTACTCATCATTTCCTCACTGCACAGACTGAATTTTGAGGGGGTACAAAAGTCACTAGTCCATCAAAAACCAGAAAATTTTCTTCTGGTGCCCGTTCTGCACAACATAAAGTAAGGTTAAGAATATCACAACATAAAAGTATACGCTGTGATAATTCCGATAACTTGATAAATTAGGCTAAATAATGATATATATAATAATAGAACCTCTGAGGTGGGGGGCGGTGAGGTGTGGGGGGTTGTTGGGGGGGGGGGGACAAATCACTGCCACTGTGTTCTACCTAGTAGGTACAGTGGTGTGACAAACCAGTGTACAGCGTGCGTCTACCCGCCAATCGTGGCTGTATGCCGGCGCGCCCTCTCCCCCCCCCCCCCCCCACACACATACCTCCTCCTTATGTACTGATTTTCTAGCACCACCGCCGTGCCTGTTGTCTTAACCACCTCTCCCCACCCCCACCCCTACCTCAACCCCCTCCATAGAAAACCGTGCTGTACTATGCTTATAAAACTGAACGTATTGCCCATGCGGTTGTCGTCTTCGCTGCTCCGACCACCCTCATCTTCTCCGGGTGGAACTCTTTGTCTGAGCCACTAGAATCTGCACTGCAGTCTTCAGCTCGTGTCCAGAGAGGCCAAAACGTTCATTATTGTCTTCGCCTGTCTCACTGATCAGCTTCCAACAGTATTCCGACTGCATCTTGATCCTCATTGCCGGTACAAACTGAGGTAAGTCTGTCTATCTATCTATCTGTCTGTCTGTCTGTCTCAGTGTATGTCTGTCTCTGTCTCTCTCTGTCTCTCTGTCTCTCTGTCTCTCTCTCTCTCTCTCTCGTCTGTATCAAATGCACAAATGAAAATGTATCACTGAGTAAGCACGTCGTATTAACTCACCAACTTCTGAAATGCAGTACACTTCTACATAGTTTTATATATACTGGTTGTGTCGTGTACCTGTGTTACACGATCATGGTATCAATGTTCTACATATACTGTGCCTTGTGATAGAGATGTACTTTTTTCATATATATATATATATATATATATATAACTAGAAAATACACTCCTTGGGAACTGTGAACAACTATTATTATTAAGAAAACATGGATCCCAAATTTTCGGGCCCTCCGCGGGTCCTTCATCAGGGGAAAATTTGGGATCCATGTTTTCTTAATAATAATAGTTGTTCACAGTTCCCAAGGAGTGTATTTTCTAGTTATTCAACGTGGATTCATCCATTTCTAAACTCTTTCGGGGATGTGTGGAGCCAGCATGACTTTGTTCGTTTTGTAAAGTCAGTATATATATATATATATATGTGTGTGTGTGTGTGTGTGGTGTGTGTGTGTGTGTGTGTGTGTGTGTGTGTGTGTGTGTGTGTGTGTGTGTGTGTGTGTGTATTGCGGTTCTGTGCGTGCACTGTTCCCCTCTTCAGTCATGGGCAACGAGCCTGCACTGAATGAAACATTTGTCATTGTCTCTTGTCTGTATTGCCATCGCTAATAAATTAAAACCGTGACAGCTTATTACCAAAGTATTACCACCTCCACCCAAACGTCATGAAAATGCAAATGAACCAAAAGAGCGGAGCAAAACTACTGCAGCTATCACGCTTTATTGGAGTAATATTCTCTAACTGTTATGATTTGTGACTTTCTTTTCTCATGTGTGTCATATCGTATCGTAAATACTGTTTGTTTTTTTCCTTCCATTGCCGTTGCAGAGTTTGCTCTCTGGATTTTTGTTGTGGTAGTGATGTTCTCCTTTTCTTAAAAAAAAAAAAGTTTTTGCTTGTTTGACATTGTTGTTACCATGTGTGTGTGTGTGTGTGTGTGTGTGTGTGTGTGTGTGTGTGTGTGTGTGTGTGTGTGTGTGTGTGTGTGCCTCAGACAGTTCTGTAAATGATACTTTTATACAGAGAGAGAGAGAGGGGGCGGGGGGGGGGGGGGGGAGGTATCTGCAAGGTTATAAGCCGTCAGGGGTAGAGATATCATAATATATATATATATATATATATATATATATATATATATATATATATATATATATATATATATGATTATCATTTTTTTCGTGTGTTTTTGGCTCCCTTGTGTAACAATGGGAGTCTATGTATTAACCCTCCGTCGTCTGTCTGTCTGTCTGTGTGTGTGTGTGTGTGTGTGTGTGTGTGTGTGTGTGTGTGTGTGTGTGTGTGTGTGTGTGTGTGTGTGTGTGTGTGTGTGTGTGTGTGTGTGTCCAGAAAACTTTAACGTTGTCATTTTCTCAGAATCTACAAACAGTAGAGGCACCAAACTTGGCATGCTGATAGACTAGCACAAGACCTTTCAAAACATATCATTTTGAATGACCTTGACCCAAGGTCAAGGTCACTAAAGCTCTCTGTTTGAAAATTTTACATTGGCATTTTCTCGTAATCTACAAATGCCAGAGGTTTTAAACTTTGCATGATGATAGACATTGATAAGAACTTTACAGATATACATGTAGTCAGTGACCTTCTGTCAAGGTCAAGGCCGTACAAGATAGTTTTGTGAAACCTTAACATTGGCATTTTCTCAGAAACAATGAACAGCAGAGGTGCCAAACCTGGCATGCTGATAGACAGTGATAAGACCTATGCACACATACCATCTTAAATGACCTTGACTGAAGGTCAAGGTCATTGAAACAGTATGTTCGGAAATTTTACATTTGCTTTTCTCAGTATCTAGAAGAATCAGAAGCATCAAACTATGTGCGATGATTGACATTGGCAGCACCTTTACAGACATACCTGTGTTCAGTGACTTTTAGTCAAGGTCAAGGTCATGCAAGCGTTTTTTGGGAAACTTTAACCTTGGCATTTTCTCCAAAACAACAAACAGTAGAGGCACCAAACGAGGCATGATGATAGACAGCAATGAGACCTACCTTTCTGAATGACCTTGACTGAAGGTCAAGGTCATTAAAGCTGTCTGTTGTGAATTTTAACATTACTGTTTTCGGAGGAACTACAAATGCTAGAGGCATCAAACTTGGCATGATGATAGACATTGATAAGATCTTTGAATGACTTTGACCAAAGGTCAAGGCTGTACAAACTGTTTCGGGGAAAATTGTAATATTGCCAGGAACTCAGAGCGCCAGACACATCACTTAGCATGATACTGGATAGTGATAAGAGCTCTACAAACATACTTTTGTGAATGACCTTGACCTGTGTCACAAGGGAGCCATGGAGGCTTCTGCCTCTCTAGTTTATTTTTATTTTTATTTATTTTTGTTGTTGTTGTTTGTTTGTTTGGGTTTTTTGTTTTTGTTTTTCTTTGCTGCTCTAGTTCTATTTGTTGTTGTTGTGGTTAGTATGTTTTCTTTGTCTTTTTTTGCTTTAATACAATTCAAATTCAGATGCACTTTATTCATCCCGAAACGGGCAATTAAGATTAAGACAGGCTCAGTATAAATCAACAAATAAATAATTAAGAACAATCAATATTAATCACAGACTCAAGTAATTATATTGATTTAAAATTAATTAGGAATTAAGAAATAGCGTAGGAGTTCATTCATAAGCTGAACGCTGGGCTAAAAACAGAACACAGGCATTCTTATACTCTCTCTCTCTCTCTCTCTCTCTCTCTCTCTCTCTCTCTCTCACACACACACACACACACACACACACACACACACACACACACACACACACACACACACACACACACACACACAATCACATCACATCACATCACAATTTGTTCAGAGTCGGATGGCCACGGGCCCGAAAGAAAACTTCCGCCGGTTGTTTTTTTTTTTTTTTTTGGGGGGGGGGGGGGGTATATATATATATAAATATAATAATAATAATAATAATATAAACGATACAATGACAAGGACGAAGACATTGTGCATGCATTACCCGCATAACTAGACTAGCTTAAAATATTAATTGGAGTAATGCCACAATCAGAGGCCATGGAGGCAAATTACAAAGTAGGCGCATATCTAAGAAAAAAACAAACAAAACAAAAACAAAAACAACAACAACAAAAATGGCAATGTGGAGCATTGCGGACAGCAAGCTTGTGCACACTATAACAATGAATTATACATGTATACATATGCCTTGAAATGTAATCTCAGGGGCGCCGGAACCGAGGGGGGGGGGCAAGAGTATCTTTTTGCCCCCCCCCCCCCCCTGGAAAATCAGGTGACTATGGCAAGAGAGGGCGGCAAAGCCATGGTCTTGCCCCCCCTCCCTTCCCCTACCCCCCCTCGCCCTACCCCTTTTCCTGCTCTCTCCCTCATCCCACCCAACAGAGAACTCAGTTTGGCCGTTGCATGAAATATCAAAACGACTTGGCAGAAAGTCGTCTGACAATCACTCCCCCCCCACCCCCCTCCCCGCTTTTCACTTTCTTCGGGCAACGTCCTTCCTTTCACTGGCTCACTGTTTGGGAAAGGTTTTTGTCTGTGCAGCATCTGAACTGCCCCCCCCCCCCCTCCCCGCTTTTCACTTTCTCCGGGCAACGTCCTTCCTTTCACTGGCTCTGGCGTTTCCCCCCTCTGAGATTCTGCCCCCCCCCCTCCCCCCAACATCTTCCGGCGCCCCTGAATCTATATCTAAGGAGTTACAGCTATTTACACATATATTCCGCAAGGATTTGACTAGAGCACTAAGCGCGGTCTGATGGTCCTCTAACAACTGGTCAATTTCTCTAATATCATTCATACAGAACTTAGACCCTACAAGTGCAAAAGTTTTTGTTTTGCGTTCATGCATGCACTATACACGAAAACTTCCGCCGGTTTGTCTTGCACGGGGGGCACCTATAGCGCCGACCTGAGGGTAAACCATCAAATAGTGGATACAGAATATGATTGTTGAGAGCGAGAATGGAACGTGCCTTCCGAACCACCTGCTGTTCACAAAATGAAGTAATGTCCCTTTGCTGCTCGCCAATGGTCTTTGAGCTTATCTTAACTACTCTCTGGAGACTGTTCTTGTTTCCTGTGCTAAGATTAAAATACCAACAAATGAACGAAAAACAGAGAACACTTTCATTAAAGGACTTATAAAACAACTGCAAAATAGTTCTGTTCACAGAAAAAGAGTTCAACTTTCTGAGAAAATACAAGCGCTGCTGGCATTTCATGACGATCGCCTCGGTGTTTTCATCCCATCTGAGTTTATTATCAAAGACTGTGCCCAGATATTTAAAAGAACTGACAATTTCAACTTCTTGGCCATGGATGATAGTTTCTACTGCTTTTTGACTATTTTTCCTGAAATCAACAATGGGGTCTTTAGTCTTTGAAACATTCAATTCTAAATACGAGTCGTCACACCATTCCACAAAGTCTCTCAGTGCCGGTCCATGATCTTGGTCAGGACCAAAAAAGAGTGAAAGTAGAGCACTGTCGTCGGAAAATTTCACCAGAACTCTGTCATCATGCCTACTTCTGCAGCTGTCAGTGTACAAAATGTATAGGAGAGGTGAGAGACAACACCCCTGGGGCGAGCCCGTGTGTGTGAGCTTTATTTTGGACACGTTTCCGTTCACTAAAACACTCTGGGGACGTGCAGAAAGAAAGTCAAGAATCCAGGCTACCAGTTGGATACCAAGATGAAAGTCAGAGACGAGTCTTCGAGCTAAAATGTGGGGTTGCACCAAATTAAAAGCCGAGGAAAAATCTGCGAAGAGTATTCTTGCATGTGCATTTGGTTTCTCTAAGTGCGTGTAGAGTTTGTCCAGGATGAACAGCTTGGCGTCTTCAACACCTCTACCAGCCCTATAGGCAAACTGAAGGGGATCTGACTCTCAGTAACAGGCAGTACTAGCGATTTGACAAGTTTCCCAAGGGTTTTCATTACCAATGAAGTGAGTGCGACTGGCCTGAAGTCTTTGAGTTGTTTGGGATTATTTGTTTTGGGAATGGGAACAACGGTCGATGTTTTCCAAATAGTGGGGATGGTAGCTGTGGCTAGAGAGACCTGGAAGAGATGCCGAAGAACGCCACCGAGTTAGTCAGCACAGTACTTCAATGTCCTGCCACATATACATATACCATGGGGACCTGGACTTTTGTTCATGTTGATCGTCCTGAGAAGCTTAACTACACTGTCCTGATCAATAACAATAGAATGATCAAACACAAGAGACGATCTGAGGTCGGAAATCTCGGATGAAAAGTCGTGCTTCTCAAAACGAGTTAAAAAAAACGTGTTCAATTCATCAGGCAGATCCTAAACATGTACACCATCATCGGATCGGAAACCACGTTCACTGCTGCCAGTGCCATGTTTTTAATATGTTTGAGATTGTTGTAACCCAGTGTATATGTATGTGGGTGGGTGGGTGGATGTGTATCGCTTTGTTTGGTTTTGTTTTGCATTTCTCATTATCTAGTTTCAGTATTCGTGTATATATATCTATGTATTCTTTCTCCGCCTTATGATGAACTTTATTATGGGTGGTGTTAATTAATATTCAGTGCCCCTAGGGGGTCCTGAATAACTGAAATTCTCGTGTGTGTGTGTGTGTGTGTGTGTGTGTGTGTGTGTGTGTGTGTGTGTGTGTGTGTGTGTGTGTGTGTGTGTGTGTGTGTTTCATTCTCGTCTCATTTTAAATTGAGCCGTACAATAGGCCAGATTTGTTCCATCACGTGTTTTCGACTGTGACGCATGCTTGTCTGTGGTTTGGGGAATTTTTTTTCTTCCGGAAAACTCCTCTATCACATTTGTACCGCACACGAGTACCCCACGTTTTGGAGCCTGTTTTTCGGTTTTGTCCCTGTATGCGAAAATCAGGCAAGAATAACGGTTCCTTGACGGCTCTCACTGCAGCAAACACGAATATAATCAATTCAATTCAATTCAATTCAATTCAATTCAATTCAATTCAACTTTATTGTCTGTCGATGGCAGACAATTTTCTTCTGGCTCGCACACACACGCACACACACACACACACACACACACACACACACACACACGCACGCACGCACGCACGCACGCACGCACGCACGCACGCACGCACACACACACACACACACACACACACACACACACACACACCCCTACAATAATTTATCTAGACATATAAATCCATACATATTAAACACAGATCCTAAAGTAATGTGTGATGTCTAAGTCTACTACTATGCTACTAAGCTAAGAAATCTAAGCTAAAAGATGGCAAGGGCATAGCGGACATGGCACAGCTGAGGAGCAAGCACAGTTATGAAAATCTCAAAAAAATAAAATCTATACATACTGGGGACGGGCAGCAAACACAGTCTCGAGTTTAAAATAGATACTGCTGAGGGAATGAAATGAAATAATCAACGAGACCGGCCCCCGTAGTGTAGTGGTTAGCACTTCGGACTATGGACCGGGAGACCCGGGTTCGAATCCCAGCCGAGGCAAGTGGGATTTTTCCTACCTAGGTCGGCTCCTACCCAGAGCGGGTGTGCTATGGGCCCAATGGGGAGGCTGTTGCCACACAGCCGAGCTTCACCCACTTCATGGGTGCGACTTTGGGGGTGCTTCCCTTTGTATGACACGTCTTATGATGTGGATGATTACACGGCCGGCACCGCAGGTGCCGTAGTTCCCGGGCCTGGTTAATGCCGGGATATTTATGACAGGAAGCGTGGAATGCGGCCCTGTCCCGCAGTCCCAAACCACATGGACCTTCATAGCATCATCTTACTATCATCCTCATCTCCATCATCATGCGTAATAAAAATTGCCCCAGCTTCCGAGCCCTCCGTGGATTCCACCCATTACCAGGAAGGAACACCACTGGAGCCGGCAAAGAGTTGTGGCAGCAAAAAAAAAAAAAAAAAAAATACTGCTGAGGGAATGAAATGAAATAATCAACGAGTAACACTCCCACTGTGCCAGATTTAAATCCATAAAGAATTAAATTAATTAAGTATGATTTTAAAACCAAAAATGTGAGACACCTGATGCCCAAACCCCAAGCTTACAGGGTAAGAATTGAGTTAACCGTCACTTTTTGTTCATAGCTTGTTAGTTTGCACGTTTTCTCTCCAGATTCACAGTTCAAAGCAACATGCTGTCTCTAAGTGCTGTCTTCTTTAAGCCCAGACTACACCTAGCAGATCAGAACAGGACAGCTATTTTATACAATCATGGCCAAAATTGAAGGATTTTACATAACAATTCTTATTTGTCTGCAACATGAGATTTTAAAGCCAAAAACCAAAAGATGCGCTTTCTACGAAACACTAACAGGACATGAGGCTTTTGTATAATAATAATAATAATAATTTATTGTCCACTAAATATTACATATAAAATGGACATTCTTGTTTGGACTGAAACAGCAAATAAATATGTAAATCAAGGTCCAATGAAATCACATTGAATCAAGTTGGAAGGCATGTGCAACAATTAATTTCATGTATAAACTGTTAACAAAAAAAAGTCTCTCTCTCTGTGTGTGTGTGTCTCTCTCTCTCTCTCTCTCTCAAAATATCATTTACAGAACTGTCTGACGTCATTATGACTTTTAAGATAGAAAGGGCGCTTCATCATATTATGAGTATTGTATAGGCGCTTTACCCAATTTCATGAATCGGTTCAAGGTGCCGCGAACTGAACCCAACACGCACGCTCACGTGAATCACACAAATTCTCTCACACACTGGACATAAACACCTTACAATCACGTGGTGCGAAAGGGTCAGCTCAGCTATTTAAGTTTCGGAATTTAGAATTGCATTTAGTTTTCAAATTTGGTGGGCTGAACATTTCCAAAGCAGAGAGGGAGGAAGCCGGAGTACCCGAAGAGAACCCCCGACGATCGGCCCGAATGATCGGTGCCACATACGAGAAGGAAATATCCGTTGCCCCGAGTGGGACACCGACCGCCCCAGACCACCGACCGCCGCTTACATAATTATACTAATTAATGCATGTAATGTTTGCATGAAGCCTGCAGTTGAAACCTCTGTTAGAAAATAAGTGATAGCCCCATGCCACTCAAAGTGGTACTAACGCATGCTGTGGCAATCCTTTACTACTACTACTACTACTACTACTACTACTATTATTATTATTATTATTTCATTTTTATTTTTATTCTTACTATTATTATTGTTTTCCATCCTTTGTTCTGTTCCGCTTACCTGTGTACTGTTGTATGCGTCATAATAATATGTTTCTTACTGTATCACTTTGTACTGTATTGTTATAAACAAACCAAAACAACAACAACAACAACAAAAACAACAGCAACAACAACAAACAGAAAAAAAGAAAAGGCGCTAGAAAGACTCCTGTATGTCTGGCATTCGTGAGACAGGGTTAACTTTAAGTGTCCCAGAAAATCTACTGCGAGTTCGCACTGTAAAGGTACCACAAGCCAAATCCTACACTAACTACAACACGACCCGAGAGGCAGCTATTGGCGGAGTTGTCCACGTTCAGTGAATTTATATATGACAAAACGGAAAGGCAAAATCCCAGAATAAGGATTAATAAAACATACAAGTCCAAGATTATTCCATCATGCGTCTCTTGGATCAATTTTCTCTCTCAGTTTACCGGCTCCTATTACGATCATGTTTTTCCATCATTTGAATTTTTTCTGCTTACCTGTGCACTGTTGTACGCATAGTATCTGCTTCTGACTGTATTACATTGTAATGTATTGTTATAAACAAACCAAAACAAAACAAAACAGAAAAAAAAGCTATGGCGCTAGAAAGACTCCTTTGTTGTTATTCTATCATGCGTGTTGGAAAAGTTTTGTATCTGACTCTCCATTTTCTCTTTTAAACATGTACGGATTTCAGTTGTACATGTATTATCCACCGTAAAACGGCCTCTTCCCGATTTCCCTACCCCCCCCCCCCCTACTCTCTCAATTTCCTCTCTGTTTACTTGTAAGTTATTTTCGAAACTCAATTGTCTCTTCTTTTGACAACCTGCCTCGTTTCAGCAGAAAGATTCCTAAGGATTTTGATTAACTTTTCGCTCGAAGCTCGTCAGCCTATTAGCAAGTAAACAAATAGCGGCACGTCAAGTTTCTGTCCATCGTTAAACATGCTATTGTCACATTGATGCGGTGTTCGCGTTGCTGCTCCGTGCATTGTGATACGAAATGCTGTCATCGAAAAACGAACAACAGATCAGGCAATCCTTGACATGTCGTTGAACCCTTCCATCAGAACCACGAGCTGTTTTTCTAGGCAGTCGTAGACTTTCCGATTGTTTATTTTGTTTGTTCATATTTTTATAGTTTTTGTTTTCTTTTTGTTTGTGTGTGTGTGTGTGTGTGTGTGTGTGTGTGTGTGTGTGTGTGTGTGTGTGTGTGTGTGTGTGTGTGTGTGTGTGTGTGTGTGTGTGTGTGTGTCATACGAGATGCTGTCCTTTCAAAAAACGAACAACAGATCAGGCAGTCCTTGACATGTCGTTGAACCCTTCCATCAGAACCACGAGCTATTTTCTGGGCAGTCGCAGACTTTCCGATTGTTTGTTTTGATTAACTTTTCGCTGAAAAGGCGTCAGTCTTTTACCAAGTAACCAAATAGCGGCAAGACATTTCTGTCCATGGTGGTCATATTGATGTGGAGTTCGCGCGGCTGCGAACAACAGATCAGGCAACCCTTGACATCTCGCTGAACCCTTCCATGAGAACTACGAGCTATTCTTCTAGGAAGTCATAGAATTTCCGTACAGTATACATAAATTTAAATCTGTGCCGTAAACGGCGTGGAGTGCTTCAAGCCAAAACATATGGAGTCTCAAGTGTTTTGTTGTGTTTTGTTTTGTTTTTTAGTTGTTTTGTGTGTGTGTAACAAGAGGCATGGTGCACGGTCCTTCAAAAATGCAGCGCCGAAACTGTGGAACTCTCTCCCTGAGACGATGAAGGAGGCAGTCAGCATTACCGCATTCCGGAAGCGCCTGAAGACTCATCTCTTCAATGCCTCACCCCAGTAATCGTCTGCAGCTTTTTTTTTCCACTATCTTTCCTTTCAAAACTTCTCCCTAAGCGCCGTGAGCACTCAGTTAGGGTGGAGCCGTGCGCTATATCAAGTCTCGATCATCATGTGTGTGTGTGTGTGTGTGTGTGTGTGTGTGTGTGTGTGTGTGTGTGTGTGTGTGTGTGTGGTTTGGTTCGGTTTGTATTTTGTGGTTTTATTTTGGTTATAAGTTTTTCGGTTTTTTTTTTTTTCGGTCGTTTGTTTTTTGGTTTGTTTGTTTGTTTGTTGTTATTCTTCTTGTTGTTGTTTGGGTGTGTGTGTTTGTTTGTTTCTGTTCTTTATATGTTGTTTCCATAGTAAATGAAAGAACGTCGTAGGACGGGCTAAATTTTCCACGTTCATAGGCATGTCTCTGTAGTACAAACGCACGTCACTGCGGATCTCCCGCAGAGACGATGTTGCAAGTGTAACCATGGCAATGACGCAGGTCATCGATGCTGACTCGTATAGTGCACCTGAACGCGCTCTCGGCCTGGGATGAGTGCTCGTGCTCTCTCTCTCTCTGTGTGTGTGTGTGTGTGTGTGTGTCCAGCGCCCCGATTCATGGCAATACACAAGAACGACCGTGGAGACAGCAGGTCACTGAATGGAAACAACATATTCGGCTGATTGCCATCTTGGGGTTTTTTTTTCTTGTTTGTTGTTTTGTGTTGTTTCTATTGTGTCGTTGTTGTTGTTGTTGTTTGGGGGTGATTCCCTTACCATAGAAGAAATGTCAATTATTTGTTATTGAAAAGCAATAAACCCAGCAGTATCGTATTTACAGTGATATCCTCTTCCTCATCACCATCACTGTCACCACAAGAAACACTTTCGAAAACATTTTCTTGCCACTGATGCTGAGGTAGCGCGTTAACTTGCTGTGTGTGCCCGTTTGTATAATCATGTATGAACATGACATTTATCACATGTTCGCTGTACAGTACATCACATTCATCACATGTTCGCTGCTTCCTTGTTGTGGTTGTAATTTGCTGTGATTTGCTGTTGGCTGTTCTGTTTCAGAGTTCCTACGTTCAGGGTCTGGTCACCCTTGAACAGAAGCACAAGATGACCCTTGCCCAATATCTTGGAGTCCTCATCACATTTCTCGGTTTTATGAACCTCACCCTGAGCCATGACCAAATGAACCTCGCGGCCGGCCTAAGCCTGAAGAACCTCATGCATCTCACGAACCAAACGCCTCATTAACCCCAGCAACGAACTCATTCTTACAAACCCAATAACAGATGTCAGCCACAAAAATCTCAAATCTGCCGATCTCAGCCTGATGAAGAACTGAAGTCGGCCGTGGCCGGTTGAGTTCAGCACAGACGACGGCCTGACGCCAACATGACCACTGATCCAAACGTCACGGCGAGGACAGCCGGCAATGGTGAATGCCTGGTGGTCCCCATGTCTGACATCGAAGCCCAGGCCAACCAGGGCCAAGTCATCACGGCCCACATCCAAGAGACTCTCACTCGATACAGGGTTCTCATTACTGCTGCACTATGCATCGTCTGCATGCCTGCAAACTGTCTCAGCTGCACCGTCTTCTTCAAGCAGGGCCTGCGAAAGAGAATGAACCTCTGCCTCTTCGTTCTGTCCGTCTCGGACCTCGTCAGCCTCCTGATCCAATTTGCCTTCAACTGGGACGCGCTTTACTCGATCCTGACAAGCATTCAAACGACGTCGATGCCTTTGTACAAGTTCCTAGTCAACAACAATTTCCTGGCTCTGGTAGGCTTCAGCTCCGTGTCTGGCTTCGTCTCCAGCGTCATCGCCCTTGAGAGATGCCTGTGTGTCGCCAAACCGCACCTCGCCCGGACCTACATGAAGACCAGGACCATGGCGGTTGTTTTGCTCGTCGCTATCGTGGTCATCCTCGGCGCGTATTGGACGGCCTCTCTCGGAATACAGGTCACCTGCGTGTACGATCCCACCGCCAACGTCACCATGGACGCCTTGATGCCGACCAAGTTCCAGGACACCGGGATGCGTGTTAGCATTTTCGGCAGTCTCGTCTTCGGGGTGGTCCTGCCTGGCATCTTTCTCCCATGCACGTTTATCGCCACCATCATCACTGTGATCAAACTCCGCAAGGTGTGTGTGTGTGTGTGTGTGTGTGTGTGTGTGTGTGTGTGTGTGTGTGTGTGTGTGTGTGTGATGCAGTCATTAATCTTTCCTGCTATACGTTTTCTGTTTTGTTCAACACATCAAACACATTTCCTCTAAGGGACAATGAACTAATTTGATTTGATTTGAATTTCTCCTAGGGGAAAACTAAGAAATTTAGTAATTAAGTAATTTAGTAATTTTTTAACTGAACTGAACTGAACTGAACTGAACTGCAGGTCGCTGCTTGGCGCCAACGATGCTCGGCAGCCGTCACAGCGAAAGAGATCGCCCTGACCCGTATGCTGATCGGTAGCTCTGTCCTCTTCGTCGTCTGCATGGTCCCGGAGGTGATCGCTCGCTTGGTGGTTCTGACCGATAAGGAGGTGATGGCTGGCGCTTCCAAGCACCACGCGTTCCTGCTTCTCATCGACATCGTCATGTTCTGCAACGTCACCAACTCGTCCTTCAACTTCTTCATCTACCTCTACCTGGGGTCCTGCTTCTGCACCACTCTGAAGTCCCTGTGCTGCAGGGGTGAAGACGCACCCCCACACACACCCACACCCATCCACACACACACCCACACATACACACACACACTTTTCGCTGAGACTGCAGACCTTTAAGGTCACGTCTGATACATCTCGGTACTCTGCACTGCCAATTACGTTGGCATCGGCAATGAAATAAGACTAAAAGTTGGTTGAGTTGGTTTGTTTAGGGATTTTTTTCAACTACGTAAGGGCGGTACCAAAGACGGGGCAGCGGAAAAAAAAACAAAAAACAAAAACAAAACAACAACAATCAACAACAATACCAGCAACAATCAGTATGAATGCTTGGCTCCCCTCAAGGATTCGAGCCCATGACCCAAGCATGGACAGTCCGGGGCTCTACGCCATTCGGCTATCCCGGATCCCCAGTCAGGCTTAAAGAGACTGAACCAAATTAAACAACTACTTGCTAAAACACACACACACACACACACACAGACGATGAACATCGTCTGTCTATGTCAATAATTATGTCCGGCTGTTCGCCATGAAAGCTAATTTAGAGTTCTCAAATTGCGATCAGAATTAGTGGCTGTATTCGGTGGGGTGGGTGGGGGGGGTCCCCGAAATGAATCTCAGTGGCGGGAAAATCATCGCGGAAAATCGTCAAATTTATCGACCTTTTCCACTTGATTTCAAAGCACTTACTGTAATCCCACGGGTTACTAGTCGACGGGAAGTAACTCTGAACAACTTTGAGGTCCCCGTGTTATTTGTGACCTGCTCCCACAAAATGGTAGATAAGTAGCATTTTGGCCAAAATGAGAGATATATGGTTGGAAAGAGGAGAAAAAGAGCTTTCTGATGGTATAAGAACAAAGTTTGTATGTGAAAAAATAAAAAAGTTATGTTTGTTTAAAGATTGCAACCAGCTGAGCGGCCATTTTGAGAAAATCGGACTTAAAGTTTCACTACTGGTTTGAGGGATTTTTACCTAGCAACCATACCCAAACATGTCTCTGAGTTATCTAAATTTAAAGAGGGTATAAAAACAAACACTATAGTCACTTTGGTGAAGAAATTCACTGATTTTTTTTAATTATAGCACACTTGCACAAATGCAGACCACATTGACAACAGAGCGATGAAAAGTGCACTTGAACACCCCCACTTTGTTCCACACTTTTACCTTCACCAAACTTCAAGTTCACTGTTTTACTGTGACACTGTCCCTACCCACTAAAAAGACATAAGCATGCACATGTATGCTTTTCTCTACAGTTTAAAATTCTTGAACTTTAATAAATTTATAAAATTCAATTTAGAGTTGTCACCCATCCAGGAAGGATGAAGTCATTTTGAAAAGTATGAAGTCATCTGGAAAAGCAACAGAATGATTGAGGAGATATCCTTCCAAATTTTTGCTTTTACTGTTTTAGAAACAGTGAAGCAATTGTGCAATACAAGAAAGAAAACAAAAGACTTTGCCACTCACCGATTGTTGAATACCACTAAAGAATGTAATCCGTAGACCATACACACCGATGTCAAAAACTTGTCAACACAGAATCTGATGACAAAAAGGGTTCTAGTCTCAGTCTGTTTTGTTTGATTTGCAGTACACAGTTCAAAACAACACCACTGTCACTTTAAAGAACGATTTCACAGCTAGAACACACAAGTAGCACAGGGCACAGTTAATTTCGGGGAGGGGGCACACAACATCTCGCTGCTCCTCGCACACAAATTCACGGATCTGGTTGTACAGGTAGGCCTGGCGTTCGTAGGACAGTCCAGCAGCAGGAAGAACAGGTGGCATGTCAGGCAAGGCATCAAAGGCTGCAGCAGATTTGATGAGCATCCTTGACTGCTCGTCCTCGGCCAGGGAGGATCTGTAGAAGAGCACACCAGGGCGTTCCCGAGTCACCCGAAAGTGTGAATACTGCAGAACTCCGGGCATGCGCCTGAAGGCAGGAGACAGAAAATTCTGCCAGTCGAAGGTTGGCACCACAACAGTGCCATCCTCATGTCCTACGAGCTGTGGAATGTTGATTCTGCTTTCAGCGGTGCTCTCTTCCACAACCCTGCAGAGATCTTGCAGGCAGTTTACTTCATCACGTCTGAAGGCACGCTTAAGCAACCCAAAACACCAATCGGGTGCAAATTTAGTATGCCCAGCAGGCATGAAGTTTATGTTAACCTCAGTGTGAAGACCTTTCACAACTCTCCAGATGAAGTACCAAATCAAGAAATTGTTTTTGTTCTGTCCAGAACAATTGTCACAATGTAGCTGGACACGCTTCTCACCCATGCCGAAGTGCTCGAAGTAATAGTGAAGGTATGAGATGACTGCGATCGATCCTTTGCTGACGTTCACAGATTCGTCCACAAGGAAGTTCACCTGCTTCGGCAGTCCTTCGCAGCAAACGCCGAAAATGGCGCATTTCCTCGGTGTCAAGAAATACATGGGCCCAGGTTGCGCCGCATTGCTGGGATAGTGGACCTGCTGGGCAAAGTCAAAGCTGTAATGCATCTCGACATCACGACTGTTGGGGGGGCGTTTGCTGCAGGTCGTTGATGCCGAGATGCCTCACGGTGACCCTGCTCTGCTCCACCAGGTCCTTGTAATATTTCCGCTCTGCATCCACCTGGCTGAGGTGACGTTGCTGCTCCAACAGGAGGTCATTTTTCTCCTCATCGGTGAGGTTGGCACTACGGAAAATCCGTGTGGTGTTGTTCTGGCACCGCCAACACAGGTCGGTCATCGGCTTGGCCACCACGATGTACGGACATAGTTGCAGCCATAGTTTTCCAAAGCAGGCTCTAGACACTATGCGGTTGTGTCCTGCAAAAGAAAATGTTGAGACCATGAAACAAAAGCATGTTGCAAAAGAATGACTACAAAATAATTTTCATGCACAAACATGGTGATACTGATAGGGACAAACTGAAAAACTTACAGATGAAAATTTCTGTATGGCTTCTGATTTTTCTCATAAACGTTGAAAATGTTACCATTATGTACACAGTTTACGTAAAATTAAATACTGTGAAGATGAAACATACCAGCCCTTGCAGCACTTTGCATGTAGTCACGGTAGACCCTTGATTTGGGCGTGGACGAGGGGAGAAGCTGTATGTCGTCCCTCTTGAACCCGGGGACGCGGCCAGGCAAGTGAACTGCGTGGTCCTCTGCATACTGGTGTATAAACCGGACGACTTGTCTGGTCTCGTCAGGTGTCAGCGCCTTTGTGTTGTTCTTCCTGCCACCAGACTTCAGTTTGCGTGGTTCCAACCCATGTTCTTGATAATGATCCTGGAGGGCTTTCACTTTATTAGCACTGATTCTGGGGAGTGAAATTATGAACAAAATTAACACAAAACCAAATACAGATCTGTGTAATTTTAATTACTTGTACAAGATCAGTACAACCAAATGCAATGAGTGTTGCATTCAAAATGAAAAAAAAAAAAAGCTTTCAAGCAACACCATGAAACTGACAACTTTCACTGTTAGTATTACAGTTCTCAGCATGTGCATGAAACTGTAGAAAACATAGCAAAAGATAAACAGGACTTACCCAAGCAGTTTGAGAAAACTGGAATGGCAGACGTGTCTTCCATTGAAGATGAAGCTAGACCTTGACTTTTGCCGCATTGTCTGGGATTTGCGCTTCCTACACTCCGTCATCAATCCATTCCGTATGCAGGAGCTTATCAGTCCGAGGATCATCATGTCTTTTTCACCTGCACGTGTGAAAATTGCATTCAGTATTGAATTATTTCACCCTGCACATCAGCCACCAAGCAAAAACCGAATAAAAAGAGTCCAGCCTAAATTATGCTAACAACTAATGCAAACATGTATAGAATTCCATGATTATAAGGTGAAAAATTTGCAATGCATGTTACCCAGCACCCTGGGTACATTTTTTTTCCATGTGCACACTTCCTCATATCAACAACTTACAAATTTTGACAAATCAACATTTATGAACAGGACTACATTGCTTAATAAGAATAAAAAGAGTACTCAATATTAAATACCTCTTTCCATGTCCTTGAAAGAGAGGTTGAAAGCCAGTATTTCTTCAGGAGAAAACTGCACGATGCAACCACTTCTGTTGTCACCTGGCTCTGCAACGCATGGTAACTTGCATCCGCAGGAGAATCCTCGAATCGCTTCCAGATCTCTGAGCCCTTGTTGATTGCAGTCGCCGTTAACAGAATCTGCTTCTCCAGCTATTCGAATTAAAGGTTGCTCGATCTCAGCATCCTCAAAGTCGGGTGAAGAAACTTCATCTTCGTTTGCCGATCGGTCAGGCGTAGCCCCATCTTCACAGCCGAATTCTTCTTCCTCATCACTGTCTTCCGGCCAAAAATCGCATTCCTCGCACGAATTACTCACGGCAAAATAGTCTTCAATCAGCTCCTTGACCCCTTCGCTCTCTAGATCAAAAATATTCCCTGATTTTGATGAATTTAAGGCCCGATGCACACGAGCGTCAGCGTCATGATGCCGCGCGGCGGATCTGACTCCCGGTGGCAGTTTCAAGGCGCATTCCGTATGCATCGGCGCCTGGCGTCAGGCAACGGCATCAATGATGCCAGGTGGCGGAATCCTATGACGCCGCGTATAGAACATGTCCTATTTCTGCTGCTGACGCCGCGCTGCAGACTTGGTTTCAGCCAATCAGAAAGCAGTGTGGGTCAGCGCGTGCAGTGTGGGCCAGCGAACAGGCCGTGCAGGCGAATGACGCCGAAGCCAAGTGTGCATGCAAACGGCGCACACCGCGCGCTCACGCGAGGCGTATGATGCGAGACAGCCTTTGCTGCTTGCTTCATGGTGCTGACGCTGACGCTCGTGTGCATCGGGCCTAACAGCGCAGCTACACGTCTCTCCATGTTGAATCGACCATGTGAATGAGGACGGGAAATGGCGGGGTAGCTCCCCTTGTTTTAGCTCTCAGCCAATCGCAGACGGCCTTTCTACCAGACTAGGTCGCGTTACTAGGGGACTTTTGAAAGTCGGCACGGTGATTGGTCGATACGGATAGGGGCTTCTTTCTTTGTTTACACCAAAAATCGCCCTAACAGGCACTCTGATTGGACTGTTTGAAGACGACGTGACGTGGGACTGAAAATAGAGAGCCTAACGTGTCTGACGATGTCAGTGCAATGTGTGGGGGTTCTGTAAGGGATACATGGTGTAATCATCGCGTCAATTAGGCCCGATGCACACGAGCGTCGGCGTCATGATGCCGCGCGGCGGATCTCACTCCCGGCGGCAGTTTCAAGGCGCTGCCACGTGTGCATGACATCGGTGCCTGGCGTCAGACAACGGCATCAATGATGCCAGGCGGCGGAATCCTATGACGCCGCGTATAGAACATGTCCTATTTCTGCTGCTGACGCCGCGCTGCAGACTTGGTTTCAGCCAATCAGAAAGCAGTGTGGGTCAGCGCTTGCAGTGTGGGTCAGCGATACAGGCCGTGCAGGCGAATGACGCCGAAGCCAAGTGTGCACGCAAACGGCGCACACCGCGCACTCACGCGAGGCGTATGATGCGAGACAGCCTTTGCTGCTTGCTTCATGGTGCTGACGCTGACGCTCGTGTGCATCGGGCCTTACGAGTAATTAGGCGTGTTCTTTGTCTTTCAACCTGTCAGTAGGTCACAATAAAAGCAAAATAAAGACACTTAGAGGTCAAAACATAGCAAAATAAACTAAGATAATGTTGTTGGATGCCTTTGCTATGTGTTGATGTAAAAATCTCATTTTCACCCAGATAGACCCTCACCAAGGTTTTTCACTCGCAGCGCCGCTCAGCCGCGTGCGACTTATCCACCATTTCGTGGGAGCGGGTCACAATTTTCACAGTCTGCACAGAAACAGCGAAAACTGTCGCATTCACCAGCACAGTACATTTTCAGCCTGTTTCGAGATTATTGCATGCATGAGTTGTCCTCCGTCCATACACAGACCCGCCGCATTCATGCATTTTTCGTGGCAGCTTTGTGCTCTGAATGCGTGCTTGTTGCGGCAAGGGAGACAACTCAAGCAGACAATAATCGAACCACGGTCGACCCTGTACATCTTTTTTACACTTCGGAAAGTTCTTTTGTTGGGAGCTTAGATCTTTAAAAGAAATGGGAGTGGAGAGATACAACAAATGTACATTTTGTGGTGCTGAAAAAGAAAGTATTGAGCATATATATCCTCTGGTATGGTGAAATAGTAAAGACATTCTGGCAGAATTTGGAGGATTTTATCAGAGCCAAATGTGGTCATGTCAGTGTATCAGTTGCAGCTGAACAAGAAAGCGGTGCTTTTTGGAAATGACACTTTCTTGAAAACAGATGAAATATTTGATTATATAATTGTGTTAGCTAAGTTCTTTACACATGAATGGAAAATGATAAAAAAGACAACCTGACTTCGCACTTTTTAAGAAAATGTTGAGTGAAAGATATGAATTAGAAAAGTATATTACGAACATAAAAATGGATTATATGAACTTTATGAAAATATGGTAGTAACTATGGTACTATGTTCGAGTAACTAGAACGAGACAGAACGCATGGGTGCATGCTTTGTTTTGTTTGTTTGTTGTTTTTTGTTTTTGTTTTTTACTAACGCATGTAAGCAAGCTGGCATGTACATGTATGTTTGTATGTTTATATGAATGTATATATGTATGTTCGTTTTTTGGTATGTATGTAAAAACTGTTACAAAAACAGAATTCATGGAGCTATACTCAGTGTCTATTATGTCCTTGACTCGTATTGATCATGTTCGCCCGGCCATTATTATTATTATTATTACTAGTATTACTATTATTATTTGTGATATCGTATCTTTACTGCTGTGCTCAAAGCAGTAAAGGTACGATATCACAAATAATAATAACCTGCTGTGCTCAAAGCAGTAAAGGTACGATATCACAAATAATAATAACCTGCTGTGCTCAAAGCAGTAAAGGTACGATATCACAAATAATAATAACCTGCTGTGCTCAAAGCAGTAAAGGTACGATATCACAAATAATAATAACCTGCTGTGCTCAAAGCAGTAAAGGTACGATATCACAAATAATAATAACCTGCTGTGCTCAAAGCAGTAAAGGTACGATATCACAAATAATAATAACCTGCTGTGCTCAAAGCAGTAAAGGTACGATATCACAAATAATAATAACCTGCTGTGCTCAAAGCAGTAAAGGTACGATATCACAAATAATAATAACCTGCTGTGCTCAAAGCAGTAAAGGTACGATATCACAAATAATAATAACCTGCTGTGCTCAAAGCAGTAAAGGTACGATATCACAAATAATAATAACCTGCTGTGCTCAAAGCAGTAAAGGTACGATATCACAAATAATAATAACCTGCTGTGCTCAAAGCAGTAAAGGTACGATATCACAAATAATAATAACCTGCTGTGCTCAAAGCAGGTTTGTCTACATTCACTTTAAAAAAAAAAAAGTATTATTAGTGTCATCGGACCTTTACTGCTGTGCTCAAAGCGGGTTTGTCCAGATTCACTGTTTTGATCATTATTATTATTATTATTATTATTCGTGATATCGTACCTTTACTGATGTGCTCAAAGCAGGTTGTCTACATTCACTGGGTTTTTGTTTGTTTGTTTGTTTTTTAACTTAAAGTATTATTATTATTATTGTCATCGGACCTTTACTGCTGTGCTCAAAGCGGGTTTGTCCAGATTCACTGTTTTGATCATTATTATTATTATTTGTGTTATCGGACCTTTACTGATGTGCTCAAATCGGGTTTGTCTAGATTCACTGTTTTCATTATTATTATTATTATTATTATTATTATTATTACTAGTATTACTATTATTATTCGTGATATCGTACCTTTACTGCTGTGCTCTAAGCAGGTTGTCTACATTCACTTTTTTTTTTAAAAGTATTATTATTATTATTTGTGTTTTCTGACCTTTACTGCTCAAAGCGGGTTTGTCCAGATTTACTGTTTTGATTATTATTATTATTATTTGTGTTATCGGACCTTTACTGATGTGCTCAAAGCGGGTTTGTCCAGATTCACTGTTTTGATCATTATTATTATTATTTGTGTTATCGGACCTTTACTGATGTGCTCAAATCGGGTTTGTCTAGATTCACTGTTTTCATTATTATGATTACTACATGTATTATCGGACCTTTACTGCTGTGCTCAAAGCAGGTTTGTCTAGATTCACTGTTCTTTTTGTATTATTATGATCATTTATTATTATTATTATTATTATTATTATTATTATTATTATTATTATTATTATTATTAGTGTTATCGGACCTTTACTGCTGTGCTCAGAGCAGGTTTGTCTAGGTTCACTCTTCTTATTGTTGTTGTTGTTCTGTGTTGTTATTATTATTATTCGTGTTTTCGGACCTTTGTTGCTGTTTCCGAAGCTGTTTTGATGTGCTGTGGTGTGATTATACAAACGTTTTGCGTTTGTGTGTTGTTTCTTTCCACTCGTACCGTATAAAGACTGAAACAAGTATCTGGGAAAACAAGGAGGAATGGCCCCATCCCCTGAAGTTGTTTCTCCAAATTTCATGTTATTTTGTCTCTTTATATGATGTTGTTTCCATAGTACTGGAAACAACATCATAGGACGGGCTAAATTTTCCACGTTCCTAGGCAAGCCTCTGTGTTACAAACGCACGTCACTGCTGATCTCCCGCAGAGACGATTTTGCAAGTGTAACTCTGAAAATGACGTAAGAAAACGTGCGTCATCGATGCTGACGTGTATGGTGCAGCAAACGCACTTCTCCGCCTCAGTGAGTGCCGTCCGTGTGTATGTGTGTGTTTGCGGTGTGTCCAGGCCTGTTTCTCCGAAAATATTCAACCGAATGGCTTCAAATTTAGAGTCTCCAAATATATCAAAATTTGTGATTAGAGAAACCGTGCGTCTGGCGATTGCTGAAGTGATTTGGGAGTCATGAGTTATTGGGAGTCAGAAGTACATGTAACTCTGTCAAAGGGCAACCACTTTGTAACAAGAATTCATTCACCCATGTAGAACCATGCATACGTCAAACAGTTAGTGACGTCAACCAGCTAGGCGAGCTAACACGACCTCATGTGTTTGGGGTTTTGCGAGCGCAAAGAGGCACGGAAAGGGTTTCCAGTACCTTCTTTATGTCAGCATGCTTGATGTCAGAGAACTTGCGTATGTGTGCGCGCGGGCAGCATACGTGACACAACGACCACGACTGTGACGACAGCAGGTCACTCAATGGAAACAACATATTGGGTTGTTGGCCATCTTGTTATTATTGTCGCCGGTGGTTTATTGTTGGTTTTTTGTTGTTGTTGTTTGTTTGTTGTTTTTTGGGGTTTTTTTTTTACGTCTGTAAGACCTATCAAAGACACTTGTATCTTAGGAGAGAGAGGAATGACGTCAATTCCGTGAACTAAACATTTGACGTCAGCCTCACGCAAGTCGTCTGAGGATGCTTGTTCATGTCTTGTGATTTCCCTGTTGACGTTGTGACTTCCCCAATTGGAATAAATTTTACATGAAATCTGGAAGATGTAGAGGGCTGGTGACTGAAATGTCGGGGGCAGTGAAGATATTTGCAGATTTTGTCTGCGAACTAAACATTTGAAGTGTGCATCACGCAGGTCGTCTGGCAGAGCATGCTTGTTCATGTCCTGTGATTTCCCTGTTGCTGTTGTGACTTCCCTGATTAAATTAAATTTTATATAAAACCTGGAAGATATAGAGGGCTTGTGAAACGTGGACTCAGTTGAATACCGTAGACTGTACTTACGAAATCTCTAAATTAGAACTCTTTGGGCCGGTTCTTCTCGCAGAAACTTGAAACAATACGTTTGTCTAAAAGCTCTGTTATTCTTAATACTAAAGCTATCATAGTGCAGTAGTTCCTGTCATATGTGCAGTTGTCTCGCATGACAAAAACGCCGAGATGATGAGTAATGTGAAGGAGTCTTTACATATATATTTGGCCTTATATGCAAACCACCCCTACCTCGGTAATATATATATATATAATCTGTCAGAGCTACAGAGCTGTGCTACGAATACAGTCATTATTATTAGATGAACTTCCAAAGTCTAGAGTATGAAGGCATTTGAACAACATTTTCGTAAAAATACGTAACATGACAGATTTCTTTAAATTGGCTTAACTCTAAAAATTCGGCCAGTGAAAAATCGTGAAACTTATCTCTGGAGCATATGACTGCCCATTTCAAAGCAGAAAGCCCTCCTACGAGATGTTTTAGGATATAGCCTTCCATTACACACGCACACGCACGCACGCACGCACGCACGCACGCACGCACGCACACACACACGCACACACACACAAACACAACTCCCGCTAAAAGAACGCAGCACCATAGTGTGCACGTAAGGTATCTATGACGCAGATTCCGTTACCTCACCGCAGTGTGTACGCGAAAGTATATAATTATTGTCTGGAGAAGCGTCATAGTCTTGCATTTTATCACGGAAACTTGCTGCTGTGCGCAACGAAATCTGCCCCATCCCATAAAATTTTCTCTTTAGAGAGAAAAAAAACAACCCAAATAACTTTAAAACACCTTTACCAGTATCTGCGATAATTATGTTTATACTGAGTTTGTGTAAAATGTATTTGCTGTGATTTGTTAAGGCACTGCACATACCAAACCAACTTTATGTTGTTTTTATTGGCGTTGAATTTGAACTCGTTCCTTCTTATTTTGTTTTGAGCTGTGAGTCGAAAGACGATTTTCCATTTTATACCTGTTACTTAATGAACAATAAAGTATTTTTTGAATTGAATTGAACTGAATTGAATCGAACTGAATATTATTCACTGTTTATCCGCCCAATCTGTTGTTATTCGTATTCCTTAATTCTGAAATCTGTTTTAGGTGGACGAAAATATGTTGTTTTTAATTTTTAAAAAAGCCAGTAAGCACAGAGGCAAAGGTTCCACCTCGACCTAACTGTTTAGAGTCTCTCTTGTGCAAAAACAAACGAAAGTATTGACCTCAGGTTTTGACTTATACTACTAAAGTATTGCCTTGTTGACTGTCGAATAAAGCTGTTGTGAAATTCACGCTTCTTGTTCTTTCAGTCTCAGTTCCTCACAAACACACGCACGCAGACACGCAGGCACGCACGCAGGCACGCACGCAGGCACGCACGCACGCACACACACACACACACACGCAGGCATACACGCACGCAGGCACGCACGCACACTTTAAACTCCCCAAACACCTACCCACCCTATGTCCTGAGTCAGATGTGAATCGGACTATGCGAGTGTATGCTTCATTGAATTCCGTGTGGTAACTCTGTGACTGGGTGGCGTCTTCCATTCTTCTATCACTGCACGCACGCACGTACTACTGTGTAGTGCCTCTACAGACGCGCACAGCGGAACCACAGCAAACATTTCTTCTCTAGTTGTGTTGTGACGTCGGTTGTGGGGACTTGACCTCCACCCCTCTCCTACCGCCCCCCCCCCCCCCCTCCCCCCCCCACACCCTGCCCTGAAAAAACAACAACAACAAACAAACAAGCAAACCAAAAAATCCCCCTACCCCCTTTCCGAGAAAACACAAACAAACAAACGGGAAAAAATCAAAACATAACTGAAACACGATAAACAAAACAAGACAAACAAACAAACAAACAAACAAACAAAAGCACTTACGCACGGGAAAAAATGGTCTTTTGAAAATTAGATGTATAATTACGTAATTATATAATTTGGAAACTGGAAATGTTCAGCCGACAAAATGTGTTAATTATCATTTATCGTTAATTACATGTGCATCAGTAATGATCCGTTCACATCTCTGGCATCAGAAATTGATGATTACAAGAATTTGCCCCCCAAGAATAACACAATGCATATTCTGTCGATTTTTTTTCTTTTTATCCTCATTTATACTACTTTCAACAAACACTACTCCAATGTAAAGTGTTCTGTAATTAGTTACAGACGATGAAAGAAACATGGTGTAGCCGAAAGGAGCTTCTGACATGAGCTCATATATATGTTTAACATCTCGTGCAGGTGTGGTATATTTGGGCAGTGACTCCATGTATGTGCTCTGTACAACCAGCCGTGGCCAAACGTGGTATTTCGGAATCACTTCACCCTACTGCACAAATCAATAATACGGACACCGTTTTGTACAAAATGCGCAAAGAAGCCCGCTGAAACATCAGATAAGAGTGGCTCGTCTTTCTTGCTTATCGCTGAAAACTCTCACGGTTAAAATCTTCACACATATGCAGTGAGAGGCGTCAGCGTAACATGGCTTTTGTCGTCATTGTGCAGACTGTCCATAGATCACCCACCTGGCATGAAGACAGGACACTGAAGGGCTGTGTCAGATCAGAAGTTGTATGCACGCTCAGCCTCAAAGACATTTTCAATGTTAATGGACATAGTTCTTGGTGTGTTCAGTAGCCATAGGAGCAAAGAGTCTTAGAGGTGCACGCTGCACACGGACTGCAGACAAGTTAGAGACATGTTGCCTGATGACACAAGACAGGAACCTCTCCCGACTATGATGACAACTTGATCACTACATTTAGTCTAGACTCCAGAGTGCAGTCCCTTTTCGGCGGGGCGTGAAAATGTGACTGCTTACAGCCAGCGCCATTTTCAAAAATGGCGAATTTTTTTTTAGAAAAGCGAAGACTTGTGTGTCATATAAATCGATTTGAAACGAAGTCTTGAATATCCGACCACTTTTGGTTTGGGCAAAATCTTTGCCAGCGGACAATTATTGTTGCGCTTTGATGGCACTGTTTACGTGGTACACTGATCCAACAGGATGTGAGTAAACGGCAAGGGGGTTGCACTCTGACAGGCCAAGGTGTTGCACTCTACAGGCAAGTATTATTGCACGGTGCAGACGATCACGTACCTGCCTTTGTGGTGGAATAAGAGACGATTACAAAAGCATACACACCCGTGCTCTAGGACTGAATGTAATAATACATCTGTCCATTCAGACAGAGACATGTTATGTATGTCTCTGATTCAGAAACACGCCTACTTTCACACTGAGGACAGCCTGCCATCACTTGCGCCATTGAGGATCCCTCTGGGTTCAAAGCTGGTCAAGGATGACATAGTGCGCGACCTTGTGTTTGAGAGCACCGAGACAATTTAGGCCCGTCACGGTAGCGCAGTGAGCGCCATTTCCCCACCGTGCACAGAGGTACTTTCCACTGAAAGACTCTGTGCCCCAGAGAGTGCATTTAGACGGGACAGAATTATCTCCACTAATGAGGGTGTCATACAGACGCCTGCTTCGGCCACAGTTTCTCTTCAATATGTGAGAATCTTTCCAAAAACCGGCTCTGCTGTTGCCAGGACTGAGCAAGGAGTACCATTCACGAAAGGAACCCATGTACCCGACGAATAATGAGAATGTTCTTGCCAACACCACTGATAAAAAACAACTCGGGCTGTGTTGGAGAAGACTGTAGGGATGTCACTGTTGTGAAGCGTCAGCAGATGCCGTTGCAGCAAAGAACATGTACCGCTGGCATGCATGCCTGTAACAGAATAGCATTGAACAAACCAGCTTTACATACCGAGAACAAGCAAAACATACTATTAATTCACTACAGAAAGAATATGGTCATGTCACCAGCACACCCCGCTGTTTCGCGAACATACCCTCACCACCCCCTTCTCCCCTTCATTTTTTGTGTAGGGGGAGGGGAGGAAGGGGGGTGGGTGGTTGGCTCGGAGTGAGAGGGGTGGTGGCTGGTTATTTGTCGGAAACAGATAGTGGATGTGGGTGGTTGAAGTTTGAAGTGAAACAGTCAGAAAAACAACAACAACATAACAACAACAACAACTTTTCTCATGGTAACATTCTGCATCTCTGCCCCGTAGTATACTACACTACCCGCATCTCTGACCCGTAGTATACTACACTACCCGCATCTCTGCCCCGTAGTATACTACACT